>CAJQZJ010034450.1:1599297-1659862 GCA_907164525.1 Lophiomys imhausi
CTGTTATAAGAAAGAACCATTTGTTGGATTGAAAAGGGAAGCTGTTGTGGGGGGAAGAGGGTGGAAGGGTGGGACAGGAAGGGGGAATAGGGAAGGGTTTGTGACTGAGATGTAACTTGAAGAAAAAAAATAAAGTACTTATATAAAATTAAAAAAAGAACTAAAGGAAATGCTATTAAAGGATCTAAAAGAGCCCCTGGGACATGGTGGGTGGCTCATAATTGTAGTTCATGTAATATCATCCTTTCTATGGTAGGAGTCTGACAGTTTGATGTCATTCCTTCTCCATCTCCAATGCAATCTAGTATGACTAAAGACCAGTTTTACTCTTGTATAAGTATGGTCTTAGCCTTATTTTGAAACTTACATACCCACAGAAAAGTGGAAAAATTGGTTTGGTTCAGTCACCTAACCGTTTTCTTCAATGCCAATCATAACCATCATTAGAGTGAGTCTGCTATTTGACAAGTTGTAGCAACAAGTACGTCTGGATGCTTTCAGTTGTATTCAAGATACAAACTGCTCAAATAGCATGATATTTTTCACTACAATCTCAGATCTGAAAAGAGCAGTCCCTGCACAAAATCAAGTCAGTCAGAATTCCAGTGTGGATCTCAGTGGGCCCCTCAGGCCCCACCCCATCGGAGAAGCCATTGGCAGTTTATGGCTGGTGGGAGTGGGAATGCTTCCATTTGGAGATGTGACCACTGGTAAGTTGTTCATGCCTCAGTGGATGGCCAACCCAAGTGCATGTGGGCAGCACTAATTGGATTCAGTCTGCTATCAATAACAAAAAAAAATTATATTTTTTAAAGAGACATTGTAAGGAGCTGGGGTGCAAAGGTACTAGGGGGTGTTGGAGGAAAGTAATGGTTGATGGATATGATATACATTGTATAAATGTATGGAATTTTCAAAGAATAAGATTCTTATTATTTAAAAAATGAATTACAATAAGCCTGTTCTGACCCATCAAGGTAAAGATGCACAATAAGTGTAGTTTGCTAAAACTCTCATACAGGACTTGACTACATGCACCAACCCTGGTCCAGACCACTAACTGTGGCCCTTTGTTAGCTCCCATCATCACTGACCACAACGTCATCATCCCTTTCCGCTATGTCCTGTGATAACTTCAAGAAATCACAACTAATAGCTACACTCAAAACCCAGAGCCAACACTAAGGGACTCTGAGCCATGCATAGATTTGAAAGAGACCCACCAGTCCAGACTGCTTGAAATGAAAGATATTTTGGTTCTTCTGACAGTTAATGAAATACTTTACAATAAGCTGTCCTTATACCCAACCATTGTTTATTTCTGTTCCACTTCATAACTGCCTTCTTCTAAATGCGAAACTCCAATTTATCTCAGAGTTTCCAAAATATAATTTTGGTAGAGTCTGTGTCAATATAAAACTTCAAAGAATCTATGATGTGGAGTGAGACATTTGTGGTATGACAAATGAGAGTCTCATTGTTTAGCAAGCCCATTTAATCACCCATTTAATGGGTCTGAAGTATATCTATGTCAAAGAACTGTTTTTGTGACTTTCTCCTACCTCTGATTTTCTTTTTCTTTTCTTTTATTATTAATTTTTATGTGCATTGGTGTTTTGCCTGCATGTCTTGTCTGTGTGTGTGAAGTTGTCAGATCCCCCTAGAACTTGCTCTATAGACTAGGCTGGTCTTGAACTCACAGACATCTGCCTGCCTCTGCCTCCTGAGTGCTGGGATTAAAGGCGTGTGCTACCATGCCTGGCTGCCAGTTCATTTTTAATGAAAGTCTCAGGGTACAGGCTTGGTGCTTCTCTCTCTCTCTATCTCTCTCTGTGTCTGTGTGTGTGTCTGTGCATGTGTGTCTATGCGTGACTGTGTGTGTGTATGTGTCTGTGTGTGTTGGTGTGTGTTGGTGTCTGTGTGTATGTGTGTCTGTGTGTGTGTTTGTGTCTGTGTCTGTGTGTCTGTGTCTGTGTGTGTGTCTGTGTGTCTGTGTGTATGTGTCTGTGTGTGTCTCTGTGTATGTGTGTCTGTATATGTCTGTATGTGTGTGTGTATGTGTGTTTGTGTGTATATGTCTGTATGTGTGTGTGTGTCTGTGTGTGTGTGTCTGTGTGTGCATCTCTGTGTATGTGTGTCTGTGTGTGTGTGTGTCTGTGTGTGTTGGTGTCTATGTGCAAGTCTGTGTGTGTGTCTGTTTGTATCTGTGTGTGTCTGTGTATGTGTATGTGTGTCTTTGTGTGTGTTACTCCACAGACCATATTCTTTTTCTGCTCATCAATCCAGATTCCAGTCTAGAACTGGCTCACTTTAAGAAAATTTGGAGCACCATTCATTTCACAGGACCCCTATATAAGCTATATCAACCTCCATTTAGTCTCTTGCAGTTCAGGAGGGTGAAACCTGAAGTCACAGTATGTGCAGGACTGGGTCCTACTAAGAGTTCTCACGAAGGAACAACCTTGGCTTTCTTCTGAGCCTCTGGTGGTAGCTGCATTACTGTAATGCCTCCCACGTCATTCTCACTTCTGTCTCCATCTGTTCTCCTTTTAAAGAGACACTACAGTCGTTGGGTTTATTTCATGGCTAATTATTCCTCCAAAGACCTCATTTCCAGGTATCACCTCTGAGGTTCTGGCCTGCCATAAATTCTGGAAAGATACTATTCTGACTACGGCAATGCATGGGCTCCAAGATGATACTGAGAACACAAACACTATCAAAGCCAGTAGAATGGTTTTGTTTTTTTGACTTCAATGCTTTTTTGTTTCTACATACCTTGATTTATACATCAATCTACAGCATTTCCCCAGCACTTTCTTTTCATGACGTGGGAGGAAACCCTATCTACCTCCTATGGAATCCTCTCTACCATTTCAACATTACAGCCAGTTGAGAGCAGCACACACCCTCCGCCTACCTTTCCTCTAGAATCTCTCTGTTCCATTATAGTTCTTCAATTATATTTTGTCATTTCTCAATGTTTAGATACAACAAATTATCAGTTGCTATATCGCCTTGATAACTTTGGTGTTCAGGGTTTTTTATTGTGAACATGCTATGTATGCCAAACCGAATAAATATCTTTCATTTTACAGTTCTCTTTAGGCCATCCATTCTCAATTCTAGAAAGCATCCTCACCTTCACCAGAGAGAAGCCTGGGCTATCCTGTACATAGTTCCTTTGCAGCACTAGCCAAGTGACAGCCTGCTTCTCAGGACCTCACTTCACTTCCCTCTGGAAACCATGAAAGCAGAGCCCTGGTGCTGTCATCCTCATCCCCAACACCAGAGACAATAATTCCCTAGAGCAGCCATTTCCTTACCCACTGTTGCAAGGGTGACAACCAATAGAGAGAGACTTCACTACCTCCATGGTGATGAGTTGTACTGAGTTTTACTTCTTCCTCTCTCCTCAAGCCAAAGGAATTCTTCTATAAATATTTCTTATTTACAATATAATATCTGGGGTATTTTATTATAGACCATGACTAAAATAAAATTCTGACCTCCTATATTTAGATGCATTTTAGTTGGCAATTAGGTTTTGGTGAATAAATTTTATTCTCCTGTTGTAATCTTAATTTCATGCCAAAACATCTCAGAAACAAGTTACTTTTTCATAAGTACTCCTATTTTCTAATGGCTAAAAATTGTTGCAACTGTTTATCAACCCCCTTGTAAATAATCTAGCAGCTGTGAACATTCTATATATCTAACAAAGAATAATTTTTAATAGAAGACAGGGGAAGTGTCATAAATAATGAAAGTTGTAAAAATTAATGGCTTTGTGTTTTATGGTTCATCTGCAATGAATTATAGATTACATTTTAAAGTGGGCTCTGGGCTCTCATCTCATAAAGACTAGCAGCAGAATAACACACAAACTGCTCACTTTCTTTTTCTGTGATCCATTAGCCTGTTGATGGCCATGTTTCAGGAGGCAGTTGGTGAGGGTTCCATGAAAGTTACAGAGCCTAGCACAGTGTATAACTGCGTTGATGGGAATGCAAAATAGTGCCACCTCCATGGAAATCAGTCTGGAGATTTCCCAAAAAAAAAAAAAAAACTAAGAATGAATCTACCATATGGCCCCTCCTGGGTATTTACCAAAAGGAGTCTAAGTTATCATAACACAGAAATACTCAGGTGATAATGTTAACTGCAGCACTGTTTATAATAGCTGTCATACGACCAATCAGATGTCCAACAACAGGGAAATGGATAAAGAAAGTGTGAAATACATATAGTGAAAAATCTTTTCAATCATAAAGAAGAGTCGTTACATCACTTACACATTAATGCATCTGGAGATTCTCAAATTCAGCCAATCTCAGGATGACAAGTATTGTATATTTTCTCTCATTTATGGGTCCAAGATTTTAGATTGATGCAAAAACCAGATGACATAAAAGAAGACGTGAAATTGTCTGAGGAAGGAAAAACTAATGGGAATGGGGGTAAGAAAAAGGAGAAGTGGGTTATGTTGGAATGTATAATTTATATCTATATGAAATGTTTTAAAGTGACTTTTTTGCTAGGGAGTGTTTCTTTGTTTGTTGTGTGGTACTAAGGATGGAATCAAGGGCTCTTTTGAACTAGGCAAGCACTCTGCTGCTGAGCCATTCCCCAAGTCTACATCTAAAAAAAAAGTTAATCCTATACCATGCTGTTTATCTTCTGCTTGTGGCAGTGCAAATGTGCAAGTAGGCTTCTACAAATGGTGCTCAAATATTAAGTGTGGTCAACTGCTGCTTGTAGACACAAACCCTGCATCTTGGCTGAAATGCATTCTGAATACATGTTCCGCTCCATCTTAGCCAGAGGAAGCAATAAAGTTGTTTTTAGGAACAGCTCCACAGTGAAGCACTCCAAGACATTTTTACTTAGGAAATAGTCCCACAAACAATGGGGTTTGGGAGTTGTGCTGTGCTTCTATTTCCTTTTGCATTCTTATTCTGATAGAAAAAAAAATATTCTATACACATTTCTAAACTTAATGCTACTAGGTTGGAGCCACAGATCCATGCATAGCACCAAACTCTCAAGGCACCATAGCTACGAAATAAACACAGAGCAAATAACACTCCTCAGAAGCTCACATCATTGTGCAACACATGTGAGTTTGTCAAGACTGAACACATGGTGGCCTGGGGCCTGCAGGCAATGGAGGTAAGATATCCATTTCTAAGAAAGAATGCACTATCTGACCAATTATGGAAAGAAGGTCAAAAAAGATAAAGACCTACAGAAAGGAAACAGAGAAGAAAGGTGTAAGCAGAAACATTAGAAGCCTGTAGAAACCAAAGCACCTGAAGTTTCAATTAGATAAAGATCAATAGCTAGATAAGGGAAAGTTGGGGCGGGGGGGGAAGTGCATTGGTTCTATTAAGCAATGTGGTGACTATTACTGTAGCCATGTAGTACAGGATAACTATCTTACAACCAGCACACCAAAAGGGACAGGAACATAGACCTTGTTACCTGTTAGTGGGACACTTTGCTCTAATAGAGTTGCCATATAGGCCCCCAGTGCAAGAGGAAGTTCTTAACACTCATATGACTATTGAACTGAGGGGACCTGATATGTAGGCGCATTCCACTCTGGAGGAGTAGGATAGGTGGTGGGGGGAGAGTGGGAGGGTGGGACCGGGAGGGGTGGTGAGAGGGGACTGTGAATGAGATGTAACTTGAAGTAATAAATAAACAACAACAACAAAAGAACATTTAGAAAAAAAACCTTGAAGCAACAGACTTGATGTGCTTTCAACACGAAAAAATAAATAAGAAATAAATATAGTAAGATATATGCAACTTAGCTTGACTTAGCCATTCTACAATATGTAGTTTAAAGCACTAAATTATATACCATGAGCACATTTAATTTTTATTGGTCAAGTTAAAATAATTAAAATTATAAACAAAAAATAATATGTACTTTTGAAATATCCCAAAATGAAGCAAAGGATCTTTACCCAGTTTGGTCTCTGTGCCTCATAAAATAGAACTGGGTAAGATGATATTTAATATTTTATTGGGGTTAACATTTTTTATGATCTTTTGAGGCATCTTTTTCTATTGTCTTTTTTTATTTACAATCTTTAATTTTTAATTTTATGTGCATAGGTGTTTTTCCTGCATGCAGTCTGTCCTTGAAGTGCCCACAGAGGCCAGAATAAGATGCCAGACATCCTGAAACTGGAGTTACTGACAGATGGGTGTGAGTTGCCATGTGGGTAACTGGGAATCAAACTGGGGTCATATGGAAGAGCAGCTAGTGTTCTTAATCAATGATCCATCTCTCTAGTCCACTCCTTATATTTTTTAGTTTAAAAATAAAAATACTACTGCCCCTAGAGCCATTGCATATGTGACTGCTATGTCACATGTACTTCAGTAGGTGGCAGAGAGGAGAGAGTATATCTACATTCAGTGTTCTGGCCTATGAACATTTGAATGAATAGTAGCTTAACATTCCTGAGGGGGGGGGCAGAAATAAAGCTGGATACCAACACCACTTTGGCTGGTAGCCTGTGATGACTACCAGAACAGTACCAGGCAAGTACCAGATGGGCTCCCAGGACAGGAAACAAAGCAGAAAGTAGAAGAACTCTGTCTGGCCCTGGATGTGGGGCTTGTGGGTGAGCCAGTCCTGAGGGAGTGAGCGTGGGAGAGCAAGCCCTGCCTTTTGTCTGCTATGGGTAGTGTTGGCTAGGGAGAGATGCCCTCCTCTCTCTTTTGCTCCCACTACCATTGGCCAACAGGAGATCTGGCCCAGAAGGGGTCATAAGAGCAGGAGAGCTGCCCCTACCCCTCACATGCTGCAGCACTTGGAAGAGCAGGCCCTGCACCTTGCCTGGGTAGCACACTACAGCTGGTCCTGGATTTGGGGCTTGTGGGTGAGCCAGCCCTGAGGGAGTGAGCATGGAAGAGCCAGCCCTGCCTTTTGTCTGCTATGTGGTAGTATTGGCTAGGGAGAGATGCCCTCCCTTCCCTTTTGTCCTCACCACCATTGGCTGACAGGAGATCTGGCCCAGAAGGGGTCACAAGAGCAGGAGAGCTGTCCTTGCCGCTCACATGCTTCAGCACTTAGGAGAGCAGACCCTGCACCTTTCCATAGTAGAACTGGCCATGCAAGTGGGGATTGCTGGTCCAGATCCAGGGCTTTGAATTGGCCCACCACAAAATATACCCCATGGATAAACTGTTGGAGTGCAAGAAGAGGTCAGTTCCACAACCCAGGACTGCAGGATCTCTATGACACAGAACAGTTATGGCATATCTTAGAGGTGTTTCAGTGAGGTTCCAGTACTGATAGAGTAGCGAAAACCAGGGGCCTTGTACCAGACCAAGGAGTCATTATTTTGCCAGCAGAATGTGTGGACAAGTGGAAATATTGTGGGACATACTGATATACACTGCAGCTTCCACATTGAGCTGTTATTTTTTTTATGCTGGGACAGATTGCAAGGGTAGAGGGTGGGTCTGGGGGGTGTCTGGAGATGGGAAGGAACAGAGTGCATGGTGTGAAATTCAAAACAATAAAAAATGTTTTCAATTCAAAAAAATAAAAATACTGACATCACATTGAAAGGCATTCTACTGTGTGAATTGAAACCTCAGCTATGGTGGTTGTATTGATAACACCATCCCCACTGTGCTCATCACATGAAGGATCTCTCACATCAGCCTGTCTTCAGACCCTAGTCACATAATTTGTAGATGTGCTTCTGCCTTGTGCTACCAGAGAAGAACCCTGGAGTCTTTTTTTAAACCATTGCAGCACTGTTCTAAAGTGACTAAATGCTGGTAAAAACTTAATTCTAAGGGGCCTATTTGGATGGTTTATTGGGCTACAGAGCCATACAAGTCTAAAAGGCACATGTCTTTCAAATGACTTCTCTGCACCTGATTTGCTCATGTACTTGAAACTTTACATTTATGTTACATTAATATGTAGCACATCAGCATGGGTGCTATGCACTTACAATTTAGTGATAGACTGACTCACATAGGGAGAGAGACTGAGTGAAAGGGGAAAGCAGACAGTTCACATTAGGCAAACTACATTTTTGCAGTCTTTCTCTATAGTCACGCACAAAATTCTTTTAAAGTGATATGTTTCTTATAACAGCTAAAATACAAACACAAATCACTTTTCCATACCTCACACTATAAGGATAATTGTTGCTAAAATTTCTGCTATCTGTTTTGCTCTTAAGAAAGAGAGAATGTTTTGTTAGTGTATGGCACAAAAAAATGAAAAAAAAAAAAAACTCAGTGAAGTTTACAAAGTGACCCACATCTTGCCTTAAGGATCTTCAAAGTCTAACATTGCCCTTCTGAATCACTCCTTCTGCCTTTTATGACTATATACTTTCATTTGTTTCTTAACATGACAATTGATGCCTACAGAATTGTGTGTTCTTTTGTATCTGTCTTCTTTCAATTAGCCTGAACTCTGAGATTCATCCATTTAAAAGAAGAATAACACTATAAGCATGAATTTATATCTTTTTAAAAGTAGATCTTATTTTTTTTTTCTCATGTGAGTTATACGCACTTGAGTGCAGATATCTGTGGAGAGCAGAAGATAGTGTCAGATCGCTCAGAGCTTGTGGTACAGGCCGTTGTGAGCCTGCTGGTATGGGTTATGGAGACCAAATTCTGGTCCTCGAAAGAGGACTATCGATCTCTTCAGCCCCATTTACAGTCATTTTGTTGCTTTTATTTCCTCTGTGTACTGAACCTAGTTGTAGACATAAAATTGCCATGAGGTTTTCACAAGCTCAGATTCTGTATATGCCCTCACTTTCCCAAAGTACTTACACTAAATCACACTAGGACAAATGAAGTATTAGAAGTCTATTTCCTCCACCTTCTCTACCTAAGTTCATTCATAATGCTTCTGTGAAATTACTCATGTTTCTTAATTAAAATTTTTCTGGAATTGAATTGAAGACCCAGAAATGAACCCACACACCTGTGGGCATCTAATTTTTGACAAAGAAGCCAAAATTGCACATTGGAAAAAGAACAGCATCTTCAACAAATGGTGCTGGTCCAATTGGATGTCCACTTGTAAAAGAATGAAATTAGGCCCATACTAATCACTTCGTACAAAACTTAAGTCCAAGTGGATCAAAGACCTTAACATAAGCCCAGTCACACCAAATCTACTAAAAGAGAAAGTGGGAAAAACCCTCGAAATCATTGGCATAGGTGACAACTTCCTGAACAGAACACCAACAGCTCAGGACCTAAGATCAAAAATCAATAAATGGGACCTCATGAAACTGAAAAGTTTCTGTAAGGCAAAAGACACTGTCTTTCAAACAAAATGGCAGCAAACAGATTAGGAAAAATCTTCACCAACTCCACATCTGACAAAGGGCTAATATCCAAAATTTACAAAGAACTCAAGAAATTAAATGCCAAGAAACAAAATAATACAATTTAAAAATGGGGGAAAGAGTTAAACAGAGAATTCACAAAGGAGGAATTCCTAAAGGCTGAGAGACACTTGAAGAAATGCTCGGAATCCTTAATAATCAGAGAAATGCAACTCAAGACAACTCTAAGGTTCCATCTCACACCTGTCAGAATGGCTAAGATCAAAAGCTCAAATGACAGCACATGCTGGCGAGGGTGTGGAGAAAAGGGAACCCTCCTCCATTGCTGGTGGGAGTGCAGAGTTGCGCAACCACTATGGAGGTCAGTCTGGCGATATCTTAGAAAACTTGGAATAGCTCTGCCTCTGGATCCAGCCATATCACCTCTGAGTATACATCCAAATGACTCCTCACCAAATCACAAGGAAGCTTCCTCATCTATGTTCATAGCAGCCTTATTTGTAATAGCTAGAAACTGGAAACAACCTATATGTCCCTCAACTGAAGAATGGATTAAAAAACTATGGTACATCTACACAATGGAATACTACTCAGCCATCAGAATCAAGGAAATTATGCAATTTGCAGCCAAATGGATGGAACTAGAAAAGCTCATCCTGTGTGAGCTAACCCAGACTCAGAAGGATGCACATGGTATCTATTCACTTATAGTCAGATTTTAGCCATATAGTACAGGATATCTATACTACAACCAATGCACCAAAGGGAACATGGACATAGACTTTTTTTGTTTTCTCTCCCTGCCATTGAGACACTTTTCACTGGTGGTACTGCCTTGTAGGCCTCCAGGGTATGAGGAGGCTCTTGGCCCTCATATGACTTCTGAACTGGGGCAGGGGACTGTTATGTAGGGACACTCCACTCCAGAGGAGTGGGATGGAAAGATTAGGGGGTAGAGGGTGGGAGGGCAGGACGGGGAAGAGTGGAAAGATTAGGGGATAGAGAGTGGGAGGGAGGGACTGGGAAGGGTGGAAAGAGGACACTATGATAGAGATGTAACCTGAAGTGATAAATAATTTTTTTTAATTCTGAAATTTTAGTG
Organism: Lophiomys imhausi; assembly: GCA_907164525.1. NCBI lineage: Eukaryota > Metazoa > Chordata > Mammalia > Rodentia > Muridae > Lophiomys > Lophiomys imhausi. Next base: position 1,609,753 of record CAJQZJ010034450.1, read on the forward strand.
AATCTACCTGGATTTAGGGGATTTTGTTTTTTGTTTGTTTGTTTGGTGAAAGATTTTCAATTGAAAATTCCACTGATTTGATAGGTATGAATGCTGTGCTTGCTTCTCTTTGACCGTGAGTTTTATACCAGATTATATTTTTCTCAAGAGATTTTTCACTAAATCTGAATTTTCAAATTTATTAGTGTTGTATTTTAATAATACAAATTTAATATGTTGGTTGTGTTCCTTGTGAATATTGTTTTTCCCTTTATTATTATTGTTCTTGATATAATTGACTTTCAAAATGAATATTAACACAGATTTAAGTTTTTTTAACATTGTCTGCTTTTGTATCTAGTATGTTTTTAAGACCATCCAATGAGTTCCTAGTTACATTTTACAGTTCTAGAATGTTTACTTAATTCTTGTAAGGAATATGATGGCTCGTCTCACCCTCCACATTTTTGTGAATTTGTTTTTCTATTTTTCAACATGATTATCGTGGTCTTTCTGACCACATGAGATTCTCTCTGGTTTCTAGAATGACCTCTGCCCTGTGGGTCTAATTCATCTCTGTTCTTAATAACTGTGCATTTTCCCGCATCTTTTTATGTTCATCATGTTTTAGATGAGTTAACTGCTTTAAACTGTGTTGTGAACTAGATTTCCTCTCTCTTTCAGTAATGTCAGGTTTTCCTGATGGGCAATAAAGTTATAAGAAAAGTGTCTCACTCCTGATAAGACTTTGTATGTGCAGATCTTGGGATTTAACTTCAGTCCAACTTTCAGGCCATGACTTCACTCATAAACTATGGCCTTGCTATTATCCCAGGTGAGACGCCAAACTGTTCCTGGAGTTGCCACAGTGTCTGAACCTCACCGCACACTCCCTTTTTCCAGCACCCAACAGTCTAGAAAATTTGTGCTCATTGCTGGAGTCCATAGCATGGTGACTACAAAGTGTCTCAAGACTACACATATCTCCAGGTAATTGAGGGTTAGAGCAGGTATTTAAGATCCCTTGCACAGGTTCTGGAGGTTTTTTCCTCCCCTCGTTAAATTGTATGCTTTTTGTGTAAAACCAGGTACACCTACACCTCCACAGCCTTGCCTGTCTGAAACTTCAGTTCATCTCTTTATTCACCAGCACTACCATTCTCTTCATAGGTTCTGTAATGGATGGAACTAGAGAAGCTCAGCCTGAGTGAGCTAACCCAGAGTCAGAAGGATGCCCATGGAATCTATTCACTTATAATCGGATTTTAGCCATACAGTACAGGATAACTATACTACAGCCAATGCACCAAGGGGAACAGGAACATAGACTTTGTTACCTGTCAATGAGACACTTTGCCCTAGTGGGGCTGCCTTGTAGGCCCCCAGTGTATGAGGAGGCTCTTGGCCCTCACATGACTGCTGAACAGGGACTGGGGACTGTTTTGTAGGGACACTCACTCCAGAGGAGTGGGATGGAAGGGTTAGGGGTAGAGGGTGGGAGGGCGGGACTGGGAGGGGTGGAAAGAGGACACTGTGATGAAGATGTAACCTGAAGTAATAAATAAATATTTTTTAAAAACTTGACAACTCAGAGATGGGGATGAGAGAGAGAATCATCTCATATATATTCCTTCTCTGAAGAAATAAAATTCATATTTTGTTGTTCACCAGACTTCCCAAATAGTAACTTTCCATATTACTATTGCTTGTTTCATACATGTTTACAACAATGTAGCAAGTGCAATACCAGGTGTGTCTCCTCTCCTAAGCTGTTGACTGTTCCCCCTCCCTCCATTTCACATGTTTTCCTAGCTGCATGTAGCCATTTTTAACTAGTGCAGAGGCTGTACACCAACTCTTCGATTCACATTTCTTGTTTCTTTAGTAGTGCCACTCTCAAATTTTTGTCTCACCTCCCAGTGGTATTGCCACAAGCTCCAGGACAGAATGTTTTCTTACTAGGTCTTCTAACCAGTATAGAAAAAAATCTTCATAGCAGATAAGCCATGACAAATGAGGGCTTGTTATGAGTGTTCTTTGTTTTCAATTTTTGTTCCCTTATTTCTAATCACATTTGTCCCCTTCAAATGTCTTCAACCACTGCTTTACTTTGGTTTGCACTTGAACTCAACTTTCATGTTGTTCTTGGCAGAAGCATTTGTCTGATATTTACTCTGCCATTGTAAAAATTCCTCCCTTACATTCTACTTCAACTTCCTAGTTCTGGCCTGAAAGTTAAAATAGACTAAAATCCTATCAAGGGAAGAGAGGGCGTGACTGGTTTTTCTACACTTTGTCACCCTGTTATGTTTTAATCCCTTCCTACATAATTTATACCACCTTTCACTTATAGTTCATTGATGCAAATAATTTCAATGCATTTTAGCCAAATAAATCTCCCCAGTGAGATGTTGAAGTTAATACCCAACACATAAAAAGTCAGACACATTTGCCAGAACCATAAATTCTTAGGTAATTTTATAACTGTTGGGGAGCAGAATGTTATTCCAGGCTGTAGACCATGCACTGTTGATTTCTAAGGCCACAAGATCTTGCAGAACCAAATAGGCCTGGATATGGCTTGTGCAGTGTGGCTTTTGTGTTCTCCTTTTACACACAAACAGCTGACTCTTGCACAGTTCTCATGATGAAGGCAGAAGAAGAACAGTTTTGTCATTAGAAAATAGATCAAAATTGATTGTTAAAATGTGACAAGTAGTAGCATCAGGGTAAATAGTAACGAAAGTACTAGGGTTATACACACACACACACACATACATGCACACACATTGTGCACACATACTCACTCTTATTAACACATATACAAATGTACACACAAAACACTGAAGAGTACACTTATACAGACATACAAACACTCACAAACATATTCACTCACACATGCACACATACACACACACACACCTTAATGCACTCAACACATACTCTTCCAAACACATTCACATATACAGTTCTAAACACATGCGCACACACTCACGCACATGCACACACACACGTGTGTGCATGTCTATGCACACATTAGCAGAACCATACACACAATCACACATGAAAAATCCTTTTTCAAAATTGTGAATTTTTTGTTAAAATATTAAAATTGTATACTGATGCCAAAAGTGAGAGCAAAAAGGCCTGGCAATTTTGCATGGAATGAGAGATGAGACTCAAATTTCATTCTCCTGAGAGTAGCTATTCAGTTTGACAGGCACCATTTTAATGAAGATTATCTTTTCTTTAGTGTGTGCTATTGGCTTCTTTGTCAAAATCTTGGTGTCTTTAGGAGTGTGGGGATATGTGTGGCTCTTGAGTCCTATTCTTCTGTTTAATGTGTCTGCTTTCATGTCATGTCCATGCTGTTTTCATTACTATAGATCTGTAATATATCTTAAAATTTGAGATGGTGTTATCTCCAGTTAGTAGTAGGTAGTAGTGGTATTTAGGGCTCTTTTGATTATCCTGGCTCCTTTGTATTTCCATATAAAATTTAAGAATTCTTTTCACTTTCTGATCAAGCTCCTCAACATAAGACCTGGTACTCAGAATCTTATAGAAGAGAAAGTAGGAATTCATTAAGACAAAAAAAAAGTACTTTTTGAACAGGGTCCTAATAGCACAGGCATTAAAACCAACAATTGATAAGTGCAATTTTGTCATTTAAAAAATTTCTGTACAGCAAAGGATGCATGATTCAAGTCAAGTGGTGCCCCACAGAATGGAGAAAAACAGTAAATGTTTCCCAGCTATACATCTGATTGAGGATCTTCATCTAGAATACATAAATAACTCAAAAAATTAAGCATCAAGAAAATAAAAAACTCTTAGCTGGGCATGGTGGCACATGCCTTTAATCCCAGAACTCAAGAAGCAGAGACAGGTGGATCTCTGTGAGTTTGAGGCCAGCCTGGTCTACAAAGTGAGTCCAGGATAGCCATGGCTACAGAGACAAACACTGAGAAACACTGTCTCAAAAAAAAGAAAGAAAGAAAATGAAAATGAAAATCCCAATTTTAAAATGGGACATAGAACTAAGCAGAGCATTCCTAAGATACAAATAGCTAAGAAAAAAACTTTTTTAAAAAAATATTTAACATCTTTAGTCACTGGTCAAGTGAAAATTAAAACTGCTTTGAGATTTTATCTTACCCAAGTCAGAATAGCAAAGATCAAAACACACATGGCAGCAGTTGCTGACACAGATGTAGAGAAAGGAGAACTTCATTCACTACTGGTACAAATGCAAACTGGTACAACCACTGTGGAAATTTTTCAAAAGCTAAAAGTAAATTGAAAATATGATCACAATATCCTGATCTTGAGTATGTGCCTCAAAGACTCCATAAACTATTCTAGAGATACCTGATCCTCCATGTTCAACACTTTCCTACTGACAATAGTCAGAAATGGAAACAGTCTAAATGTCCATCAGCTGATGAATGCATAAGGGAAAAATGGTGTATTTGCACAATGGATCATTACTCAGCTATTAAGAAAAATGAAATTATGAAGTTCGCAGGTAAATGGATGGAGCTGGAAGAAGTCATTCTGAATGAGGTCACCCAGACCCAGAAAGGCAAATGTCACACCTCATCTCTTATCTGCAGATTTTGCCTTGAATCTTCAGATACACGTGTTTAATTTGAAATACTTTCAGAGGTCAGGAAATGACCAAGGAACTATGTGGAGACACTTCCAAAAGAAAGGAATACATAACACACTAGTATAAATGGTGAAAAGGAATATTGGAACAAGAAGGTTTAACTGGGGTGGGAGTAGAGGGTAGTTAGTGTAGAGGAAAGAGTATGGGGAGGAATAAATAACATTAATGACATTTTGAAAAAGATATATGATAATTTACCAGTGTTGAAATTTCCTAGTACATATTTATGTGTATGTACATACATAAAAATAGTTAAAATGGAGTTACCTTATAATAGAACATGCATGTACTGAACACTGAAGACTAAGAAATAAAAAACTCAGTACCAGGAATGGATTAATTTTTTAGACAATGACATCCCATAGACCCCTAAACATTACAAGCTATTTTCATTGCTCTTAGCTACTTCCAGAATGTACAAATATGATTAATGTATTATTATAATAAATATATAATATATATTACCCTACTGGTACATATACCACATACTTGTGTCATAGAACATGATGTGATCCATGTGGGTTCCATGGCATAATGGTGAGCACTCTGGACTCTGAATCCAGAACATGATGTGATCAAGCTGGTATTCACCTGGAAGCTTCATCCCTATAGGCTAAATTTCATACTGCTAAAAGGGCTATAAATGCTACTGGAGGAGAAAATTAATAACCAGTCTTGCCCAGCTATGAACCCTCAGAACTACAACCATGACTGACCTGGAAATATATGCCAACTGGTATAACAGTGGCATGAACATCATGTGAGTAACTGACCACTTTAAGACTGGAATTGAGTCCCAATTCACAAGATAAAACCCATACCTAGCATCATTATCAAACCAAGAACCTATGGATAGATAGTCCCTAGGTGAGAAGTTACTACCATTTACCTATGAATAAATGGTTATACTATTAAACCAACTCATAATAACTTGCCCTTATTCTCATAAATCAATGTATATCTCAACTCTCATTTTAAAAGCTTCTATTTGCAGTAGATGGTCATTAGCACAAACACCTAAAACTGGTCAAGGTGCAGGGAAAAAGAGCCTGTAGTGTGCTCGATCCTAACCGGAATATATATATATATATATATATATATATATATATATATAATAAATTTAATAAATATATATATACTTCACCTCCACCAAAGCTCAGAGATCATTATGAAAGAGGAGGCAGAAAGAGTGTAAGAGCCATAGGCATTGGATGGCTATAAGGATACATCGTCTTGGATACAACAAGGCAGCTGCAATGGTATACACAAAACCTGTGCAAGCTAGGACAGACCAAATCCTAGTATGGAGAGGAGATTTGTGCATACAGTCCCCCCACCCCCCCCCCAGCCATGAATCCATTGGCAATTGTTAGCTGCTGGAAAAAGAAGGGTCAGTTTTTTCTAAAAGTATAGCCCCCTAGTAAGCTGACTGCACTCCAGTGGAAAACCACACATCCAAGAATATTTTTGGCAGCACAAAATGTTTTGAAAAGCTTTTGTTTGTTTGTTTTTTTGTTTACACAAAGATAGATAAAGAACAGGGTGAATCTGGAAAGAGTTAGGGTAGTGAATATAATCAAAACACATTGTATGAAATTTGAAACTCTCAAAGAACGAGTAAACATGAAATAATAATAATAGAAAATTACCTCCCTTAATTTGAAGATTATAGATAACATAAACCTGAATTGTAACTACATAGGCATATCGTTTCCGTCTTTGTGGCAAATCACTAGTCATTCAGCAACACTGTGAAAATGGAATACTTTCTCTTTTTTTTATTATCAGCTGATGACAATCACTAACTCACAAATTCTCTGACACACAGAACTCCATGTCCTACTTCATCTACATTTATCTACATTCATCACTTATTTTCATTGCTGTATACATTATTACCTTATGGATGCGAATACAATAGCCCCAAAGTAAGGGAGATGAAAGAAAGATGGAACAATTTAGGCGCCTCTACCAGCAGTTTTAATACCTTAAGCTATGAGCCATAGAGTCACTGAACTACTGAAATTTTACTGTACAGATTTTTAAAATATTTTTATTCATCTGAAATTTTCATGCAAGTATTTTGATCATATTCATGCCTGGCCCCCAACTACCTCCTCCCAGATCCATCTCCCCTCCCTCACACTTCATGTCATCTTTTTCTTTTTTTTTTTTTTTTTGATAACCCATCAAGTTCAATTTGTACCAAACTTCAAAGATGTGTAAATTTGTTCAAAAGTTAAAGATGCTTCCCATTAATTGTAGAATATCTATAACCCTCAACCTGAGCACTGCCATTATATGGGCACTAAGGGTGTTTCCTACTTTGCAATAACCAAGACATGGAGCTCATGTCTAACTACAGAACTTTTAGTTGGGGATATATTAGTAAAGAGGTGAGAAAAAAAAAGAGTAACAGGTAGTAAAAACAAAAATCAAGGTGTTAAGGGAGAACTTCACCTAGATCACAGGGTGTAGATCTTTTTTGACATTCTTTTTGACAAATGGTGCAAATATGCCTAGTTCAGATGCTATTTTAAAAGCTGATGGAACCTCATGTTTTTATTCAAGACGTGAAAAGAGTATTGAGGCTTAAGAGCCTAAGAATGCAGTTTCGCAGTGTAGTCTAGAAGATGCTTCTTTTTTCTAAAGATTTATTTTTATTAGTGTGTGTGTGTGTGTGTGTGTGTGTGTGTGTGTGTGTGTGTGTGTTGAATATCATATGTAGGCAGGCATCTGCAGACACCAAGAGAGAATTCATTGGAATGGAAGTTACTGACAGGTGTGATCCACCCTACCTGAATGCTAGGAACCGAACCCTAGGAGTCTGCAAGAGCAGCAAGCACTTTTAATTGCTGAGCCATCTCATCACTCCCTAGAATAGCGGTTCTCAACCTTCCTAATGCTGTGACCCTTTAATACAGTTCTTCATGTTGTGGTGACCCCAACCAAAAAATTATTTTTGTTGCTACTCCATAACTCTATTTCTGTAACTGTTATGGATTGTAATGTAAGTATCTGTTTTCCAGTGATCTTAGGCAACCCCTGTAAAAGGGTTATTTGACACACAAAGGGGTCACAACTAACAGGCTGAGAACCACTGCCCTAGAAGAAGTTTAATTACCTGTCCTTAGAAGTACCATTCTTCCATTCTAACAACAACAATAAAAAATCTCTTCCTTTCTTTCAGGAAGAAATCCTATAGAAGAAATCATATTTCATGATATAAATAAAAAGATGAACTACCCAGCTCAGACAGTATCCTACTTCTAACTTTAAAATTGTATTTTCCCTACATCCATGCACTATGGTTGGTGGGATTGATGTCATGTCTTTTACTTACAGGCACACTTTAATATATGAAAACTGGTACTGAAATAGATGTGTATGAAATACTGTGTGACAGGCCAGCATGGTGGCTCAAGGCTATAGCTTTAGCACTCAGGAGACTGAAGCAAAAAGACTGCCATAAATTTGAGACCTTAGTGACATAATCAGTTCCATGCCAGCCTGGTATACGGACCAAAACCCCATCTCAAAGGAACTGTGATGTACATGACTCATGTATTGACTCTCCTTAGAGAAGTGAAATGTGATAAAGCAAGACAAATGTAGGTATTTAGAGAAGAAAACCTTGGTTTTGTCACTTACATTTCTCTCTATAAAACTCATTTAAAAAATAGATATCATTCATTCAAGAGGACTACCCTTCGCATCTGCAGCAAAATCTGTCAAGCCATCTGTCTGTTTTATAAACCTTCGAGTTCTTTCTCTGCCGTCCCTGATCTTGTACTGTAGTCACTAAAGACTGAGAAGGTTGTCATCATGACTAGGGTGTAAAGCATTAATTCTCTCAGAGCACTATCCAAGAGTTGCTGTTTATTTTGTTTGTTCTCAAGTCCATCTTCAGTCTTGGTGATTGATTCTCACTGAAGATCATCAACTGAGAGCAAGTATTTGAATCTAGCACCTAACTGAATTTTAATTAACTTTTCATCAAGCTGCCAAAATGCCCAGTAGGCAGATACTTCCTTTTTCTCCTCTTGCCTGTGATTCAGCCTGCGATTTAAGCCTGGTCACCTCTGACTCCACCTGACACCCTGGCCGGGAATACAATCAAGCCCACAATGTGTCACAGTGAGAATATCATGACTGTTCTCTTCCCACTCCCATGTCACCCTGAATCAAAGAACATCACCTTATATCATTAGTGGCCAGGTCACCGTTGCTATGACAGAAATAGTTTTCACACAAACAAATGGGTATATAAATAATAAATGACAAAGTAGAGAAAAAGAAAAAATCATTATACATCTCTTAGTCTGCAACAACTACTAGATAATATATCAGACTTACAGAGCTATGTTGTAGGTAGTATTTTCTGCTGACACCTCCTTCTTCCAGTGATTCTGCTGTCCCCAACTAGAAGTAGAAAGTATCTGGCTCCCTGTAGCATTAAAATTCATCTCAATTAGTTTCTTAGACTTCTCCTTACTCATCTCATAATTTCTTACTGGACTATAACAAAAATGAACTTCTGTTTTATAAAATGTAATCTATAACTGGATACCTTAGCAATGTTTCTTTTTTAACACACGTTTTCAAGCACATGGAATTTAGAGAAGAAGAAGAAAACAAACAAACAAGAGAGCACTTCTGTAGGTGTTGATCTTCATTGTCAGCTGACTAGATTAAGAACTACCTAAATTAGTAACTCACACACCTGAGAAGCTTGTGAGGGTATCTCCAGAGACAATTAGATCACAAGGTCTCTGTCATAATGAATAGATTAATCCCTTGATGGTCATAGTATGATGGTATTATTGGGTAACTGGAAAAAGTAGAAGGTGGGTTGGAATTTCTTGGATAGAACAGGCTATTTGCCCTGGCCTCTTCCTGGATGATTGCCTTCTCTGCTTTCTGTCCACTATGCAGAAGATCCCCCAACACATACTCCTGGGATGCTGGTGTTCTGCCTCTCACTAAGTCCTGACACCTGTATACAAGGGAGTAAGGACTAAACTCTCTTACACTGTGAACCCACATAAATATTTTTTTCATTTAAATTGTTTCTTCTCTATGTGGTCATAGTGATGAGAAAAGTAATAATACAATGTTCCATTTCTCAGGTAGTAATGAGTAAAGAAAAAATGGGTAATTATTAATGTAGGGATATCATAAAATTTGCATACCATACAATATTAGTGAGAGTCTATTTTGACATTCCATTTTAAAGACAATATTGCAAAAATTGTAAAAGCTAATATCCTGTAATTTAATAATGTATGTGCAAGAATTTATTCTTCATAAATTCTGGTATGACTTATACAAGAACATCTATTTTAGTATTATTTATCATAGTAAATAACACTCCTAGATCAGCTTGATTATTTCTTCAGTACTTATTTTTATTTGTATGTATCTCTGTGGGGGTCGGGGGTGTTCCATAGATAGTACTGTATCTCCTGGGGCTGGAGTTATAGGTGAGGGTATGGATGAACAGGGCCCCAAAAGCATGAGTGTGGAAGAGTTTACCCCACCACTCGTCCATCATAGGGCGTCACGGGCACAGAGGTGATGGTTGTGGGGATGATGGTCTTCCTCTGCCTGTCACCCCTCACCACCTGCAGCTGTCAGGATAGCTGCCCCTGCAGTCATGAGAGCAGGTGAGCTGGCCCTGCCCCTCACTGGCTACAGCACTGGGGAGAGCAGGACTGCACCTTGCCTGTACAACACAGTTAAACTGGCCCTGATGGCGAAGGCATGAGTGAGCCAGGGACTTTTCTGCCAGGTAGGAGCTATCGCCTGATGAAGATTTTTTGATGTTCATTGTCTCCTTCCAAGTCAAATAGGAACTGTCAGGAGCTGACTGTCTCAAGTCAAAGAATTCTTAAAATCATAAAAATATCTTTAAATGTCACTTTCTGTATGCCTCAGAGGGTTTTAAGACAACTATTTATGTATTTATAAATCTATCTATGTTATGTGTGCACAGGCAAACTGTTTATTTTTAATCATTTACTATCTGGAAAATACACTTTACACTTTTATCTAGAAAGTGTATTTTTTGTGATAAATTAAGACTAGTATTTGACATGACCAGGAGTTTGACAGGCCTGGCCAGTCATCAACCTGTATTACCCAGACTCCTAAATAAATTGCAATAGCAGCCCATAAAAGGATTGGAAGTAAACCTGTACTTTTAATTGAGTTGTATAGTCACAATACCTTATATAAGATTTGAAATATGCATATATGTATGTCAAAATATAAAATTATATACCAATGAATCAAAAATTAACCTTTTTGTATCAATATACAAATTTCTATACCAATGTATCAAAAGATAACCTTATTTTGAGAATAACAATAGCTTTAAGTTTCAAAGCAGATTCAATAATCTTCCTTTATATCTTATGCACCAATATTAACTGTATATATTTTAATAATCATATGCTATTGAGTTGTATTCTTTATTAATAGTGACTGATGCAGTGATCTGTTATGTATTCCAAATGTTAAATAATTGTTCCCAGAGACCTGCTTACTGTCTGTTACTTTGCTTGATAACCATTGTCTCTGATTGGCTTTAATAAAATGCTGAGGACTGTGATTGGAGAGTGAAAGAGGTAGGCAGGGGAAAGGTTGGCAGCAGGAGCAGAGAGGTTCATGGGAAAAAGAAGCCAGGAGGAGGAAGGAGGAAGACATGATGGGGTAAATGGAAGTAGATCATTCCATGTGGCCTGAAACATTGACATAGCATGAAGAATAACAGCCCAAGGGAACATATGTATATATTGGGATTTCATTTGGGGAATAGAATTAAGATCTAGCATAGATGGGCTAAGATTGCACAATCCAGGCTAAGGCTTGTTAAGATCCATCAAGTGTTTGTGTGTTTATTTGTAATGACAGGTTAAGGATTAACACTGCTGACTCATTAACTATAATTTAAATACTGGTAAATAATTTAATTACTTATTTCTACATATGACACCCAATCATGGCAATTAGAATCCATGCTTCTCAGGCTCAGAGCCTGAGAAGACCTAGGTGAAAGGTGGTTTCCTAGCCAAAAAGCTACTGTTAACAGACCCAAGAACCTACAGGAGAACATAATACTATTATTCTGTCAAATGGACATAGTATTAAATGACTCCTAATGACTTACTTCAATACCCATAAATCACCAGAGTGTTACAGAGATATGAAGTCACATTAGCCCCAAGAGAAAATGAGAAAGATTATCTTTGATTTGAGAGTTCATATTTCTAACTATTAATAAATACCAGATGGTTCTATACCTAAAAGAAGACAAAGACAAGTGATAGTGAGGAATAACTGTTGATTCCTATTCCGTGCTATTTTGCTGATTTCTTTATCTGCTACTTTGAGACAACAACAAATTCCCTCCAGTTACTATATCTAACTCTACTTCCATGACCTGTGCATGATACTCACTAGATTTCACCAGGTCTTTGAAAGCTGGTTCCTGATCAACATGTGATTTTAATCTTCCTCCTTTCTAACCCCACCCTACCCCACTCTGCCTTTAATGGCACCTGTCATGGTCTATTCTCCTCTGTTATATTGAAAAGAACTAGCTGATGCTTGAGTTATAAGGCCATAACTTTCATGTGATTGCTGTCTAAGAGCCACCTCCCACTAGGTGAACAGTTTTAATGAGATGCTTTTGAGATACACTACCAAAGAGTCTTAACTCATGTTGTTTCTGGAATAGAAAAAGTTGAATTTTCCAGCCTTGAGTCTATAGTCCTTCAGTCTCAGCAACCAATCAAAGGCACAGAAACACTCTATCTTTACAGTTCTATTTTCTTCCATCTTTGCTTAAAATTGGCCAATTCTCATTTGATTTCATTTCTCTCTCCTGAAATCCTGCTAAACACACATGACTGTATACCTTTTTTTAAAACTTCTTTAAATATGTGTTCTGCCCTACTAGTCATTGTAGGTGACAATTTTATCAATTGCATTGGCAAGACCTTAGAAAATAGCCATGAGCTTTTCAGCCTTCTACCTTTAATATGTTTCCTGATTGCTTTAAATTCATAGCTAAAACAAGCCACATATTTTAATTTTTGACAGTAGCAACATACTTTCAAATAGTGATTCCTATATTAATTAAACATTATAACAAAGACACCTAAACATATAATGTTCTAAATGAATATAATTTATTCATTCAGACTATTTCAGAGTTAAATAGTTAAAAATTGGTGGTGTAGCCTTGTTATTCTCTACTTGTAGCCCTAGCCGTTCCATTAAGCAGTTTTTTTTAAAAATACACCTAGAAATTGGATATTGAAACCCCTTCTTCTCTTATGGATATACTTAGCTTCACTCAAGGGAAATGTTGGGTTTCAGCGACTGAGGTACCTATTTAACAATTAGACCTGGTTTCCAGGTTGTCACAGCATCCCTCAGTCCCTATCTATTGCAAGATGTGACTGGCATACCCTGACCTCTCCCCTGAACATTCCAGCCCAGAGGCTGGGCTTCCCCTCCCACAGAGGCTCGTCCCTATATAATCCAGACATTATGCGCTCTCTCGCTCTCTCTCTCTCTCTCTCTCTCTCTCTCTCTCTCTCTCTCTGCATTTCTCTCTCTCTCTGATTGAGCCCCCCCCCATTTTTCTATCTCCCTTCTCATGGCGACTTCCCTGGCCTCATTCCTTGGGACCAGTGAATTCTCAGGAGGACTGCCTCCCAATAAACCTACCGTTGTATACTTTAATCTGGCTTGAATTGGCTCAACTTGTCTACAGAGAACACCTATTAGGAACATTCTATCAATCCATTTGAGCCACTATAATAAAACTCCATCAACCAAGTGGCTAGAAGGAAAACAAATTTATTTCTCATAGTTCTTGAATCTGGGAATTCCAAAACCAAGGCACCAGAAAATTTGGTGTCTGCTGATCAATTTTCAGGTTCATAGATGGTGCTTTCTCCCTATGTCTTTGGTCAGGAGAGAAACTACCTCTCCAGAGCTTCCATAATGCATCCATAATGGGTCCATCATCATGATATAGTCACTTCCCAAAGCCCTGCTTTGTATTATCACAGTGGGAATTGGGTTTCAGCATGTGGATCTGGGGAGTACAGAATCATTCAGAATATGGGTGACTAATAAATGCAATGTGCTCAGTAGTGGACACTCACAAGTCCAGCTAAACATTAGAACATTAGAGAGATTGTTACTGATGACGAAAGCAAGTGCAATGAGAATTGAGAAGAACTGCCAGTGCCTCCATAAGCAAAACGGAAAACAAAGCATCATGGGACACCCACCAGAACCTGGGAATCAGCTCCAGAAAGAGTTCCTATCTGACCACAAGGTGAAATCTAATACTGGACTTGGGGTTTTTAGTCTCTCAAATAGTGAAAAGTCTGCTACTTATTTTAGTCCCTCAAATAGTCTCAGTTCATTGAAACATATTTCTACACGAGTAAAATAACTAAAACTCAAATATCTGTGGACAGTTAAAGCTTCCCCTTGTGAGACCAGGACTACTAACTAGACACCTGGCTGAGAAATGAGCAAAGAGTTTGTCTCTCTTCTGTTTCTCTTCCTGCCTCGTTAATCTTCACCCAACTGTCCAAAAGGAGTCACTTATTCTTCTGCAGTTGAGTCACATGTCCAGTGACCCACTTCTACACCTTAAATGTAACTAGAAAACACAGTCCTACATCTTTTATTTTAGCACAGATGTTCACAGAAATCAAGGACCAGATATCTGGTTCTTGGGGAGATTGATACACAGACAATCTCCCCAAGTACTTTATACATTGTTCTCCAAACACCCGAGACTTGTATGACCAGAATAATAAGGTTGTGTGATGTTATCTGATAAGTAGAAATGAGACGGAAACATGTAGCCAGACATGAGTTGTGGGGAAGTAAGCATAATAGAACACAGGTATTCCGTAACAAGCTCTTCTGTTATTGGCCACACTTCTGTATTATGGGAAATGAGCAGCTGTAGGAACTGAGTTGCTTTTTCACTAGGTAGCTTCCTTATCATAGAAAAACTTACAGTTCTCTTAAATACTTACTTCAATATTTGTCTTGGTTTATTGCTATTTTTTCTTACTCAGTAAATTTCAAAGGTGAAAAATCAAAGGAAATTAACACTAAATCTTGAAGCAGAAACTGTGATTCAGAGGGAAATAAAATATGCACAACTCACTTTATGAGAAATCTCCATTACGGTCCCAAGACCACTTGTATTACCACAACTGGATTGCTATTTGGGAAACTGCTTTCTTTACTATTTCCAAAAACTGAGTATTAAAGTAGTAGAAAATACCATGCTTGTGTGTAAAGAAATAATCTCAGGGTGGAAGGAAAAAAGAATGTTAAATTCAGCACCTAATATCATTTAGGATTCCATCCTTCACACAAGAGACTTCCACTGCCTCCTCTAACACTTCTCTGTTAATGGCATGGCTGGCCATGTGAATTAACCAATGAAATATTAGTTCACCAAGGCCCTGAAGATATTTAGAGGCCTTCCTGCTTCCTACAGTATCCCCCCTCTTCCCTTTTCCCCTATTCTTCCCCTTTCCCCTCTCCCTCTCTTCCACAAACAAAGCAGTTCCCACATAGATGCAGTTGCATCTTTACTGAGTAAGAAAAAGTAATTATAATCCAAGACAAATATTGAAGTAAGTATTTAAGAGAACTATAAGTTTTTCTATGATAAGGAAGCAACCTAGTGAAAAAGCAACTCAGCTCCTGCAACTGCTCACCTGGTCCAAATTTGTCACATGTAACAGGGGCAATAAATGTTTCCAGTCTTTTTTTTTTCTTTTTTTTTCCTTTATTTTTTATTTCTTCAAGTTACATCTCAATCGCAGTCCCCTCCCTATTCCCCCTCCAGTCCCACCCTCCCACCCTCAACCCCCCATCCTCTTCCCTTTTTTTTTCTTTTAAGTTTAAGGTATATTTTATTTCCCCCTACAGTTTCCCCTTTCAGTCCAACAAATGGCTCTTTCTCTTATAATAATAAATACAGTACAAAACAACAGAGGTAATTAGGCCACAGTTATGAGGGTTATATGGCTTAGCGTACATTCCCAATGTCCAGTCCATATGTATTTGGTACCTGACTTTAACATTCTACTATCTAAACATCTCCATGAGTTTAAAGTTCTATATCTGACTCAACATTCATACTAATTGCAACACAATTTTAAAAGTATCTTCTTACTGGATGCTATTTATTGCTAATGTTGATTTTTATAATCATCATCTTCTGAGTGCCTGCGTGGCAATGTGGCTTGAAACATGAAAGTCTGGTACTTGCTCTTCGCTATTTACAATGAAAGAGGTGGGGAGAGAGGAAGGAGAGTGGGGGAGTGAAAGGAGGTGTATGTGTGTGTGAAAGAGAGAGAGAGAGAGAGAGAGAGAGAGAGAGAGAGAGAGAGAGAGAATGTGCATGCAAAGCACAAATCCTCACATTCTTGGCCAGGAAAATAAGATTCCCTTTACTTTTTAAGTAAAACAGATTGAGTGACTTTGTCAAGGTCACAGAATGTGCACTGCAAGGCCAGTGATAACCTGGCCTTTGCTTTGGATCTGAAACACAAGTTCTTCTCATGACAGTGCATTTTTGTCTTTGCCAGAAGGAGGGGAAACCCCAGGAGGCATAAATGACCTACTGAGTCTGTGACACCGCACTTGAAACTCATTATTTCCAACTTCCAACCAGCCAGAGTTAGCAGTGTCCTAAATGCCAGATACATCACAGTAGTTTTGTCTTTACTCATGTAGCAACTGTGCTATTTAGAGAGACCCAGCTCTTCTAACTGAAGCTTCTATGGCTATGCTTCACAGACCGAGACTACCATAAGAACACGTGTGCCTGTGTCACCAGTAACTGTCCGTTTTCTTTTTCACGTGTGGGCTTTGCCTACTCATGTACAGGCTTGATACCCCTCTAAATTCTAAAAGAGTATGACATTGTGGATTTGGAAATATAGTTCGGGCTGAAGGTTAAGTTACAAAGATGAAATTCAGATTGACCAGCCCAGAAATGAGAAAGCATCACATTCTTGCCAGCTATCATTTTCTAGAGTGGACGGTCTCCATGGTAGCATGGAATGAAACTTGTGTTTGGGTAATTTGCATCAAGAAGTAGATATATACTAGCTTAGATAAAATTAATTCCCTGGGCAATTTAAAACGCATATGGAAAAGATATTTGGTTGTTCTTCGTTGCTCCTCTCTTGCATTTTCCCCCTTGTACTATGTACTTTTTCGTATCAGCTAAATTGGGCTTTGTGAAATTTGTGCCTCTAAATTTAGGTCAGTATTTAAGATGAACAACTCTTAAAAACGCATTCGGATCTGCCATCTCTAACATCCAGTCCTCAACTTGGGGACTGCCATTTGAGTCATGATATTTTTGTGTTTGCTTATAGAATGCCCCCCCCCTTACTTTCCCGACAAAAAGATATAGTTGTTTATTATTTTTTGACATTCAAAAGAAGTGGCTAAGCTGTACAGTCAAAACCATTTAGGGAATGAGAACAGAATAATGCAAATTGTCCTGAACCTCCCTTTGCTGAGTGAATCAGAGACTCATTTCATTCAAATCTGCACTCCATGTATTTAGATGCACATATAAAATAACCCTGGCAAGTTAGCAATAAATGGCTCTCTAGGACTCAGCTCCATTGCCTTTGTGCCACTGGCAGACTTTTTAGTGCTGTTGCATTGTACCTGAGTAACAGCACCCTCTTCCCTTACTTCCCTGGTAATTTTCTTCTATAATTGAGTAAATATTTTACAAGAACCAGATGTCACCCTAAGAACATTGGATTTCTCATTTGTACTTTCTAACATGAGTTATCTGTGGCCAAATTTACTATAAAATCTTTTTTATTTAATTTCTTCATCCTGCACAACCTAAAATGTGACAGTTTGAGAATCCACTCATTGTAGAAGTAGATATTAATTAAATTATTATCAATATTTGTATTTTAGTTAATTGGTCAGTGGTGTTAATCCTTAACCTGCCATTATAAATAATCATACAGACACCTGATGGATCTTAACTAACCTTAACCTGAATTGAACAATCTTGACCCATCTAAACTAGTTTAAAATTTTATTCCCCAAATAAGACCCAAATGTGTGTGTGTGTCTGTGTGTGTGTGTGTGTGTGTGTGTGTGTCCCCTTGGACTATTATTCTCCATGCAATACCAATGTTCCAGGCCACATGAAGATATGATTCTTCTCTATAACCCTTGGTGTGTCCTCTCCTTCCTCCCTCTTGGCTTCCCCTTCCTGTGATCATCTCTGCTCCCCTAAAGCCCATGTGCCTTAACCCTGCCTGTCTCTCTCTGCCCAGTCATAGGCCTTAGCATGTTAATAAATCCAGACAGAGACAATGTTTAACAAGTAAAGTAATAGCATCACTTGCTGTAGTGTATCTCATACAGCAAGTAGACCTCTGGGGGTAATTAATTAACATTTAGAATGTAACACATCACTCCATCGATTCCCTCTTTTTCCCTAATATAAAAGCTATTTTTTAAACTCATATAGTAAAAACAGTAAGAACAAATATGAAACAATCAGGAAAACCATATATAAAAGTTACGTGTGGCCGGGCAGTGGTGGCGCACGCCTTTAATCCCAGCACTTGGGAGGCAGAGGCAGGCGGATCACCGTGAGTTCGAGGCCAGCCTGGTCTACAAAGTGAGTCCAGGACAGCCAAAGATACACAGAGAAACCCTGTCTCGAAAAAAAAAAAAGAAAAAAAAAAAAAAGTTACATGTGTGTGTGTGTGTGTGTGTGTGTGTGTGTGTGTGTGTGTGTTTAGCCTATTTGTATCAGGCAACCTTGAAGAAAAAAAATATCTATCCTATCTTTGTGAGTCTAAAGTTCTGAAATTAAATAATTTTCTATCACATCTTATAGTTATAAAACTAAAGGTTTTATTTTGATTTTAAAATATCTTTTTAAGTCCTAAACAACTTAAACTCTATTGGAAATCTATATCTATCATGTCTTAAATTCCACCACAGACTTAACAAGGGATAAAGTCATTGTTTGAGTGATTAGGAAATGCAGGCAACAGCTTCCAAAAAAAGAAAACTGACAGTTTGCTGCCTGGACAATCCCAAATATCTCTCAATATCATTGGAACATCATCTTCAACCTTCTGGCCAAGTATATCTCACAGATTTAATTGTGCAGCAGAAATAAGAAGGATTTTCCCATCCTGTCTTTGCAGAATCAGGCCATTGACTTATCTGAATTTAAGCTCTGGTCCATCATTGAACCATATTTAATCTGTTGAGACAGCAGGGGTGTTTCTGCCCAGTAGGAATTAACTCCTAATGGAGATTTTTTTGATCCTCATTGTCTCCTTCCATGTCAAATGGGAACTGTCATGAGCTGACTGTCTCAAGTCAAATAATTTTTTAAATAATAAAAATATCTCTAAATGCCATTTTCTGTACACCCCTGAGGGTTCTGAAGATATCTATTTATTATCTATCTGTCTCTCTATCTATCTATCTATCTATCTATCTATCTATCTATCTATCTATCTATCTAATGTTTGAACAGGCAAACTGCAAATTTTTAACCATTTACTATCTTTTTAACCTATTTTTGTGATAAATTAAGACTAGTATTTGACATGATCGTAAGCCTGACTGGCCAACCATCGACCTGTATTACCCAGTCTCCTAAATAGATTGTAATAGCACCCATAAAAGAACTGAAAATGGACCTGGACTTTTAAATGAGTTGTATAGGCACAATACCTTACATAAGAGTTGATATATACATGTATGTGTGTCAAAATATAAAATTCTATACCAATTAATCAGAAGATAACCTTGAGAATAGCAATAGTTATAAGTTGCAGGGCAAGTTCAATAATCTACCCTTATATCTTATCGCTTCTATATTATATATTCACATTCCCCATCTTTTTAACTTGAATTTAAGTTCCTAAACCTTTTTTAAATAAGACCATTAATAATGTATAACCATTCCCTTTATAGTAACAAAATTTCATTAAACATAGAACAACCAAAATTCATCCACCCTTTCTTGGGAATGGGACATAGTTCCTCTGAAAATTTGCTTCCTGCTGATTTAGTGTTAAGAAAATATGTTAGGGGCCTAAATTTAAAAAATGGTTAAGCAATTTAATAGGAACATTTGTTGTTCAGTCTCTCAAATGATGAAAGGAGGCCCAAATGAAGTCCTGTTTGGGACAGTCTGAAAGGTCAGTTGGGATCAATAGCTTTCTTTGAAGCTGTCCTGGCAGTGGGCCTGATGAAGAAGTCTAAGGCTGGGCGAATTGAGGTCATCTGGGGTTGGATAAAGAAGGATGCTGAAATAAATATGTCTAAGCATCTCAGCATCCTGGAGAATGAATCCTGTTGAGGCCATCTCCATATTATTGGTGTCTGGTCGTTTCATTCTGAAAATATATGATTTCTCATAAGTAACATATAGTTCTGTAATTACAAAAATGCCTGGGATGTACAGAATGCACAGATCAATTAAGGAAATTTTTCTGCTGTTTGTTTGAGCAGAAGAAAGACATTTGTAAGTCTCCATTCATGCCCCATGAAAAGGTGGCATGTAATAATAAGCCATGTGGATTCTACGTCGTCAATAATATTTTTATTGGCTATGTATATATATTCATGTCTTAGCCAGTCTGAGCTGTTCCCATGAGGAGGAATCAGCAAATTTAAGTTGCCTGTTTGTTTTTGTTTTTGTTTTTGTAGCCAAGATCTTTAGGAGGTTTTGTGAGTCAAATCTGATTTCTATCAGTTTGGATGGAAGATTTAGCTTTTCTTTATTGTTGACATTTAAAAAAAAAGCTTCTCTCCCAAAATGACATAGCCTCTGTCCTCGATTTTGAAGTCATTACAGCTATAAGTTTAGTAAATTTAGCAGTCCATAGGTCTCCTATATTTTGAATTCCCATAAAGGGAATAAATAAAACCATTATTATTATCTTAATTATTAATACATATGTATGGCTATATATAATCATTTTTAAGTTTGAAATTCAGCATTAGACTGCATGAAGTTTAAGTATTCTCCTCTACAGTTAACATAAATCTGTTAATTGGTTGAGATAGATTTTTTTCTGTGTAATTCTAGCTGTTTGTATATTAGGTTGACCTCAAACTCACAAGGAACCTATCTGTCCCTGTCTTTGTCTCCCATGTTTTGGGATCAAAGATATGCATTTATATTTTTTCTTTCCTTTTCCCCTTTCCTTGGATATTTAATTTCTATGTGACTATATCTATCCTTATTGATATAGGGTTTCTCTGTGTAGTGTGTAGATTAGGTTGCCCTTGAACTCACAAGGAACTTGTTTTTTCCTTGTCTCTCAAGTTTTGGGATTAAGGTATAAATTTAATTAATTGAATTACCTTTATTAAACAATAATATTAATTAAACCATTTTATATTAGTCTGTGTTCCAGTTCTCTCATGAAAGCCCCATTCTTGAGGAGACTGGTTTAGAGCAACATGATATGCTATTTTTTGTTTTGTTTCTTTTTGTTTGTTTTTTGGGAGACTGTGTTTCTCTGCGTAACAGCCCTAGCTGTACTGGAACTCACTCTAAAGAGCAGGCTGTCCTCGAACCTAAAAAGATCTGCCTGCCTCTGCCTCCTAATTGCTGGGATTAAAGGTGTGAGCCACCATGCCCGGTCTATGATATGCTATTTTATGTTAGTTTTTATTAACTGTTGGCTGTGGGAGGCGTGAAGCTTGCATATTCCCTCCCCAGCCCAACTCTGGGTCTTTACACTGATTAACAAAATATATCTCTTTTAGGGCACAATGCTTCTTGGCACCAGTTCTCCCATGGGAGGCCCACATCTAAGAAGACTGACTTGTCACCCCTTTTTTTATATATAAATTTAAGATTGATACGTATCTATTAGATCAGTAAGGACATTATTAATTATTGCTAAACAATAACTTCAAGAAAAAGTGTCATTTTGAATTCTAGACTATCTTTAGCAAGCAGTCTTATCTTATCAACAGGGTATCTTGCCCTGACTTCATTGTTTAGACCAGAGTGGTCTAGAATTCAGAGATGCCCCTTTCTTTCCCTCCAGTGTGCTGGGATTAAGAGTGTGTGCCATTACTGCCCTGCTCAAATATTTCATTTGAATCTCAGATAATAGCAACTCTGTAACCCAGAGAACAACTCTTAACTACAATGACATTCCAAATCTGTCTAAATCCTCAAAAATCTCCCATGACCTAGCAATACCAAACCATAAAAAAAAAAAAACTTTTCTACCTTCTGATACCTAACCAAAAATCAAGCAAAGAAACAAGAACTTTCCAAAAGCTTTGGTACAGCTGTGTCATCCTATGCTACAATTTTGTTCATTATTCCTTGGAATCTAAATGCAGCTGCATCGTATTGGTGGGCCTATATTAGAAAGCCATGACAAGCACCTAGTAGCCAGGGAGCTCTGAGTTTCAGCTGCCATCAATTTTGTATTTTCTATTAGGAAGAGTCCTTTTCTTTCTTCCCTTATTGTCATTGTTTCCTATTTAGCCTTCCATCTGTAAGTTCCCTCCTTCTCTAAATTTGTCCTAACCTGATCTTTCTCAAAAAGTATATACAGAACCACAATTGTCAGTGTAAAAATCATTTGCATGCTAAGAGAAACAAACTTAAATGGAATCCAAATGTATTGAGACATTATGAATTGGCCTGTCTTTAATCTTGGTAGTTAAGTCTACTCCCTAGCTCTATCTTGAAGGCTGCCAGTTTTTTAGTACATAGGGAGAACCTTAGCTCTTCATCCATTTTTTCCCTAAAAGAGATATATTCTGTTAGTCAATGTAAAGACCCACAAAGGCTAGTGGATGAACATGCAAGCTGCATGCCTCCCACCGCCAACAGTTAACAAAAGCTAACAATTTGTGATCATGAAAATGAGACATGAAAGAGGAGGAAAGACAATCTCTGAAGTAACTCAAAGATATTACAAAGTCTTGGGATTTCCCTTAAAGTACAACACTTTTCTGAGATTGTGGTTTTACTCTCTACTTCTATCTTATTCCACTGGAGACACCAAATTCATGAATTCTCACCTACAATGAGGAAGACAAGCAACCAGAAAAGAAGGAGCAGGAGTAATGGCTATACATATTAGCCTTGATGTTGGGAAAGGTCTAATAACATTGCTTCTGATAGGCTGATTTCAATACTGAGATCTGGTTACCGCCCCTTCTGATACATTCTCTTGATTGGTCAATAAAAGTCACTTATGGCCAATTATCAGGGCAGAAAGAGTATAGGAAGGTGGGACTCCCTGAGATTAAAACAGGAACCCTGCGCTTTGTACAGAGGATTTGCTCTTTCCTCCAGGAGACATGGAAGCAGATAGACATGTTTGAGAACTCTGGAAGGTAATAACAGGCACATGGCTGTTCGGGATTAGGTGATCTGGGTTAACTTAGATTAGCTAATTGAGAGTCTGCCCACCTAAGGACTAAGCGTTGAAACATTAAAAGGTCTTGGTGTACTTAATTATTGGGGAAAGGACTGTGGTAGTTTATAGGCCGTCATTCCAAGCAATCCAGGACCATTCGCCTCCTGCCAAGCCACTGGCAATTGTACTGGCCTAATAGAACAACTTATATTAGTTAACAGAGTTTAGGTTAGGGTGGTGTAGGCCACCCTTGGTCCAGGGATTTTTCCTCAGGACAAGTCAGGCCACCAGTTAAGATGGGCCAGGTCACCAGTCGATATCTCTCCAGGCCTTCAGCTGCTCCACCAGCCTAATCTTACAGTTTATACTTATTAATACATGCAATTGATAATTAAATTGCAGTTTCACCTTGAACTTGGCAAACCAGAGCCCATTCTGAACCACTGTCCTGACAAAAGCTCATAATATTTCCTTGGGCACCAGAATGCTCCTTTATCTTTAATATTATGAATAATGATGAACATTGGAGCATAGATATCACCTCATAATTTCACAGACAAAACTGGAGGACACTAAACTAAGTGAAATGATCCAACCACAGAAAGAAAAATATTGCATAATCTTATTTATATGTATAACATTAAAAAGTCAGGTAGGATGGTAGTTACTAGAGACTTAGGAGAAAACATGAAGAAAGGAAAGATGCTGATTACAGAATATAAAATTTTGGTTAGGAGAAATAATCTTTAGTGATATATCACACAAAAATGGTAACTATAGAAATACTAACATAATACATGTTTCAAAATTGCTAAAATAATAGATTTTAAGTGTGTTCTTCCCATGCTCTAAGTAAAACAGTAACTGCTAACTAACATGATTTAATAATTCCGTAACATAAACACACAAAATAGCTCACTCTACCCCATAAAAGTAATATATTCAGTCATTTGCCAACTAAAAATACTTTTTGTAAAACATTAAGGAAAAAAAACTTTCACGTCCTTTCCATATCCGGAATTCTCCCTCTTCACAGGATCCAAGATTGTCCTGTTCCTGACCATTCAAATAAATACCTCTGTACCCCTGTTACCCAAATCTCCTGTGTGCACAGAATGACATCAGTTCCTATGGGGAGTATAAGAAGTGGGTGGAAAAGAGAGGGGGTAGCAAGCTGTGCCATTAATTAGCTTTACTTCATAACAAATAAAATTTATTCTCAGGGAATAATTCTAATAAGGAAATTTCATAATATTAAAAAGGCTGCTCAGTGGCAAGTGTTTGAGAATTTTTCTCCACAAGGTTGACATACAGAAAGAATAAGAGCCTAGGACATAGCTCAGTGGAAGAGAACTTATCCAGTCAGAGTTCAATATTAAGAATTACATGGGGGAAAAAGGCACTGAATTGAGCCACCCAATATGAGAGGTTATGGGAAGTACATGTGTACATGTTTATGCATATGTGTGTGCATGTGAAGAACACAGGGAAACCTCAGTTATCATTCCTCAGGTTATGCACTTTTTTTATTGACATAGGGTCTCTCACTTGTCTAGAACTCTCCAGGGAGGCTAAGCTGGTTAGACAGTAAGCCTCAAAGGACCATCTGTCTCGGGCTCTCCAGCTTTGTGATTACCATTATGTCCCACCATTTACACAGGTTCTAGGAATCAAATTTTCACAGCAAGTACTTGATTTATCAGATGAGCTTTCTCCTTGGTCCTTAATTTGTTTGGGGTTTTGTTGTTGTTTGCTTGCTTGTTTGTTTTGATTTTTTAAGACTTATTTATGTTGATCTTGAACTCATGGTCCTCCTTTCTCCACTTCTACACTGTTAGGATTATAGGTGGAAACTACCACACCTAATTTATGTGGTGTTGAGAATCAAACCTAAGGGCTTAGTGCATGGTAAGCAAGCACTGTGCCCCCAGCATAAGATTTTTCTGTATTCTACTTCTAGGGGAAATAAAAAAACAATGCTTATAACACTGAATTAGTCAAGAGGAAGCTGCATCTTGGAACTAGAGTTAATGAAATATAGAATACTTCTCTCACAGGGAGGTTGGGGGTTACAGTGAATTTTATTTGAATCTTAAGAACAAAGTGATTTCAGATGACATCTAAATGATGGACAAAAAAACATTATATGACCTTAAGTCACTCTGTTATATAATATATTCAGACTTTGAAGAATATTTTTAAAAATTAATTGAGGATATTATTTTTATATTTTTCTTATACCATTTGGGAAGATAATTGGCATATTAAGATGACCCTCAAACTTTTTGTTTTAGTCTTATGATTTTTAATTTTTGAGTCATGCTTCAGGACACTTTTGATTCTGCTTTAACTTAGCAGCAATCTTAGGTTTTAGTATACTAGTAATTTCTGGATAAAGATAAATGAATTGGTTATTCTAACAACTAGAATCAGTATGCTCATACTTCAAGGAATAAAAGGATAGGCTCTTTTTTTAAATTCTAACATCTCATTAAGAGAAGAAAATGGGAAAAAAGATTAAATTGAGACCAACTAATTCAACACAATTTGTCACTTTTTAGCTGTAGGTCTTATAAGACTGAAAACTCCATACCTGTCCAAATCAAATTTTGTGCAAATTTATTGAACTATCAAACTCCTTGCAAGCTACACTAGAATTTCTTGAGCACACAGTGTCTTTAATTTATATGAAGGCTGCTTGGAGAAAACCTTTAATAGTTTCACAAAGGTTATTAATCTTCATACCAATCCTTGGAAGCTGGTAGGAAAAATAAATTACTGAGGCACACAATATCCTTGAAATAAATACTTTCTCATTAAATGTAAGTTCAGTAAAGTAGTTTAGCTGTGTTAGAGAGCAGTTTGACAGTTCCTTTATAAGCTAAAAATAAACTTACCACATGAGTCAGTAATTACACTATTGGTTATACTCCAAAAAATGAAAGCAGGTGTTTAAATAAAAACTTGTGTGCGGTTGCTTACAGCAACACTACTCACAAAAGCCAAAAAGCCAAAGCAACCCACATTCTATGAGTAGATGAACAGTATGTGGAACATCCATACAAAACAATATTGTTTTGCCATTAAATGAAGTATTGATGTAATATAAATGAAACTTAGAGCTCTTATGCTAATACAAAAAAAGCCTAAAACAAAATTTATGCTCCCACTCATATGAAATATCCAGAATTAACACTAAAGAGAAATAGAAAAGTAGTTCGGCAAGACTGTCAAGATCCAAGGGAAAGTAACAATGAAGAGAGTCTTGACTTCATCTGAAAGCTGTGACAATGTTCTGAAACAATAGTGCTGACTGCACAATGGTATGAAATATTAATGGCTATTCATGTGTTAGGGTACAGATTAAGTCTGATACTCTCTAAGGTATATCTATCTACAAAGCCCCCTAAAATCTAAGGAAGAAATTGTAAGTACCCTCTTGCTTCCCTTTTTGACTCAAGGCTCCAGATGAATAAATAAAGCTCATTTCTAAACTGTTTGTCTGTTTTCCTTCCAGGCCTTATGACCTTCTGAGCCCTTAGGCCAAGCCTACACTGAACCCTCCTAGCACAGGCTAGCTCAGCTGCTGGTGAATCGATGCTCAGTGCTGTGGAAGACATATTGTGTCTACATGTTTCTGTAGACATGCTTGCTTCCTCAGCAGACTCAGCCCCTGGAGTGCCCTCCTGTGCTCCTTGGATCCTACTTTGGCCCATGGGAGAATTTCTAGGAACTGTTCTGCCTCAGGTAAAAGTGTAAAGCAAAAGTATTCAAGTGTTGATATGTCCCACATCCTTTAAGATAAAAATCAGATCTTTTTAGATAGAAAAGGAGATAGAAAGGATAGAAAAAAAGATTTAAAAAAAAGAGACTTTCCCAGCACTAAGTCCTCATTAAAGATGTTAGTACCTATATTTCCCTTTGTTTCTCACAATCTGTGTACTTCAATCTGTGCAATTCCTCTAGATTGTACCAACCATACCTTAAATAAATACACAGAAATTGTGAATACTCCCATATGCATATATTCTTCTCAAAAATGTTTAGCTTGTTATTTGAAGGAATTTATAAAGTTATTCTCCAAACAACTGGATGCCTTCCTACTTGAACTATTCTCTATTTCTTCCTGCTTTGCTCTGCATAGACATCAGTCAAGGGCTTTCTGTACAAAGGAATCCCCACTTTCTCCTGCCATTATAAATTGTGAACGTAACATCGATGATTACATCATCTTTTGATTATTATGGGAAAAATGAATTAAAAAAAAAGATATTTGGGCTTTCTTCCTCTACTAATGACAAGAATGAGCCCCTTTGAAAAAAGGTAGGGATCCAGTTTGCTGTTCCATTCCATCCAGTACAATTGCATCTTGTGGCCCATGAATTCATTGAGCCATTCAGACAGTGTCCCTGAAGGATGATGAGACAGGCAATTTCTGCCTCAACTGTAGTTATGCTTTAGAGCTGAAGAAAAAATCAAAACAAAAACAAAAAAAACATACAAAATATATAAAGTTAGACACCAAGACACAAAGGTTTTTGTTATCTGAAATGTGGAAAAGAAACATGGTAATCCTTACAGTTGAATCCTTGAGCCATTTCCTGGCTTTTTAAAACATGAGAGGATCCTGAAAGAGTTGATACAGTTGGCAGAATGATGAGACCTAGGTTGGAGATCAACCGAAAGGGGGCCAGAAAGGTGGACAATATATAGAAAGACACTCTTTTTATTTTCGGAGGGTCCTTCTTGGTGCTTTACCAGAAGACTTATCAGTAGACACATGCAACAAAATTGCTCATAAGCATAGAGTTATCTGAAAGGGTTAATGCCACTGTTTATAGTAAACTAGGAAAAAACACCTTCCTCAACCATACCAGAAAACTCCATGGCTCACAAGACACAAAACTTTGGACACAGTACTCTAAAGGGCCCTCAACAGCTTAGAATAACTTTTCCTGGAATTAATACTATTTTTAACTCATCTAACAAAACCTAAATATAAGATATAAAATGATCAACTGGCTTCTAGTCAGTGCAACTGTATCTCAGGGAATTACTCAAGAATATTTACAGAAGCATGCAGAGAAGGAGAATAAGAGCAGTGGGAGAAAGTCTGGCAGATAAGAATGTGAAATTTATGCTGTCTACCATCCAGTTAAATATTTTAAATGTACTAAGAAGTAGAAAATGATTCATTATGAAAAGAAATAATAATCAACTGATTAAAATCCAGAATAAAGATTTTAGAATTAACAGGTAAGCACTTTAAAACAAGCATTATAAAGGTATTTGTTATAATACAAATCTGAAGTGTCCTCCACGCCTTACTGTTCTGAGTGTCTGTTCCCCAGCTAGTATGGGGGTGGGGTGTCTCTGCAACCTTCAAGGCCAGGTGAGGGAGCCATGAAGGCCGTTCCAGTTTTGTGTGATGTTTGGTAGCCATTGTTGGTTCAAACTTCAGGAGGAATGGGAAGATTCCAAGAACACACAGCAAAATCACATAACTAAAAAGATAAAAAATTTGCACAAAGAAACAATATGTAATCATTGTCTACTACTTGACTCAGCTGGCAATGACAATTAAAACTGTAAAAGTCGATGTAAGTGGGGAAAGTTACCATATTAAGAAGACCGAAGGGGTCCAAATAAGTAAGTATAAGAGATCTCAAACACCCAGCTCTCCTATATCGTTGCCAAAATGCATAAGATCTAAAGTCACCAGAAGAAAGAAACATTTACAAGGTCAAGAAACAGAAAATGCTTTCTTGGTTTGGGGTGAGGGGACATCCCATCAGAGGATCAAAAGACATTGTGTTTTAGAATTATTTTGTTATAGTACAGTTATTTTGTTGTATGAAAGTTTGGCCATAACAAACGTTCAATTTTAAAGTAGTCTTGCATATCTGCACTAGTTGTTCAGACATAATCTGAGCCAGAAGTCATGCTTTGCAAGATTTGTTACAGTTGATTGAGCTGGTCATGCTCCATTTGACCAGGTGCAGTGTGCTTCCTACCAGCTCCCTTGGCACTAAGGCCTTTCCCCGACATAGCACCTTACCACATCATATCATCATTTCATACTAATCTGTCCCTCCACCTCTAGTATCTACTAAGACACAAGATCCATGATATCTATGGATATCTTGGATATCTTATTTGTCTTATTTATCTGAGTCTCAAACAGCACTCACCATTTCTATTTCAATGTCAACACCAAACACATACTGGCATCCAGTAGATACAAAACCAAAGCAGAAAGAATGGAAGAGAAGGGGGGGGGGGGGGGGGGGGGAAGGGATAGGAAGGGGGAAAAGGAAAGGGAAGGGAGATGAAGAGAAGGGAAGGGAAAGCAGAGGGAGAGAGAGGAGGACATGAAAAAAGGTTGAGTATTTAGACTTCTAAATTCATGCTGTTAAAAGCAGTTAATCTAAGGCAAAATTATAAAATACAAAGAACTTAAATCCAACACTTTTCCCTTTCTTCTTTCTTCTCTCCCCTTCTTTAATCAGTGATTGTAACACCCTGGGGTATCTCTGGTGTTTCATGTTTTCAGATTATCTCCTAAAATAATTTCCACTAAAGAATTCTTGACAACACTGATTCAAAAGATTATTCAAAAAACACTACCAGGAAAATCTATTTCCCTTTCCTAGAGAGATTCATGAGACTACCCAGAGTGCCACTCTTTATCTAAACTCTCTGAGTTTATGGATTGTGACTTGATTATCATTTGCTTAACAGCTAATGTCCACTTATAAATAAATGCATACTATACTTGTCTTTCTGGGTCTCACTCAGGAGACCCTATTTATTTCTAGGTGCATCCATTTGTCTGTAAATTTCATGATGTCTTTTTTTAACAGCTGAGTAATACTCCACTGTGTAAATGTGCCACATTTTCTTTATTCATTCCTCAGTTGAGTCACATCTAGATTGTTTTCAGTTTCTGGCTATTACGGATAAAGCTGCAATGAATGTAACTGAGCAAGTGTCCTTGTGGTAGGAGGAGTGTCTTTGGGTATATGCCCAAGAGTGGTATAGCTAGATCTTGAGCTAAATCAATTCCTAATTTTCTGAGAAACCACTAGATATTTTGAGTGGACTGGGGGTTGTTGGGATGGGAGCAGGAGGATATAGGGGAAGATGGATTGAGAGACTGTTGGGGAGAGAGCACTGGAACTGAGGGAAATTTAGGGGGCGGTGTGGAAACCTTAGTGCTGTGGAAGCTTCCTGGAATCTATGAGTATGATCCTAGTGAGGACTCCTAGTAATGAAGGATACAGAGTCTGGACTGGCCAACTTTTGTAACCAGGCAAGGCTTCCAGTGGTGGGACTAGGTTGCATTCAGTTGAGTTGTTGGCTAAGGAGTTCCCATGGAGATCCCTAAACAGCCCAGGCTGATGTTAGGGCAAAGAGTCTGTCTCTGAAAACTGAGTTAGACACCATTGCCGAGTACAAACAATACAGCTGCACAGCTTATTGAACATAGAAAGGTCGAGCTGGTGCCTGCACAGAGCCTTCATCCCTACATTCTAGTCTCTTTGGCATGGGAAGTTACTCTGAAAGTTACAGAAAAAGGAACCCTGAACACCAACCCAGCCACAAAACCCTTGACTTACAATCTGTCTTTCCTACAAGATGTGCTGGGGCAATGATGACACAAAACCATTGGGAGTGGTCAGCCAATACCTAGTTTAACTCAAGGTCCACACCAGAGAGGGAGCTCATGCCCTACACTGCCCAGGAACCAGAGACTTAGAGTACAATCAAACACTACTGGCCAAAAAAAAAAAAAAAAAAACAATGACATGATTCCGATTCCTAATGATATTCTGCTAGATTCATAAATTGGTGCCTTATTCAGTCATCATCAGAGAGGATTCCTCTGGAAGCAGATGAAAGCAGATACAGAGACCAACAACCAGACATTATGCAGAGAGAGAGTCTAAACTTAAGGTCTCCATCAGGTCTCTCCCCTCAGAGATCTAGGAACTCTGAGGAAGAAGGGAAGGAAAGATGGTAGGAGTCAGAGAGGATGGAGGACATCAGGAGGATATGGCCCACTGAATCAATTAAGCATGGCTAACATGGGCTCATAGAGACTGAAGCGCAAGCATGGGGCATGCAAGGCTCTGCACCAGGTCCTCTGAATATGTTATGGCTGTTAACTTTAGTGTTTTTGTGGGACTCCTAACAGTGGAAGTGGGTGTGTCTCTGACTCCTTTGCCTGCTCTTGGGACTCTTTTCCTCCCATTGGATTGCTCTATCTAGCCTTGATATTAGGGTTTTTGCTTTGTCTTTTTACATCTTTTGTTGTGGCTTTTGTTGTCCTGTTTGATTGTTGTCTCTTGGAGGGCTGCTGTTTTCTGAAAGAAAACTGAGGGGGAGTGGATCTGGGAGAAAGGGAATGTTTCGGGGAGTGGCTGAGAGGAGTGTAGGGCAGGGAAACTGGTTGGGATGTATCGTATGGAAGAAGAGTCTATTTTCAATTATAAAAGAGACAGAGAGAGAGAGAGAAGACAAAAAAAGAAAAGAAAAGAAAACCCGAGGACAAAGGGAACACTACGAGGAGTTTAGGGATGGTTAACAAAAAAAGAAATGTAGGGATCATTTTAGGTTAATTCCCTAGCCCTACATATCTGGCAATTAAAGCCCAGAGACATTAGTATCTCAACAGATATCACAGCTAGTTCAGCTCATGCCTGCAGCTGTCCCTTCCACCCCTAATAGGATACTCTCCACAAGAGATAACTTTGCCTACTGGGAGAAAATGACAACTGGAAAAAGCAGGATGAGAGTGACATTTTCTAAATGCACAGGCACGCTTTACTAATATACTTTAGAATTAGCAGTCTCTCATATGTTTATCTTAACTTTTAATGCTTATATGTATGAATTTGAGTGGGAATGAATGCAGGTATAGACTTTGAAACTAGAAAGGAGACCAGAAAGGGAGAGAAAGGGAGGTTGAAGAAGTGGGGGAAGACAAAAGAACACATGAGACAGGAAAGAAGAAATGAGGCTATGGGAAATGAGTAGAAGGGTACAAGAGGGAAGTCAGGATGGGAGAACAGAGAAGGAAAAAAATCAACAAAAAGGAGTTTTGTTTAAAAATGATGTAATGAAACCTAATACTGTGTATGCTAATTTAAAAATTTTAAATAAAAAAATTTTAATCACTTCAAACCATACCTCCTTCAGAGGACTGATGCAAGTTTAATAAGCTATCCATTATAACAGCACCTGGTAAATGTTGTACTATAAAGAAATTGGGGGGGGGGCTGGAGAGATGGCTTAGCCGTTAAGAGCACTGACTGCTCTTCCAAAAGACCCGGGTTCAAATCCCAGCACCCACATGGCAGTTCAAAGCTGTCTGTAATTACTGGGCATGGTGGTGTATGCCTTTAATCCCAGCACTTGGGAGTCAGAGCAGGCTGGTCTCTGTTGAGTTCAAGTCTAGCCTGGTCTACAAACTGAGTCCAGGACAGTGAAGGATACACAGAGAAACCATGTCTCAAAAAAAAGAAAAAAAACTTTAAAAAAAGGAAAAAAATTGGTGAACTATGTGGTATTAAGAGCATAGTGAACCAAACCACCCAGTACAGATGTTAGTATATCTTAAAAAGACTACACTGGACCTGTTCATCTTACCTTGAAACCTTGAAATATTTCTTTGTGTGACAGTTCATCATTGGATCCTATAGAAGTTTAGAGTGACAACAATCCCCACTACCAAGTTAGAAGGTCTGTTTTTTTTTTTTTTTTAGAAACTCAATTCTGACTGTTTTATGATAATTTATTAATCTCTCATAGAAAAATTTAAGAGCTGACAAACACCCTTCTGGGGTTTGCTGCCATTGAGTCCTAAGACATTTTAGAAAAACATTTCATCCCTACTTCCTTCAGTCACTTTAAAGTAAAATGGCTTCTCTGGTAGTTCTGGAGACAAGTAGACATCCTTAATCAACACTAAGCACTGAGAAATATTTCCAATGGTCAATATTTACTGCGGTCCCCCTCCAACACATTCTAGTTGATTTCTATTTCACAGGATGGAATTTCGCTAAAGACACAATATCCATGGTGTCGGGTGATACTTCCAGATACCATCAGATGATGTTCCATCATGAGTCATTGTACCACAAAGTTATTAGGGTTGAAGTGTGTCAGTCAAGGTGCTCTAAGCTGCAAGAATCTGAATACCCAAATAGATATGATTTAACAAATACATTTTATTCTTGTTATGATTGTCACAGAGCAAGACTAGCCAGAAGTAGCAGTTTTGGGATTGAGGCCACAGCTTAATGATTGGCAGACGCAAATCACTGGTTGTTTCGCATCTGTCTGTCCTCTCATCTTCAACAAGGCCACATGGCTCCTGCCTTGGTCACAGAACGGCTGCAGTAAAGAAAAGCTTTTTGATGTCATGTACCAATGTTTGCAAAGAAGGAAACATAAAGTAAGGGAGCAGGGAAAATGTTTATTTCTCATCTCTACATTATAAGGAAAGAGTATTTTCAGAACCCTTCCCAGTAAATTTTCCCATATATCTTATTGGACAGGACTGGATTGCTCATCCACCCATACACTGAAAGAGGGGATGGAAAACCAAAATTGTCATTCTCAGCCTCTGTCTTAGATGTAGGCATTTCTATTATCCAAGAATGATGTGTAAAATGCCTGGAGGTAGGCTATTTATAACGATTTGAGAGTGTTCTAGCCACCTCACAGACATTTATCCACGAGGTCTGCCCAACGACCTGTAGGTAGGTGTGGCTATTATCAATTAACAGATAAGCAAAATGAACCTGAGACAGTGATAAGGTGAAGGAGCCAGGATTTCATCCCCACCACCTGACGGTAGGACTATACAGCAGGAGCTGCTACAGGCAATTACTAGTGTCTGCTTAAGAAGTGGCCTCTAAAATCATAAAATGTAGGGGTTCTTAGTATTGCTTGTCTCCCCCTGAAGTGCAAATGCGACATTATTTTCCCTCAGATTCAGCTACAGTTTGTGATAAGAGCAGAGAGACATCTGAGAGCCATTAGAATTACTCCCATCGTCATCTAGACTTGAACAGCTCGAACAGAGAGCAAAACAAGAGCTGAACCTGGAGAAGTCCACTTCCGGGTCAGATGTCATGAAAACAGACAGTAGTTACCACAGGTGTCAGTCGAGTCCAGCCACAGCAAGGAGAAATAGATGTTCCTAAATCAAAGGAATACTTTAGGGGTCATTTCTACCCTCCTTCACATTTTCAAAAGGTAATAATTAATCAGATAGCGCTATCTATCCAAAAACCTCCCAACTAGATTATATAGTTGGGAAGCTTCCATCTGGGTGGACACAATTTCTTGAAACTATACCTTCTATGATTTCAAATTTAGCATTCTAAATATGCTTCATTATAAATTTTGTTATAGTATTGAATTTATCTATTCATATTTGTCTCTTCACCCAATCCTGGATGTTTCTCAATAGCTTCCACTTCCTAGCTGAGTGATCAGTGGCAAGTTTTATCCCTTCTCAGGTACTTCTCTAAAATGAGAAAAGCAATTGTGCCCACTGCACAGAGTTATTAGGACAGTTAAGTTGAACAGCACCTAGCATTGTGTGCCAGGAACACCCGGGGGCTGGAGAGTGACAGTTTTTATTGAATTGATGCCCCTCTACTCTTTATTCCCATGTTTGGGGAATTAGCTTGTTAGTCAGCAGAGAAGACTGTTGCCAGACTATTTAAGATGTAAAGATGTAAGTTGGGCTGTGGGGATGCCACTGGAGGATTGTCTTGATTTCATTAATTGCTATAAAAAGACCCAGAGCAGTGGTTCTCAACCTGTGGGTTGCAACCCCCACAGGAGTAGCATATCAGATCTCCTGCATGTCAGATGTTTACATTATGATATGTGACAGTAGCAAAATTACAATTGTGATGTAGCAATGAGATAATTCTACAGTTAGGGGTCACCAGAACATGAGCGGCTGTATGAAAGGGTCACAGCATTAGGAAGGATGAGAACCACTGACCCAGAGCATTGTAGGCAGCATAGTTCCCTGGATTTGAGTCCCAGACTGTATGAGAATAGAGGAGGTGAACAGGAATGAACCCATGTCCCTTTGCTCATCAGAGTGGGAATGATATGACGAGCTGTCTGAAATTCTCGCTGCCTTGACTTCCCTGCTGTGACGAACAACCTGGAATTACAAGTTAAAATAAACCTGTCCTCCCCTAAATTGCTTTTTGTCAGGGTATTTTATCACACCAACAGATATGAAACTGTGATACTGGCCCTTCAACGTAGGCTCCTCAGGATTCAAGCAAAGCAAGTCATTCAATTTTTTTTTTATATAAAATGAATTTTTTAGGTACCTGACAAAGGTATGAAGCCTATGGCTGGTAATGCCGGCGCTACAACTAACTACCAGTGTCAGATGGTCATTCAAACAGGTCCTATAAATCACTGTGGGGATTAAATTAGATAGCACAAATGCAGTTCTTGATACAAAGGCTAGTCTCAGGTGGTGGCTGAAATCACTGCTAGCCTCATTCTTGTCTGTACACTGCACATATCTTCTTACACTGAACCCAGCAGAGACAGATGGCAGCGCTATAGCTCCTGAAGAAGAGAAGCCTCTAACCAACAACATCCCTCAGCATCCAAAGAACTTGAGCAGTCTTCTCTGAGGGTTCATGGATCTTGGCATTCTATTGCCCCCGCCTCAACTTTGTTCGGGTGGATCAAGACCCAGAGGTATGCAAGGTAGCCCAGCTTCAACCCTAAACCTAACTATACTTCTCCTTGTACCCTAACCTTCATTAAAAGCACAGGCAAAGAGGTATTGGCAGCAACAGCAACCACAAAAACAAGAGAGAAAGCAGCTGGCACTGGAGAGCTTTGTGCCAGGCCCCAGGCCCAGAGGGAGACTGCCTTGATTACAGTGCTAAATAAACAGAGTTGATGACTATGCTGGGTACTGGACCCTGCCAGAAAGGGACAAGGAGAAGGGGATTCTTATAATTACACTAGTGCAGGCTCAGCTCTCATGAGGTTCTCCACGGCAGACTCGTCTGTCCCCACGCTGGGTCCTACAGCAGCACCTGTTCTAGCAGAAGTCATTTGGTGAGCCAAACAAAATGTGATTCATGCAGGCCACCTGTAATGGAATGTGATGCCTAACAACCTGTGTGAAGCTCCTAATTGTCTTAAATCACTTGGCACCTCTTCACCAGTGGGTGCTAAGCAAGCAGCATAAAGTGAAAGACCATTTCCTGCCAATATGGTTTTATCTCCTGACCCATAATTTAACACTGAGAAATTGAGCCATTTGAAAAACCCAAACACCATATTTTCACACACAAACTCGTCTTTTAGTATCTCTTCTGCTGGCCCTCTCAATCCACTCATAATAAACGTCTTCCTTCCTTGGGTTTTTTTCAGTTGTTCTTTCCCTGCTGCATAATTTGGGTTATAATTATTTTCTCATTTTTCCCTCCAGCTGGCACTAGTCTTGCTTGCTTATGCTATGTGTATCTTTAAAATGCCACACCGTTGCCCTGGCTTATTTTTAAACCCCAGAAAGATGGCCCATCCTCACATCTCTTAGAAAAGTTTTCCTGGTGACTTCCCATGAGTCTCCACTGTGGAATGACGGTACAGCGAGCCAACAGCACACAGCTGCGCATCATTGCAAAGGAAAGGCAGGAAAGCAATCCTGTGCCTTCTGTTACTTTTAAAAAACAAAGGTGGGTGATAACTAGAGAACAAATATGCCACGAGAGTGTCCCATGAGTCAAGCTCCTATTGTATGTCAATATACATTACCAATAGGACCAAATTATGTAACTGATTACTGCCAATGTCAGTAATCTGCACTCTGTAAAGATCCAAGCTTATAGGATGATTATTTTTTGAAACAAGAACAAATGATTTATAAAGGGTAACGTTAATGTACTTGAGAATGTCTGTCCCTGCACTTAATTTGAAGCTTTAAAAAGAAATTAAAGGAGATTACAAGTAATATCACCAACTCATTCCTCAAAATTTTTATAAAATTGGGCTTAGATAGTTCAGGGGCTGGAGAGATGGCTCAGTGGTTAAGAGCATTGGCTTCTCTTCCAAAGGACCCAGGTTCAAATCCCAGCACCCACATGGCAGTTCACAGCTGTCTGTAATGGCCAGGCGTGGTGGAACATGCCTTTAATCCCAGTACTTGGGAGGCAGGGCAGACAGATCTCTGAGTTCAAGGCCAGCCTGGTCTACAAAGTGAGTACAGGACAACCAGAGATGCACAGAGAAACCATGTCTGGGGGGAAAAAAGGATAAGATAAAGATAGTTTAGTTGGTAAAGGCACACTTGGAGTCCAAGCCTTATGACCTGTGTACGCACACTCTTACATACACACACACTCTCACATACACACATGCACGCACACACACACACACACACACACACACACACAGCTGGATGCAGTAGCATCTGTCATCTCAGTGTGACTCTTTGGGGAGATGTAAGCCTGACACAGGAGGACAACCATGCCTCAAACAAGGTGAAAAGGGAAGAACCAACATCTGAAGGTTATCTTATTTAAAAAAAAAAAAATCTTGTTTTCATTTACTCAGATGAGGGATGAGGTGAGAGCCATTCCCAAGCCTTTCTAGCTCTTCCTGAACTCTGGCTGGATGGTTCAGCTGTTCTGGCCCAAATTCCTCTCCACGCTGACTGACTCAAACTGGCTTCTCTTGGCTTCTGAGTTACTCTCCCCATTACTCTTCTAGCAATATGTTCTAATGTTCTGGATCCTTCTCATTCTCTGGCTCGTTTTGTCTTTAGCTGTGTCTCGCTTATCCTCTCTGCAACCTGTCCTTCTAAAACTGTTTCAGTTTTACTGGGAAAACTCCCTTTTCTCTCCCTGTACTGCGTTTAAGTAGCCTCTCTTTCCTGTCCTGTTCTCATAAGAGTTGGGAGTATCCTATGTCTGACTCATTCTGTCAAATCTTTCCCTGATTCATCACTTTGTCTGCCCCTCATTTTGATATCACTTTCAAACATGGCTGACTCCTGCTATAAACTAACCTTACCTTCATTGTTTGGGATTAAAGGTGTGTACTGAGGGTATGTCTGTATTTCAGCCAGATTATATTGTAATCCAGAGTGTGTCTGCATTCCACAGGGATCACATAGACCTAGAAGGTCTTTGGATGTGATCCCTTGCCAGAACAGCCACGTGGCTGGATTAAAATTCCTCTATACTCTGCACTCACACACGGGAACCACAAACAAGCAGCCACACATCCTGCATCACAAAACACAAAGCCAAGAGCTCATTTAAGAGAGTTTCAAGTAATCCAGTGGCCAGATGTCAGGGCACTGCCTACCATTCAATCAACAGTATCCACAAAGTTGAATCCCAGTTTCACATATAAAAGAGATTAAATACCAAGATGCTGGAATAGTTTACTTATTGACAAAAAGAGTTAAAAAACAAACTAAACTTGAACCAGACAGTTTCTCAATCCTTACACAAAAGTTGCTTTTCTTTCTTCTTCTTTTTAATTATTTTTGGGTGCTTGGGCTTGAACCCAGGGACCCACACAGGTTAAGTAATGTTGCAAATCCTAGCATTTATTTGTTTGTTTGTTTATTACTTCAAGTTATATCTCCATCACAGTCCCCTCTCTCTACTCTTCCTGGTCCCAACCTCCCACCCTCTTTCCATCTCCCACCTATCCTACTCCTCCAAAGTGGGTTGCCCCTACATATCAGCCCCTCCCATTTCAACAGGCATATAAGTGTTAAGAGCTTCCTCTTGCACGGAGGGCCTACAAGGCAACTCTATTAGGACAAAGTGTCCCACTAACAGGTAACAAGGTCTATGTTCCTGTTCCTTTTGGTGTGTTAGTTGTAGGATAGTTATCTTGTACTACATGGCTAAAATTCAATTATAAGTGAATGGATGCCATGTGCATCTCTTTCTGAGTCTGGGTTAGCTCACTCAGGATGAGCTTTTCTTGTTCCATCCATTTGGCTGCAAATTGTATGATTTAGTTGTTTCTGATAGCTGAGTAGTATTCCGTTGTGTAAATGTACCACAGTATTTTTATCCATTCTAGGATTTATTTTTAGGAAAAAAGACTACCTCCTTTCTGTCCTCTATTGTCTTAAGACCTAATTTTAATTTCAATGAAAATTATACACATTGTCATAATTTCATAGATAATAACCATTAGGAACACCAATTAGATCTGCAACTATTTTTATTAATTTTGTTTTTGCATTGAAAAGCACTTTTAGGGTACAATTAGATCTTCTAATTCAACAATAAGAATTATTTTAACTCCTAAGTTAATTGAAAAAAAAGAACTGTATTAGTTAGGAATTTAGGGATGTACATCATGAAATTCAAACATGAATCAACTGAGACAAAAAAAAATTTTATGAGAATAATTAGTATTTTGTGTTTCAATGACAGCAAGGTTTGGAGTATATGACCATATCCAGCAAGAAGGTGAGGAACCTTAATGCTGGTCACATCAAAGGCATGGCTGGAATTCAGACACAAATAATTCTCAGTTTCACAAGTACTGGACAGGCTACTAGATAGACCAAAAATAAATAAAGTAAAAATAAGCACAGATTCTGCAAGTTCATACAATACTACCAAAAGGAAGGTAACGAGCAACATTGTGAGCTGGCATTAATGCTTTGGTTTTTCTTCTTCCTCCTCTTTTCTCCTCATCCTTCTTCCCTTCCTCCTAAGACAATAACCAACCAACCAATAGGTGAATATCTTTAAAACATAAAAGTCTCTCTCCCCTTCTTAGATTCTTTTCCCCGCCACTTCCTCCTGACATTTAAGTTTTCGATGGACAAACTGTCCCTCAGAGCACACATACAGCATCACTAGTGTTAGTTCTAGAACAGTTTCAGAGTCGCCTATGTTACGGTGAGGCTTAGGACCTGCTTCCGGGTTGTGAGCCTACATTTTCCACTACGCATTTCCATACTCGGGATTCATCGCCTCATCTTGCGGGCCCTGGGATTTGGACGCACACTCCATGTCCTGCTGCTTCTTCAGCTGCTGCATTTTCATGTTTAAATCCAGTAAAGTTCGGGCCAGCTGATGGTTCTGGAAACGCAATTCCAGCTAAAAGGGAAAAAAATAATAATAATAAGGTATTTTTATTAGTTTGAGATATAGATCAAATGAAACTGCTCTCCGATTGCACATGAAAAACAAGGAGTAGGTAGGAAAGGAAAATAAGGCAGAAAGAAAGATATATTTCTTATCATGTTCTCCCACTCTGACTGTAGGGTCTGGCTATTAAAGTAGTAGTAGTATTTTTCTACAATAAGGTAAAATCCAGATAAATAAATAATAGCTTCTGAAATGGCCTTGAAATGAAAACAAAAATAGCTCATGCACATGTGTCCATGTGAAAAAATACCTAGGCACCAAAGGCTGTTTTCAAGCAGAGGCGGGTGATCACAGTGAAATCATTTATCTTTACGAGCCTTCTGAGCCATGGGATAACTGCCTAGGGCCACCTGAGTGCTCAGAATCTAGGCCCATTTACTTGATTACTTGTCATTTCAAGTTCTCAGGATTTTAAATGGCCTCCCTGCTGAGTAAAAACATATAACGACACCTGAGAGACACATGTACAGTTATATGTCCTTACATAAGCTAACACTTTTCACTCTAGAACAAAGCCTGTTATGTAGCAAGGCTGATTCATAATCTCCCCCAATGGGAGTTTATGAGGCCCTTGTGTGTTCAAATAAAATTTTTAAAATTACATCTCCAGGGACAGGTTACTTAGGAGGCAGTCCACCAACAAAGTTTGCTACAGCTGTATTAGAACCTAAAGCTAATGACCAACTATTTGCATATTTCAATTGAGTGGTGCCTAGTGCAGTTTATAAAAGAGCATTTTCTGTGTACCATCCTCTATTCAGCTCATCAACAGTAGCCCTCAGGATAAGCCAGGGCACTGTAACAGTAAACTGCAAATACTGCATTGGTGATTCCTTCTCAGTTTGCAAAATAAAATACTAACAGAGGTATCTTTTCATTTTCTTCTGACACTTTTTTTTTCCTTTTGCACTTGGAACCACTTCTCTGGAAGCCAGAATTGGAAATGGCAGACAAACAGAAACAAACCACACTGCCATCCCCATAAAAAGCCCCCATAATTTACCACAAGATTGCCTTCTTTTGCATCCCTCAGGCTCCCAAATCCTGTCTTGCTTTTCTAGCACTGACTCCAGGCCAGCTCCCATCACAGGTGGCCACACACCTTGCCAGTCCTAGGAAAGGCTGTGCTGAGACACACACCCCACTCCCATCAGACCCTCTATTCTAAGATGCACTTTGCTACTTCTCTTTCCATGGGATGCAAATGGGTAGCAATGCTTTCTGAGAAGCCTCCCTCAATCATGGTCAGGCAACATTGCCTCTTAAGGGCGCTTCATTAGCATTCCATTTGCATGCCTCTGATAACACTGGGACTACAGTAGACTGATGTTGCTGAGGGTGGAACTCTGCTACTTTGTAATGACTGCATTCTCAAGAGTGCATTGCCTAGGGATCCATAGTAGGTTCTCTGTGTCCTTGTTAGAAGAGTGAGTGAATGAGGTGATGAAGCCATGAGGTGATAGATAGCTGTCCTCTACCTTCATGCCAAGTATCAAGGAGTAAAATTTCTGATAATGATTCACCCATCTAAGTAAAGTATGTGTAATTCACACTTATTTACGAGATTCAAACACTCGTGGTTTCTAAGCTTCTTTCATCATGGATCCCTTTGAGAGCCTGATGAAAGCTCCAAAGCTTCTCTGAAGGGTGAAAAAAGAAGAAAAAAAGGGACTTTATATGCATAGAAAACTTTAGTTTTAACTCCAGAAATCTATTCAAAGAACTTAGAAATCAATGTCATCCATTAGGAAGAGTAAGCCAAATGGAACACAATATGCATAATATGACTGTTTATCTTCTCTTAGATAAACTTCATTGTAATACACAATGCCCGTGTGCACACCGCACATGGGCACACTAATTCCCACAGAGATCTACCTAAGGACACAGATCAAAAACTACCTTAAGTGATGATGATACCGAGGTAAGTACCCACTCTTTTGCTTCTTATGATCAGTCACAAAGACAAGGGAGTCCCTGAAGATGCTGACCAGGGCCTACACCTCAGGAAAACAGCATCTGGTTATACATAAAATTCTCTGCTTCTTTGCCAAAGCAAAATCCTTTAATTATTATTTTTTATTTCTTTAGTTGTGCATATCTGTGTTTGCATGTGTGAATGCAAGTATGCTTGTGCCACTGTTCCTCTGTGGAGGGCAAGGAGTGGTTCTCTCCTGACACCCTGTGGTAACTGAGGATTGAACTTGGATCTTCAGGCCTGTCCACAAGCGCCTCTAAAGCACCATGTTGCTGGCTTGATATGTTCATATTTGTCCTTTTAAGCATAATCAGCTTCCAAGATCTATAATAATTACAATAATAACAACAATCAATAAACAGTGCATATGGAGGAGGCATGTCATATAATATTATCTCATACAATTATTACGGTAATTTCATGACATTAATTCTCCGTTACAGATGAGTAAATAAACTAAAGTCTACTAATTCACATTCTCAAAGCTCTTGGTCCAGCAAGTATTAGCAGAGAGCCTATAATTCCTTACCTTCTCTCACCCATAATACATTACTTGTCTAAACCTCCTATTGATGAAGCAACTTGTTGGAATGTTAAGGTTAAAGGTGTTTCAGGGCTTGTTTGTCTTGACCTAGATTATGAGTCAGCAAGAGGTGGGGGGAGGGGTTCAGCAACATCAGGTTCAGTTCACCCAGGGCTAGGCATGCCAGTGTGGCACCCTGGCCCACAGCACGAGCCTCCCAGTGTTCAGTGAGTTGGTGTCATCACGCAACAAGGCACCTTCACCATGCAGCTTCTTGGGCTCACCATTTAGACTGTGGATGAAAATCAGGTGTCCACACATACCGCTAGATCAAACATAATGCATCCTTACCAAATTCAGATTGTTAATATGGTTAAATTGGATTTGCTATCGTGATGCCCTTCGAAATTGATTACCCG
Organism: Lophiomys imhausi; assembly: GCA_907164525.1. Lineage (NCBI taxonomy): Eukaryota > Metazoa > Chordata > Mammalia > Rodentia > Muridae > Lophiomys > Lophiomys imhausi. The sequence goes on from CAJQZJ010034450.1 coordinate 1,652,998, forward strand.
CGGAGGTTTAACTGTTCTGAAGGAGTGGTTTAGTTGTCGCATTCAATGCAGAGAACTTTCTAAGTCTCCATTACGCAGCATTCATTCATACGGGTCCATTTTTTTTAAAGTCTGGTTTCCTTCTACTTTTGTCCTTTTCAATTTGTCTAATTTAATTTTTTTCATTAAAAAAAAGGCCATCCAAAGCACTTACGTACACTCTTTCCTGTTAAACACCCAGTCATTTTTCTGTATACTTAGCAAGGGATAAAATAAAAATAATTGATATAAGTTAGAGTTTCTGATGGAATCATTCCATCCATCTTGGTTGTCGGTTTCATTGAAATGTCTGTCTCTGCAGGCTAAACATAGATACGCTACGACTTTGCTATGGAGAAGCTTCTAGAGAATAGAAAACTACAGAAACAACCCGGGGAAGGAGCTCCTAGAGTCTGGGCCGGTCACTGGACTGTAGGCCAAACCCTGATCCAAGGAGCAGTGGCCCATGGAGGCCTCAATCCGGGTTCCAGAAGAAATCGGGCGCCCACGAGAGATCCCCCTCCCCGGCAGCAAGCCCGTGGGGACCCCCGGGAGGGTCCTCCCGTGGGCTACGTCCCAGCTTCGGGGCTAGCCCAGGACTCAGGAGCGCAAGCCCCGCCGCCGCCGCCGCCGCCCAGCCCGCGCTCACCAGCTCCGCGCGCAGCCGGGCCAGGGCGCACTCCATGAGCGCACGGCTCCGCTCCTCCCGCGCCGCCGCCGCGGCCGCCGCCACCGCCGCTATGGCCTCCCGCGCGCGGCGCGCGCGCCCGCGAGCCGCCGCCCGCTGGAAGGCGCGCTCCAGCTGCCTCCGGAGGTGCTCCAGCACCGGGCTGGACACCTGGACCTGCTGCTGCGCCTCGATGCGCCAGGTGCCGCCAGGGATGCGGTGCACCTGGTGAAAGGCCGGGGACCACAGCGCAGCCCTGCCCGAGACTCCGTAGAGTCCCCGGGACATCCGCTGTCGGCAGTGGCTGTAATCACCCAAGCCCATCGTGGTCCTCTCTGCAGCGCTCTGAGTGGGGATTTGCTTGCAAGTTGGACCTTTTTATGGCCGGTCGAGGCGGGGGCGGGGGCAATTAACGGAACAGGCAGGACCCTGGCAGTGGACGCTGTTACCGCACCGGCCACTCAGAGCGCTGCTCTGTTCCTTGTCCATCTCCTCTCCCTCATAGCAACAAGGGAAGGAGGACTTGTGACTAGAGGTTCCGACGGGATCTCCCCCCACCCCACCCCCAACCCGGCTCTTTAGAGCTCCGGTTTTGAGAATGCATGGAAACTGGAACATCAATCCATGCAGGTGAAAGCAGAGTAACAAGCTGAGGGTTTGCAACGCAAAGAATGTTTGACACAGCCTTCCCAGTTGCCTCATTTCTTAGTACTGTGCACTTTTGAAATAGTTTCTGGCTTTTCACGCTTTGAAAGCTGCGCCAGGTGTGACAGAATCTAGACGCCCTTCTGATCCCACACCCAAGTGTTACCCACAGTGCACGGGGAGAAGTTCGGCCCAGTTTGCAAGTTAGAAAGAACAGACTTTCTAATTATCTTTCTATGATCCCACTAGCCTGGAGTTCTGAAATGCTATCCTTCTCTCTGTCCTTGAAGACCTCTTGCCCTGCCCACATATATGAAAGGGTTAAAAAGAAAAGTCAAAACCCCCTTATTCCAAAGGGTACAGTTGTGTAATCCCCAGTCCAGTGTTGATAATAATTGTCGGCATCATAAAAGGCACATTTCACTGCCTCTTTTGGAGCTAATTGAAAGTTTCTTTACCGGAATAAACTGTCAAAACTTCTGTGATCATAGACAATTACAATAAGAAGAACCAACAATGGCAGATATAGTCACACAGTACTCTCCCCAGAGAGTTAATGATTCCGCTCTGAAAGATTTGTCCATTCCCTGAAGTGTCAATGGTAGGTGTAAAAGATAAGAGCTCATTTATATTATATTATATTAATTATATTATATTATATGCCTTATATTATATATTAATATAGTGTTTATTTTATGTCAGGCACTTCACATATTAACTCATATAATCTTTACACAGCCCTGTGAAATAGATACTAATATTTTCCAAATGAGGAAAGTGAGGCAAGAAGTCCACGTGCCTAACCACCAAATTAGTTCACAACTTAGGTGCAGTCACAGCCTATAGTTGTGTGAAGAGTCTCTGGAAACATTTCAAGATGCTGTCTTTTAGTAGAAAGTGAGAAACCTAGGGGCTGGGAACAACATGGCTCAGTTCATTCTTGTCATACAAGAATGAAGACCTAAGTTCGTATTCCCAGAACACATGGAAGAAGTCCGAGCATCAGTACCTATAATCACAGCACGGAGGCACAGACAGAGTGGTGAAGCTTAGCGGCCAGCCAGTCTACCTGAATCAGTGAGCTCCAGGCTCTGAGACCAAGCCTTGAAAACTAAGATAGAGCACAACTGAAAAAGACACTGGACACAGAGGTCTGGCTCCCACATGCACGCATGCACTCAAAACTGAGAGAGAGAGAGAGAGAGAGAGAGAGAGAGAGAGAGAGAGTCTGCCACTTGCCAACAGCAATGATAAGGTTAATGTTTGAGGGGGGCAGTTCTTTGTTTTGTTTGGTTTGGTGATCTGTTGATGGAGTTTGAAAACCAGCCCTAGTCAATGAACAATATAAATGTTTAAAATGAGTGTTCCACCATAACTTTTAACTTGAATTTCCACATTTACTTCAACAAGAATTTCAGTTAAGGAGCTGGAGAGATGGCTCAGCTGTTAAGAGCACTGGCCGCTCTTCCAAAGGACCCGGGTTCAAATCCCAGCACCCACATGGCAGTTCACAGCTGTGTATAATGGCTGAGTGTGGCAGTGCACACCTTTAATCTCAGCGTTCAGGAGGCAGAGGCAGGCAGATCTCTGTGAGCTCGAGTCTAGTCTGGTCTCCAAAGTAAGTCCAGGACAGCCAGAGATACACAGAGAAACCCTGTCTCAAAAAAAAAAAAAAAAGAATTTCAGTTAAGTTCAATTAATTCAAAAGACTGAATGGTACATGTTCAGTATTAAGCTGTGTAGCATGTAAAAGAAACACAAAGATGAATAAGATGTGGTTTTGCCTCCAGAATCAGAGAGTGTAGGGAAACAAACTCATTTATTCAACGATGTTTATTTAATATTTTATTAATCATCAAGTTGTTCGGGCTACAACAGTAAACCAGAGACACAAGATAGTATTTTAAAATAAGCATATATTATCACATATTAATCATTTCATATATTTTTCAGCTGAAGTATGCTTTGACTTCTAAGACAGTGTTTTTATACACATACAGAAAAGGTGAATTGAGAGTTCACAAGTGAAGAGTATAACATACACAGATATTGGAATTGGAAAAATATTGGTTATCTGGTGAGGTATAATACATTAACCCCAAATTCAGAGGCTTAAAAAAAACATTAACTAGCTGAGTGTAGTGGCACATGTCTTTAGTCTCAGCACTCAGCAGGCAGGTGGAGCTCTATGAGCTTGAGGTTAGCCTACATAGAGAAGTTCCAGAATATGTAGGGTTACATAATGAGATCTTGTCTCAAGGAAAAAAAAGAAAGAGAGAGAGAGAGAGAGAGAGAGAGAGAGAGAAAGAAAGAAAGAAAGAAAGAAAGAAAGAAAGAAAGAAAGGATTCTTAAAAGGAAAGAAAGAATAAAAACACTGGGAGATGGTTCCTCAGTTTGGATCACCTGAATGCACACAAATGCCAAGTGGGTATGGCAGCCCACCTGTAACCCATTCTTGTAAGGCAGAAACACTGGATCCCCAGAGAAAGCTGGGAAGCAGGCTAGTGAAACTAACTTATAAGAAAACTGAGCTTGATTCAAAAAAAAAAAATAGCTCAAAGTATAATGTGGTGGAAGAGCTATCAGAGCAAGATTCCTAACACCAGATTCAGACCTCTACATATAGGAACTCACACACACACTTGCAAACACTATACACACACACACACACACACACACACACACACACACACACGGGGTAGAGGGGAATAATTATTATTCCCCAGTTTCCATGTGAATGAGTTAGGAGATGGCTTGGGTGGCGGTCCATAACTTTCATGATGCTGTAGTCAAGCTGCTGCCCCAGGGAAAAGGAGTGTCAATACATGAGGTAGAAAAATAAGAAGACAGACAAGGAGAAAAGAGCTGATCAGACCCGCCTGGCATTGAAACAAACATGGAATATTAATGAAGTATCCAGAATGGTTCAAAATGGTAAGTTGAGTCTTCTTGAAAAGAACAGAGTATCATCTCACAAATGAAGAAGCAACTGCTGTCCCTGTACTCGTACAAGTGGGTCACATAATTCATTGCTGGATAATGTCTCATCAACAATCCCAAGTGCAACAAGCTGACACCCGGCTTTCTTGAACTGTATTATGCCTGGAATAGTACAGTCAAGCAGGCAAGAAAATGGTAGAAATGGGATTTGATTTCACATTTATATGGCTCCAAGGGCCATGTTATTTCCCCTCTGTTACACCAAACTACATACACTTGCTAAAACAGCGCTGGTTCCACATTGCTGTTACCTGAGCAGATATTTCGTTGCTATCATGCTTCCACCTTTATATTTTAAGAGCACTTCTCTGTGTCCTTTTGGACACCAGGAGGAGTTTGCATCACATATCAGGCTTCCAATTTATATAGTTCAGGAGCCAAACCAAAGCAGAGAATTCTTTACACTGAAGCCTAACACCATCTCTGAATCCCTGTAAAGAAATTAGTCTATTACTAAAACCATCTTCATGACAAATGATGAATAAAATAATGAGCAATGTCCACATCTACATCCTCAAATAGCATACCCGAGACAGGACATTTCTGTCTGGTCACCTTTCCCTGGGAAATCTTTCACGTGCTCTCTAACTATGCCTCGGGAGCCTCCCATCTAAGGTCACTTCTTCAGTCATCCTCTAGGACAATTACTCTTTTAAGCAACAGGCTCTGAGTGTTCCCTCTGCAAATAGATGTCCTTGAGCACTCCTTGCAAAAAGAAACAAATACTTCCCCAGGCTTCTGAGACAAGAGAATTTTCCTTATAAGCCTTAAAATAGATAGTTGTAATATTTTCATGAACAGCTTAATAGTTTGGCCCATTCAAGACTCTGTGGAGAGCCTGGTCTGCTCATTTTCTGGTTAACTAGAGCCTAGCAGACATTCATTCCTCTTTGCTTGTGGAATGTCCAAAAGCCATTCAGTATCTTCTTCACTTATTTTGCCAGGATTCTGGGAGCAAAGGCTTCTCAGCTCTACCCCTTGCTGGCTATGTCACTTTGTATAAACACTCTGAGTTAATTTGTTTACAAGTAAGATAAGGGACAAGAAACTGAGCGTCTCCTCCTTACCTAGTTGTCAGGTAGAATAGCTGAAGCCTCCAGCAAGGCACTGGACGGTGCTCAGAACAATTCATGGGTAGGCTTTAAAATTCATAGTTTATAGCCAGGCGGTGGTGGCGCACGCCTTTAATCCCAGCACTTGGGAGGCAGAGGCAGGTGGATCTTTGTGAGTTTGAGGCCAGTCTGGTCTACAAAGTGAGTCCAGGACAGCCAAGGATACACAGAGAAACCCTGTCTCAAAAAAAAAAACCAAAAAAAAAAATTCATAGTTTATTTAGACTGAAATAGACTACACAACACTGATTTCTTTCACCAAAGATAATATTTTTAGGATGTTTCTAAACAAACCACAAAACTTCTCTTTTTATAGGTTTTGCTTGCAAATAAAGACAAGGCAATAGATATAATCATGAAAAATACAGATGGAATTAGACAAGTAAGTTACTTCACTGAATGGCCTCTAATCCTGTCAAGAAACCATGAAACAGAGGTGTCCAACATTACATGCTAAAAGGTTTGCAGAAAAAAATGAAGGCTCGATGAAGGAATGCATACTGCCTTCACTGTCACCACATACAGAGCAAGAATGGCAGGCTCTACCATCTCAACTTTAACCATCACTTGTTCCTTTATGTTTATCAAAAAATGACAAAACCTACACAAGTACTCTAATGAGTTCACAAACCTCTCTCTGGTAATCCCTATTACCAGAGATCTGGTAATAGTTTTTACCACATAATATAATATAATACCATATAATAGTAGTTGTCTATTATAGTTCTTTTTGTTTGTTGATGTTTTGTTTATTTTTTCAGTGCAGGGTCATGCACATATTGGTCAGTATTCTACCCCTGAGCTAAATTCTCTGTCCTAGATTTTTAAAGACAGTCTCACTGTGTAGCCCAAGTTGGTCTTGAGTTCATTCTGTAGCCCAGGCTAACCTAAAATTTGAATTCTCCTGCTCTACCTCCCTGGTACTGCCATTAAAGTTTTTTTTTCTGGTATAGGTTTATTAGGGTTAGGGAGGGGGAAGGGCAGGGAACAGAGACAGAGCCATGAGGGAAAGAGATACAGAGAGAGAAACTGGGAAAAAGAAACTTGGAAAAAAGTGCCGTTACAGATTTTTTAACAACACACTTCAAACTCCTACGAGTCAAAAGTCAATGGTGGGCATCAATGTAAGATTTTATATATATTCTTCTCTTCCATACTTTCTTAAAACCTTGCTAACTCAATACCTACCACAGAGATAATACATATTGTGTCTAAAATGAATCATGTGCCTTTAATCCCAGCACTTGGAAGGTAGAAGCAGATGGATCTCTGTGAGTTTCAGGCCAACCTAATCTACAGAGTGAGTTCCAGGATAGCCAGAGCTACATAATGGGATTCTGTCTTAAATAAATGATAGAAAGAAAGAAAGAAAGAAAGAAAGAAAGAAAGAAAGAAAGAAAGAAAGAAAGAAAGAAAGAAAGA
>CAJQZJ010034450.1:1659872-1679751 GCA_907164525.1 Lophiomys imhausi
AGAAAGAAAGAAAGAAAGAAAGAAAGAAAGAAAGAAAGAAAGAAAGATAGATAGATAGATAGATAGATAGATAGATAGAATAGGATAGATAGGATGGGATAGATAGGATAGATGGATTGATTGATAGATGATAGAAAGATAAGTGAAAAAATAAACAAATACAATGACTAAAACAACTTCAGACTATGATCAATATGAGAGATCTTTCAGAATCCATCCTCTGGAAGAACAGACCGGTAGGTATTCAAAGCATGAGAATTCAGTGACTATTTAAATAAGCAGATTCTCAACAGCCAATATAGGCATCCTAGAGGGCCATGAGCTGAGATAATATTCAGTGAGTCACTAGCCTGTTACACCTACTTTTCTCCCATTGCCAAATGTAAGAATTTTTTGAAAAATGTATGTAGGACTGTTTTGTCTGCATGTGTGTATATGTACCACATGCATGCTTGATGCCCACAGTGATCAGTATAGATCATCATAGCCTCTGGAACTGAAGCTATAGATGGTTGTGAGCCACTGTGCAGGAGCTGGGAATTGAACCTGAGCCCTCTGTAAAAACAATAAGCGTTCTCAAACACCAAGCAATCGATAGCCCCTAAAAGAATTCTTTAAATCTCTCAGGCATTTCCAATGGTGTCAGCACTGTGGGATGCTCTGGCCTGTGTAGTTTAATGTGTCCCTCATTAAATCCAGATCGTATTTTATGTCAAAATTTATGTGAACCAAAGCCAAATTACTTGAACCCTGATCTATCAAAGTGTTCCTGGAGTATGTTTTGGGACTGTTTCGCCCATTTTTGTAGTTCTAACTCTCAACCTTCAACACAAGAATGCACAAAGCCTTCAGCAAACTGTACTCACTAGGAATAAACTGTTCACCAGGCAGTTAGAGTCACATGTTGCCCTCCCTGTGTTCTCGTCTGACTCCCAATGAGAGCATGTGAGGATTGGATAGGGCATTTTTGCAGACAGTATCATAGCCTTCCTCTGATGCTTTAAACTTGAGCTGCCCTCCCCTCCCCAACACACACCCCATGACTGAGGGAACCGGAGACAAGCAATTCAGAGCTTGGAGGTGCTAATCTGAAAACACATCTTCAAGCTTTTGAATAACATGCTCCACCACCATTGGAACTTTTGAAGGTTCTTTTCAGTAACTCCCAGATATTAGCTGAGATCCCAGGTCACCTTGCTGGTTTTCCAGAGTTTGATTTCAATATCAAACATGATTGTCAAGTCTGTCCTTCTTTAAACCAAAACTCATAATTGACTTGTGGATTTCCCATCACTCTGTGCAATTAAGGTACTGGCTGCAAGGAAGATATCAGTTTGTACCTGGACATTCTTCCCAAAGGCCCTTGTAAAGATAAGACTATTTATGGGGATGGAGACATGGCTCAAAGGTTAAGAGTACTGGCTGCTCTTCCAGAAGACCCTGATTGAATTCTTAGCACCCACATGGCAGCTCACAACTGCCTGAAACTCCAGTTCCAGGGGATCCAACACCCTCACCCTCACACAGACACACATGCAGGCAAAACACCAATGCACATAAAAAATAAAAACAAATCATTAAAAAAATTTTAATTGTTAAAAAAAAAAACAAGCTGGGCATTGGTAGTTCATGCCTTTAATCCCAGCACTTGGGAGGCAGAGGCAGGTGGATCTCTGTGAGTTCGAGGCCAGCCTGATCTACAAAGCGAGTACATGACAGCAGAGCTGTTACACAGAGAAACCCTGTGTAAAAAAAAAAAAAAAAAAAAAAAGACACAATGGTTTAAAAACACTGGTGGCAATTCAATCAAAACCTGCCACTTCTCTATAAAGTGGAAATTACTCCGCCGTATAGTCATGCTGTCTAACACTTACATGGTTCTTTGTTAGATCTAAACATAAAACTAGGCCTTGTAGGAGGTTCACAAAATGTCAAAAGTATCACGCCTGCCTCTCCACTGAGAGTGTCACAATTCAATTCCCATTCTCTGCTGTTCCGAGATTACATGATCAGGTTCAAAACAGCTCTGGTGATCAACAGAAAACAACTATTTTCCTCTGTTGTTCCTAATGCAACCAAGACCTTCATTACAGGGACAGAATTGTGCCTACTATATATATATATTTAAGGTTGAGGAAGAGCAGCCTGGGTGGGTAGTTTTCAGAATGGTTCTCCAAGTCTTGTTTTTTCAAACTTTCACATTGGTGGAGGTGGGGGAGCTTTGAACACAGCTCAAGCCTGGTCAAAACAATATTCCATATTCAGTGTCCTTACTTTTTTGTGAGAACAAAACAGTCTAGGCAAGATTTCTGTATCCACTCCATTAGGTAGAAAGCCAGAAAATCCTTATCTCTGTTTATGAGAATCTGGTTATGAGCTACTTCACCACCATAGGTGGCTGCTCACCCTCTGCCACCCCCCCCCCCCCCCCCACAGTCACTGATAATGGAAAAGAAGTGAGAGTCTCTCCCTGCCTGAGCATTCCTTCCCAGGGGTGGCTCTCAAATCTCTAGCATCCCATGTCTCCTGTGTTTTAGGGCAGAAGGTGTTAACTACTTAGGTGGCCTCAAAGAGCTTTCTCAGGCCCTCTTCAATAGAACCTACCCAGAACTCCAGGAGTGTTATTGGGGCTAAAGAAACCCCGGACTGAATCTTCCATATGTGCACACCCAGAAATAACAAAGAGCCATCAATATTTCAAATAATGATGTTAGGAGAATCTATGTTATTTCTCTTCAAGTGATAAGGTAAAACATGCCATCCCACTGACCACTCTATTCTGTACTAGGGTTCTGAGCATTATTGTTTGTTTCATGCACCTGTTCAGAAGTTCTGTCAGTATTTTTTTTTTCAGTTTCAGTGTTCTGGTTTTACCGTCATTAGATTCTTTGGTCTTCTGTGCCTGCTGTAGATTGTTCATATATTAGTAAGACCATATATTGCCAGTATTGCTTTGTCTGTAAGAATTGTCCCATCAGGCTCTTCCAATGACTTAATAGGTCTCTGTTTCAATTAGTGCTGAAATAACCCAACCATTCTTCAGTTTCTCACACCTGTCAGAATGGCTAAGATCAAAAGCTCAAATGACAGCACATTCTGGCAAGGGTGTGGAGAAAGGGGGACCCTCCTCCATTGCTGGTGGGAGTGTAGGCTTGTGCAACCACTATGGAGGTCAGTCTAGCAATATCTTAGAAAACTTGGAATAGCTCTGCCTCGAGACCTAGCCATACCACTTCTGGGTATACATCCAAATGACTCCTCACCGAATCACAAGGAAGTTTCCTCATCTATGTTCATAGCAGCCTTATTTGTAATAGCTAGAAACTGGAAACAACCCAGATGTCCCTCAAACGAAGAATGGATTAAAAAACTGTGGTACATCTACACAATGGAACATTATTCAGCTATCAGAAACAATAAAATTATGCAATTTGGAGCCAAATGGATGGAACTAGAGAAGCTCATCCTGAGTGAGCTAACCCAGACTCAGAAGGATGCACATGGCATCTATTCACTTATAGTCGGATTTTAGCTATATAGTACAGGATATCTATACTACAACCAATGCACCAAAGGGAACATGGACATAGACTTTGTTTGTTTGTTTGTTTGTTTGTTTGTTTGTTTGTTTTTTGGTTTTCTCTCCCTGTCAATGAGACACTTTTCACTGGTGGTACTGCCTTGTAGGCCCCCAGTGTATGAGGAGGCTCTTGGCCCTCATATGATTTCTGAACTGGGGCAGGGGACTGTTATGTAGGGACACTCCACTCCAGAGGAGTGGGATGGAAGGGTTAGAGGGTATAGGGTGGGAGGGTGGGGCTGGGAAAGGGGGAAGAGGACAATATGATGGAGATGTAACCTGAAGCAATAAATAAATAAATTTATTTTTTAAAAAAACAAGAAAAGAAAGTAGATGCTGTCAAACACCCTACATCTCTCTTCTCCAGGCCAGCAGCAGCTGTTTCTTAGGTCCTAGGATGAAAAGATCATGGAACAGAGAAGAAACCATCTTATGATGAGGATATAGTTTGAATGAAAAATAATGAGCAATAGATTTTCATTGTTAAACCTCTTGTGTCTGAGCCTTCTTCTGAATCTACCCACTCTCCCTAACAGTAAAGACTTGAAGTAAGTATTCAGAAGACTGTGAAGTAAAAACTAAACTAAAAGCTACACACAGAGAAGTAATTTGCCTCAGACAATGAAAATCTAGTTTTAAAGGATACAACAGCAACAACAACTAAAGTTCTTTTTAACTGTCCAAACACACACACACACACACACACACACACACACACACACACTTGCTCTTTTCTCTGATTGAATTGTTGGGTGTAATAAAATATAGATAACATGAATAGTGAGCATATATAAAGCCTCATATATATGCTGCTTTATAATGATAGACTGCCAGTCTACGGTCTGAGAAGACCATGGCAGCCTCATCCTCACAGCAAATGTGAAAAGACTTCCTTTTAATGCAGTTTTGATTATTTATCACACCTCTCTGCCCTTCATCTTGAAGACATTTCAGTTCCAGCTGTCTGAGATGCAACTAAACCTGATGCCCTAGAAGTGTGGAGATTAAAAGACTTACAGCGTTTTTCTGTCAGGCCTTTTATGCACTGTGATAGTCGAGAATTTTGGAAAGTGGAATAAATGTCAAATTTATCTAAACAACTTTGACATCTACTCTAATGAACATATTTCTATTTTTACATACTCAAATATTCAAGTGACTATTTTCTTTGAGGACTTCAATTCTGAAATTTCTATATATTCTAGATAGAGATTTTTATTACCCTATTTCTGCCACCTGTGAGCAAATATTTGCAAAACTGAATATAGCAGGATGCACAGTTCAAAGACACCCAAGCAGAGAAAGGCATCAAGAAATGCAATCTATTTGCAAATTATGACACAGATAGTGTTACTGAGCACCCCAATACATGGTTGCAATCTGAGGAGAAACCTTGAGGCAGAGGACCCAATTAAGGCCACATTAAGATTCCTGAATACAGAGGAGGCTCTTGGCCCTCATATGACTGCTGAACTGGGGTGGGGGACTGTTATGTAGAGACACCCCACTCCAGAGGAGTGTGATGGAAGGGATAGGGAGTAGAGGGTGAGAGGGCAGAATTGGGAGGGGTGGAAAAAGGACACTGCAATGGAGATGTAACCTGAAGTAATAAATAAATATTAAAAAAGGATTACTGAATACAGATATTTTGAGACAGATAACACTTTGTTTATTAGTTTCAACTTCTATATTTGTGAATAAATTCATTCCATAGTAAGAAATGAATAATGTACTATATTTAAGTATCGAAAATACTTCTCTTCTTCCATGCTAAATCAATAAATATTTCTTGGAGTCCTAAAAAAATTTACAAATGCAGATGGAATGCACATATATATGGACCTACTTCTTACACTCAAAATTTTCACAATCTCCTTAGGGAAATAGCTGTGTTGACAACTCTTAGCACCACTTCCAGAGTTCTGCACCATGAGTTTGACAGTTCCATCTGAAGATGTTCTGATACACCACCATTTTTGTGACTGACATGCACTAGCAGCCAGTCCTCCACAATCACTGAGTCAGTAGGCTGTTGACCCATTAGTCTTGTCCTGTTTGTCTTAGTGACATCAAGTCACTAAGTGACAAATTTCAATTCATAATTCATTGAAGACTGTTTCCTCCTAGCCCACTAAGCAACAAGCAGCTTAAAGCTAATAAATACCATCAGTTTGTATATAATAACCCAAAACATTCAGTGGCATATGCTAGGTGACATCAATTGCCTATTTAACTAAGCTGAAAGAAGTCTTTGGCTCCCTCTATTTCCGTCACCTCCATCTCTACCACTTACTTCACTTTGGCTCTACTCACAGGTGCTACACCTGAGAATTTATTCTTGCCCAAGATGATGTATCTAAAAGCCCGGATTATGAAAAATCTCACATGTCTTTAATCCCAGCACTCTGGAGGCAGAGGCAGGTGGATCTTTGTGAGTTCAAGTCCAGCCTGGTCTACAAAGCGAGTCCAGGACTGCCAGGGCTTTGTTATACAGAGAAACCCTGCCTTGAAAAACAAAAAAAAAAAAAAAAGAAAAAAGAAAAGAAAAAAAAGAAAGAAAGAAAAAAAGAAACTCAAAAGAAAAGAAAAGTCTACTCTCAACTCTTGTCTTTCTTTCTATCCATAAAATAGGATACCTCAATCCTTCAATTCAGAAGGAAGCTGTGTGTTTTGAAGTATTCCTTCTCTGTCTTTCTCCTTTCCTCTGTTATAACCTTATGATGTTTTCCATCCAGTTCCTTCCAGCACCCCACCTACTTAATTACCTGTTTGTTCATTGTTATCACTAGAGTATAAAATATCTCCAAAGGCCTCAGGTAACTGTCAAAGGGTGGTACCCAGCTGGTGGTGCTGTTTGAGAAGTTTGTAGAAGTTTGGGTAAGTGAGGCCTCACTGAAGGAAGCAGATTGATAGGAGGGAGTCCTTGAGATTGTATTGTTCTCAGTCCCTCCTTGTTTTGTTCTTTCCTCCTGTTTGCCAAGAGATAACGAAGCTTCCCAGTCACATGTTTCTGCTACCTCAGCATTCTGCCCAACTATATGGAGCCAAGTGACTGTGGATTGAACAGTCTCAGACCAATTAATTCTTCCTTCCTCAGGTTGTTTGTGTCAGGGACTTTGGTCACAGTGACAAAAAACTAATACACCCCTTGTATTCAGTCCCATTGCTGAGCTGTCTTGTTGCTGCCCTGAGTTCACTGTTCCTCATAAGCATGTTCTCTTAATCACAGCCATCTTCTAATCTTACTCAATAATCCTTAAACATGTTATTCATTGGACACTTCTAATCTCTCAGGTAAGTTGATCTTGACTGTAATCAAAACCCTCCCTCTCTTCATACTCCCATTCTCATCATTCACAGGGACCATTTTTTTTTTAAACTTTACTGACACAATAGCAAACAACTGTCAGCACATATTCTGCACTTACTACACACAAACTTTTGTTCCAAGTGCTTTCCTTTAAACCCACACACCAGTCCTACAAGGTAAATAGCAAAGTTAATATTTTTCTAAGAGACAATTAAGGCACAGAGAGGCTATATAACTTCTGAAAGTCAGCAGTTACACTCCATCCCTGTTCACATGGCTAATCTGGCTTCTTAATGTAATAATCTGGTGGGTTTATGCTCAGTTAATCTTTATGAGTAAAATTCAGTACTATAACCTGTTATCATGTTTTTTGCCACCAAGCTCAAAGGAGTGAGGTACAACCAGATTTATTAAAGAGTAGTATGTTGAGATCCAAGATGGCGCCGACCATAGAGCAGTGCATCTGAGTAGTAGGTGAATGAGATTAGTCATTGTGGAGTGAATGTGAGGTCCCCTAGCCTACAGTGAAACACAGACAGTGTCTGAATGCCCACAGCGAACATTGAGACCGGTCACCAGGTAAAAGAGCCCACGCAGTTCCCGGGAACACAACCCTGAGATCAGCCAGCTCCGTCACCAGTCTGGAGAGGAGCTCTGGCTAGAGATCTAGCCCAGGAGCGGATCCAGCCCATGACTCCAGCCACAGACCAGCGGCCCCGCCTGTCTGCCTGATATCCAGCTTGCACTCGAGCCGCACCACAAGAGCAAAGGTAAGTGAGATTATTTTTTTCCGGAGTTTCCAACATGGTGGCACAGTGTGCACTGTAGTGGAGAGGCAGAGGCCTAACCCAGTCACAGCAAAGCAATTAGGAGCCAAGACTGCCTGCAAACAGAGCCTGGGTCAGTGTGTTCTCCACAAATACTGGGGCAGGTGGGTCACTCACCCTAGCACCCAAGCATCTGAGGCAGTCAGCAACAGGCGCACTGAGGCCGGCATCTGTTGTGGGTGGAGCTCCCTGCCTGCACAGTCAGCCCAGCTGGGGAGCCACAACGACTGGGTCAGTGAGAGGAGAACACAGACCCAACCACAGCTCTACCTGCCTTTCTGAGGAGACCTGTCAGCTCCCAGGTCCTCAGAGGCTAGCCCTCTCCCCACTCCAATCCCCTCTATATTGGTCCAATTGGGTCACAAGCAGTTGAGGAGAGCAGCAGCCACCCTCCTCTCCGAGAGCCAGTCAGTCTATTACAGGAATCTGCCCGCCATCTGGAGGTAAACACCAGGATCTCAGGATCAGCCAACCCCCAGGGCAGGGAGTTTTCCTGAGCACCAAGGTCAGGTAACAAAAGAAACAAACAGATAATACCTGGGTCCATCTGATGACAAAAGGTCAGCGCAAGAACATGGTAAAAAAAAAAAAAAACAATAGGATGTCTCCAGATCCTAGCAATAATGCTACAGACAACTCTGGACAGCTGAACCCAATTGAAGCAACGGAAAATGACCTTAATCCTACGCTTATATTAATAATAGAAGGCCTAAGGGAGGAAATCAAATACCTCAGAGAGCAACAACAAAGTACTGCAAAGGAGGTGATAGAAATGAATAAAGCACTTAAAGGAATGGAAGACCTGAAAAGGGAAGTTGAAGCAATGAAGAAAATCCAATCTGAGACATCCATAGAATTGGAAAACCTTAAGAAAAGAATCGGAACTACAGACACTAGCATCACCAACAGAATACAAGAGATGGAAGAAAGAATTTCAGGCTCAGAGGATAAAATTGAAGAAATGGATACATCTGTCAAAGAAAATGTCAAATCTAAAAAAGTCCTGACACAAAACCTTCAGGAAATCAAGGACACAATGAAAAGACAGAATCTCAGAATAATAGGAATAGAAGAAAGAGAAGAGTCCCACCTCCATGAACCAGAAAATATCTTCAACAAAATCATTGAAGAGAATTTCCCAAATCTAAAAAAAGAGATGCCTATAACTGTACAAGAAGCTTACAGAACCCCAAATAGATTAGACCAGAAAAGAAAATCTTCCCACCACATAATAATCAAAACACTAAATGTACAGAACAAAGAAAGAATTTTAAAAGCTGCTAGGGAAAAGGGTCAAGTAACATATAATGGCAAACCTATCAGAATCCACCTGACTTTTCTTCAGAGACTCTAAAAGCCAGAAGGGCCTGGACAGACATCTTGCGGACCCTAAAAAACCACAAATGCCAGGCCAGACTACTATTCCCTGCAAAATTGTCAATCAACATAGATGGAGAAAACAAGATATTCCATGACAAAGCTAAATTCAAACAATATCTATACACAAATCCAGCTCTACAGAAGATGTTAGAAGGAAAACTTCAACCCAAAGAGGTTAACTACACACAAGAAAGCACAGGAAGCAAATAGCATGCCTGCAGCAAAAAGAAGCTCACTCACACACTATTTCTACCAACATCATGGCAGGAAGTAACAATCACTGGTCATTAATATCTCTCAACATCAATGGACTCAATTCCCCAATAAAAAGGCACAGGCTAGCAGAATGGATGCGAAAACAGAATCCCACATTCTGCTGTTTACAAGAAACACACCTCAGCAAAAAGATAGATATTATCTCCAAGTAAAGGGCTGGAAAAAGATATACCAAGCAAATGGACCCAAGAAAAAAGCTGGAGTAGCAATTCTAGTATGCAACAAATTGGATTTTCAACCAACATTAATCAAAAGAGATGGGGAAGGACACTATATACTCATCAAAGGAAAAATCCACCAAGATGAAATTTCAATACTAAACATCTATGCCCCAAATGTAAGACCACCCACATTCATTAAAGAAACACTACTGAAGCTCAAATCCCACATTGAACCTCACACATTAATAGTGGGAGACTTCAACACACCACTCTCACCACTGGACCCACTGGACAGATCAACAATGCAGAAACCAAACAGAGAAATAATGAACCTCACAGATGTCATGAATCAAATGGACCTAATTGATATCTACAGAACATTTCACCCCAAAACAAAAGAATACACTTTCTTCTCGGCACCTCACGGAACCTTCTCCAAAATCGACCATATAGTCGGTCACAAAGCAAGCCTCAACAGATACAGGAAAATTGAAATCACTCCTTGTAACTTATCAGACCATCATGGAATAAAGCTAGGCTTCAACAGTAACAAAAACAACACAGTGCTTGCAAAAACATGGAAACTGAACAACTCTCTCCTCAATGACCTCTGGGTCAGGGAAGAAATAAAAAAAGAAATTAAAGTCTTCTTAGAACTCAATGAAAATGAAGGCACAACATACCCAAACTTATGGGACACATTGAAAGCAGTGCTAACAGGAAAGTTTATAGCTCTAAGTGCCTTCAAAAAGAAACTGGAGAATTCCTATACTAGCCACCTAAAAGAACACCTGAAAGAGCTAGAACAAAAAGAAGCAAACACTCCCAAGAGGAGCAGACGAGAGGAAATTATCAAACTCAGGGCTGAAATCAACAACGTAGAAACAAAAAGAACAATACAAAGAATCGACAAAACCAAGAGCTGGTTCTTTGAGAAAATCAACAAAATAGACAAGCCCTTAGCTAAACTAACTAAAAGGCAGAGGGAAAATACCCAAATCAACAAAATCAGAAATGAAAAGGGGGAAATAACAACAGACATTGAGGAAATCCAAAGAATCGTTAGGTCCTACTTCAAAAACTTGTACTCCACAAAATTGGAAAATCTAAATGAAATGGACAATTTTCTTGATAGATTCCACCTACCAAGGTTAAATCAAGAACAGGTAAACAAATTAAACAGTCCTATAACCCTTAAGGAAATAGAAGAAGTCATTAGACGTCTTCCAACCAAAAAAAGCCCAGGCCCAGATGGTTTCAGCACAGAATTCTACCAGACATTCAAAGAAGAGCTAACACCAATAATCTTCAAACTCTTCCACAACATAGAAACAGAAGGAATACTGCCAAACACATTCTATGAGGCCACAGTTACCCTGATACCTAAACCTCACAAAGACCCAACGGAGAAAGAAAATTTCAGACCAATTTCCCTTATGAACATGGATGCAAAGATACTTAATAAAATACTTGCAAACCGGATCCAAGATCACATCAAAAGTATCATACACCATGATCAAGTAGGCTTCATCCCAGGGATGCAGGGGTGGTTCAACATTAGAAAATCCATCAATGTAATCCATCACATAAACAAGCTGAAAGAAAAGAACCACATGATCATCTCATTGGATGCTGAAAAAGCTTTTGACAAAATACAGCACCCTTTCATGGTAAAAGTCTTAGAGAGATCAGGCATACAAGGACCATACTTAAAAATAATAAAAGCAATTTACAGCAAGCCAATAGCCAACATCAAACTAAATGGAGAGAAACTTAAAGCATTTCCTCTAAAATCAGGGACAAGGCAAGGCTGCCCACTCTCTCCATATCTCTTCAACATAGTACTTGAAGTTTTAGCTAGAGCAATAAGACAACAAAAAGAGATCAAGGGGATAAAAATTGGAAAGGAAGAAGTCAAAGTATCCCTATTTGCAGATGATATGATAGTATACATCAGTGACCCCAAAAATTCCACCAGAGAACTTCTACAGCTGATAAACTCCTTCAGCAAGGTGGCCGGATACAAAATCAATTCAAAAAAACAGTAGCCCTTCTTTACACAAAAGATAAATGGGCTGAGAAAGAAATAAGGGAATCAACACCCTTCACAATAGCCACAAATAATATAAAATACCTTGGGGTAACTCTAACCAAGCAAGTGAAAGACCTGTATGATAAGAACTTCAAGACCCTGAAGAAAGAAATTGAAGAAGATATCAGGAGATGGAAAGATCTCTCTTGTTCATGGATAGGTAGGATCAACATAATAAAAATGGCAATCTTACCAAAAGCAATATACAGATTCAATGCAATTCCTATCCAAATACCAACTCAATTTTTTACAGATCTGGAAAAAACAATTCTCAACTTCATATGGAATAACAAAAGACCCAGAATAGCTAAATCAATCATGTACAATAACAGAACATCTGGAGGTATCACCATCCCGGATTTCAAGCTGTACTACAGGGCAATAGTAATAAAAACAGCATGGTACTGGTATAGAAACAGACCAGTTGACCAATGGAATCGAATTGAAGACCCAGAAATAAACCCACACATCTATGGTCACTTAATTTTTGATAAAGAAGCCAAAAACATACAATGGAAAAAGGAAAGCATCTTCAATAAATGGTGCTGGTCTAACTGGATGTCAACATGTAGAAGAATGCAAATAGATCCATACTTATCACCCTGTACAAAACTTAAGTCTAAGTGGATCAAGGACCTCAACATAAATCCAGACACACTAACATTAATAGAAGAGAAAGTGGGAAAAAGCCTTGAAATCATTGGCACTGGTAGCAACTTCCTGAATAGAACACCAATAGCTCAGGCACTAAAACCAACAATCAATAAATGGGACCTTATAAAATTGAAAAGCTTCTGTAAGGCAAAGGACACTGTCCTTAGAACAAAACAGCAGCCTACAGAGTGGGAAAGGATCTTCACCAACCCAACATCTGACAGAGGGCTAATATCCAAAATATATAAAGAACTGAAGAAATTAAACACCAAAAAATCAAATAACCCCATCAATAAATGGGGTACAGAGCTAAACCGAGAATTCACAGAAGAGGAATCTCTAAAGGCTGAGAGGCATTTGAGGAAATGTTCAACATCTTTGGTTATCAGGGAAATGCAACTTAAAACAACTCTGAGATTCCATCTCACACATGTCAGAATGGCTAAGATCAAAAACTCAAATGATAGCACATGCTGGTGAGGATGTGGAGAAAGGGGAACACTCCCCCATTGCTGGTGGGACTGCAAACTTGTGCAACCACTTTGGAAATCAATCTGGAGATATCTTAGAAAATTGGGAATAAATCTACCTCAAGACCCACCCATACCCCTCTTGGGCATATATCCAAAAGATCTGAAACGAAACCAAAAGGACATTGCCTCAACAATGTTCATAGCAGCTTTATTTGTAATAGCCAGAAACTGGAAACAACCCAGATGTCCATCAACTGAAGAATGGATATAAAACTGTGGTACATATACACAATGGAATACTACACAGCTATCAGAAATGAGAAAATCATGCAATTCAAAACCAAATGGATGGCACTAGAAAAGCTCATTCTAAGTGAGCTGACACAGTCCCAGAAAGATAAATATGGTATGTATTCCCTAACAAATGGATATTAACCATACATCAGAGGATAACTATCCTACAACCCACACACCCAAATAGACAGGAACCTAGCATATCTATCCTAGGAAAAATTCTACCCACCAGTGAGTCATGGAATCTGCTGCAGGTTAGTGGAACCCCACACCCTAGATGGTGTGCCTTATCAAGCTCCAGTACGAGTGTAAGCTCTTGGGCCTCACATGACGCAAGATCTGAGGGAGTATGATATGTGAGGACCCACCTCATCTGAGGAGAAGGAGAGTACCAAGTAGAGGAACAAGGAGGGAGGAAGGGAGGAAGGGAGGGAGGGAGGGAGGGAAGGAGAGAGGGAGGGAAGGAGAGATGAAGGGAGGGGCCAAGAGGGGAGGAGGGAGGAAACTATGTTCTAGAAATAAATAATACTTTTTTAAGAAAAGAATTAATAAGCTTAAAAATATAATAAAAATACAATATAAAATTTTCAAACTATAATTTACCTTACTGGCATGAAAAGAAAATGGCCTTAATTTCAGATTAGAATGTTAGACTGCAGGTGGCTACAGAGATTACACAAACTTGATAGCAGCTTAAAAGTTTTTTTTTTTGTTTTTTGTTTTTTTTTTTGTAGAGGTATAGGCTATTTCCATGGTTTGGCATTAAAAAGCAGGTAACAGGTTTAAAACACTGTAAATAAATTAAAGGTGACAGCTGTTCAACCTGGTTTTACAAACCTCCAAGAGTTGAAAAAACTTAGAGCTAAGGTAAAATAATGCATGGTGTTAGCCCATGCCTTTACCTCCAGCAGAGACAGGAGGATCACTATAGAGTTAGTTGTCTTATAAATTCTAGAGTTTCAAGAAACAGGGTGGTGATGGTGCACACCCTTAGTCACATCATTGGGGAAGAATACACCCTTAATCCCAACACACTAGAGACAGAAACAGGCAGATCTCAGAGGTCAAGGCCACCTGATACAAAACAAGCTCTAAACAGAGAAAAACTTTGATCTGGAGTGGAGGAGCACATCTTTAATCCCATCAGTTGGAAACCACATGCCTTTGATCCCAAAATTTAGAATGCAGAGACAGGCACATAGGATTTGGAAAGATTTAAGTTTAAAAGCTACTTACAAAAGGCAGGTTGCAATTCAAACAAATTGTCCTTTGAGATCTCAAAATATATACACTAAAGGTTTGTTTAGCTCCAAAATATCAAATTAATTTCTTCTTTAATCCGGATTGAAAGGTAATACTTTATATATTAACAAAAAAACCAAATTTGCTCCAGGAAAAATATTACCTGAACCCTCCAAAAAAAGGTAATTGTCCCAGAGTTAGGATTAGGGCAGGGCTCTGTTCTTATCTTTCCAGGAGATTTAAAGCATCCATTCAAGGAATCCAGGGACAACTGGACAATGGAAACCTCAGCAGAAAACAGATCAGACACCAAAGAAGACGAGTGGCCCAGATGATCCAGCCTTGCAGACTTCTTCAATAGCAGTTTCCTCAAAAGTCTATAACCACAACAACTCAAAATCGCTAAGATCGTTCAGCTCCACAGACTACTCCAGCCAGATCTTCAGTAAAGTTCTGAAGATCAGCTTCTGTCTATGAACTTCGTAGGACATCTAAATAGCTGAGCACAAAGGGACTGAACATCAAATGATTCTATTAACATTTTTAACCATTTTTCCATTCTTATTTGGGCCCCAAACAGGTTTACTACGTCCCAAATCAGCAGGAAGTCATTTTAAGAGAACAATGTCCCATCCCCAGAAGGTGGGGAGGGTGTTCTCCCCCTTTGGTTATTTGATAGATAATAGAAAATTTTGTTATTTAGGGGAAAAGACTACAAGCTGTTAAATGGTCTTGTTAAATGGGTTTTGGAGGCTAGACCCAGGGACTTCTCTCTTTTGCTTTTCTGTATCCTCCTTTCTCTCCTATATAGGAGTGAACAGACTTGAGAAAAATGGGACATAGACATAGTATAGGAAAGAACAAGAAAAAAGGACAGATTATTGAATATATCTTTATACCTTTGTATACTGATACAAAATTAATATTATATTTGGCTAAATTGGTATTGATCATTGTATATTAATGCAAATTTAAGATTGTATAGGGCTACATCGGTATTGATCTTTGTATATTGATACAAAATTAAGATTATATTTGGCCACAATGGTATTGACCCTAGTATATTAATGTAAAATTAAGATTGTATTGAGCTACATCGGTACTGATCTTTGTATATTGATACAAAATTAAGATTATATTTGGCCACACTGGTATTGATCTTTGTATTTTGATACAAAATTAAGGGTAACTCTTCTTAAAGGTATTGTTTGTAGTAATACTTAAAAATGAAATGTCAAGTTTTGACCTCTCGCTACCAACCGACATAAACTGTTTAGGATAATTAAGAAACGGAAACTAATAGTCATGAAAACATGTCATTTTGTTAGTTACTATGACAGTCTATCACAGTTATTTTCTAAGCTACTCAGAAATCAAGTCGCTAAGAGACAAGCAATATTTGCTTATCTAAATATAAGAGATAGATAGGGCATCTTCAAAAACCTCAAGAGATCTGCAGAATATGGCATTCAAAGATGTTTTCTTAACTTAAGATTTTTTGATATCGAGACATGTCAGCTCCTGACAGCACCCCCTATATTACTCCAAGTAGAAGATGAGCATCGAAGAATCTCCAGTGGGAGATGATTAAATTGGTGGTAAGCCATTCTCTTGGCAAGAAAAACCACTTGCTTCAACTGTAGACAGACTTCTGTCCAAAAAGGACAAAACTTGGAAGCAGGTAAGTCGACAGCCTAGCTCTGCCAAGACAGGGTAGGTAAGTCCTTCATAATTCCTGCTCTACAACCAATGTCTGTCAGAGAAATGGGGCCAAATGGCTGAAGATTGATGCTGTAATGTATGGAGAGAAAATGGGAACTGTCCAGGCAGCCACTGGTATGTCATTTTTTAGTTTTGGAAGCTGCAGGCCCTGCACTTCCTATATAATCAGATATATTTATCCCTCTCAGGTCTCTGAGGTGGTTGAAGAATAGATAGCTAGAGTCTCATAGTTAAATTTTGAGTTGTTTAGGAATCAAGAGGGTGTTCTGGATCTAAGAAGATATTTTTAAAATTATGAGGCAAGTTAGTATGAAAGCTGAGTTAGATATAGAACTTTAAACTCATGGAGATGGTTAGATAGTAGAATGTTAAAGTCAGGTGCCAAATACATATGGACTGGACATTGGGAATGTATGCTAAGCCATATAACTCTTATAATTGTGGCCTATTTATTTCTGTTGTTTTGTATTGTATTTATAGTTATAAGAAAAAGAACCATTATTTGGACTGAAAGGGAGAGCAGTTGGGGGGAAAAATAAATGCCTTAAACTAAAAAAAAAAAAAAAAAAGAAGGGAAGAGGATGGTGGGGCTGAGGGGGAGGAGGGTGGAAGGGTGGGACTGGAGGGGGGAGTAGGGAGGGGATTGTGATTGAGATGTAACTTGAAGAAATAAAAAATAAATTATTAAAAAAAAAGAGTAGCATGTTTACTCCTTTGAGCCAAGAGCAAAAGAAAATGGATGAAGCTATAATAAAAGGATACAACATAGTAGAAAATAAAATCAACCAAAATAATAAGCAGGTATTGATGTACTCCCGCTGACTGCAAAGAGCAAGGAGGCTACTTCTGCTTTGATATGGATGACTGTAGGTGCACAGTGGAGAGAGAGGGACATGGAAGACTTATGTGACAACTCTTATTCTCTCCTCTACCCCCCCCCCAAACACACAGTAACAGCCTAGACAGTGTTCATAGTATTTGCTAAGACAATAAATTCCCCTTAATTTCTCACAGACAGGGATATCTATGTATTAATATACAACTAATGAGGTATAAGTAGAAATCATTATATAGCAGTTGTAAAATGTTTTTGAAAGGGGTGAGCTCCACTGACCAATGGACTATCCCTCCATGTTGTCCACTTCTTTCTTCATGGAATGAAGATTTAACTACTAGATCCCCAATAGTCACTTTGGGACCATGACATCATGGTGACGATAAGTGCCACATTTAGCATAAGAACACTGCAATCAGTCTGTCTGTGAAAAGAACCAATGAATTATTATATCTTCCTAGAACTACTCAATTCTTTACATATGAGAAAGGTAAAACTTCTAATAGTTTAGCAAAACTTTTTCTTTAGTGTCTGATAGTGGAATCTAATTTATTCCTAATACAATGGATCATCTTCAATGCTCATAGCTCTTCTGGTAGGTGTGGGGCTTCAGGAGCCCCTTCAACATCAGTGCTGGAATGTTGACTGATCTTGCTCTTGCATAGGTCTTATGCAGGCAACCACCACGGCTGTTATGAGTTGACGTGTGCATCAGTATGTCATGTACAGAAGATAGCATTTCCTAACTCTGCTCCCCATGCTCAATTCTTGTATTCTTTCTGCTCCTTGTTCCCTGAGGCTTAGATGGGACAAGATTAAGATAAGTTTCCCCATCTGTAAGCACTCACAGTCACTTATTCTCAAAATTTTGAAGTTATGGATCTCTAAACTAATGCTGACCGCAAAAAGAAGCTTCTCTCACCAAGACAAATGCATGTGTACACATAACTATTTAGAAAAGCAGTCTGACAAAAATGACCATTTAGCAAAACAGTAACAGTACATTCCCCACCCTCTAGTGCCTACGATTCCCCAAGTTGTGATCTTTTGACCAGATTTACAGACTCGGACACTAAATCCCTCTTGTGGAGCAGAACTCAAACCCATAAAAAAAGTGGTTGGCTACATCCATAATTGTCAGGCCACTGTTGCACTAGCAGGCAGGAATCTTTTATCTGTAAGCTATATACCTCTTTATTATTTCAGTGTGTAACGTTAAACATGTGTTGTGCTCCTTGTGTTATTAAAATAAAGATAATAACAGGGCCAGAAAAAATGAATTACTGATTATAGGAACTTGCTGCCAAGCCTCCCAACTTTAGTTCAGTCTCTGGGACCCACATGGTGGAAGGAGTGAGCTGACTCTCTAAAGTTGTCCTCTGACCTTCACATATGTGCTGTGACATACACACACACCCATATACATGCACACAAACACACAAATAAATATAATGCAATTTAATGCTTTCATTTAAAAATAGAAAATTAAAGATAGAAGTAGTGACTAGTGACTAGCATTACATAGCTCCAGGGTAAAATTCCTGTTGTACATGAACTGGGTACTGGATTTGAGCCCAAGGACCACAAAAATAATAATAAAACATAAAAAAGAGTGAAGTCAACCAGAACTCTTTTACTTAAATTACTTGGAACTTCTCTGGACAATGTTTTGGTTCAGTGGCATACAAGACAATTTTCCAAGAATGATATGCAGTGATCTAAACACATCAGTACACCCAGTTAAAACATAATCTACAAGTTCAGGTTATTTCATTTCAATTTTCTTTTTTGTAGCTTAGTTAAATATTATATACAAGCGTAAAATACAAATGTTTGTTCAACTCACTAACCTGCATTTTTTTCCCTTGCTTCTTGACTGGATCCCAAATTTACATCTTTTCAATAGCTATGATTCAGAAACTTGGAGTATGCTGCATGACCACTTCCCACTGACAGTCATTCCTCCTGGTGGGGGCAAAATAAACAATAGAAGAATTTCTCCTGTTTTAGAAAACACACTCAAAATACTATAAACTTGGTAAACAATATGCCTAAAGGAATCCCTTATGAATTATTAGTAAATACAAGAAGCCCTTGGATCCTTTGATAGTATTAATGACAAGAAATAGGATGGCTCTGTTGTTTGAACAAAACACATTCACGACCATATTTCTATGAGTTGATTTTGAATGGAAATTCCAATTATACTAAGCCTATACAAGAATGTTTTCAACACATTCCTAACAGGTTACTTCACCAGGGGCTGGGCAAAGCCAGGAGCTGAGGTCATCTTAAAATTCTGAACAGAGCTGGGTGTGGTGGTGCATGCCTTTATTCCTAGCACTTGGAAGGCAGGGGCAAGCAGATCTCTGTGAGTTCAAGGTCAGTCTGATCTACAGAGAGAGAGTTCCAGGATATCCAGGGCTATGCAGAGAATCTCATCATGAAAAACAAACAAACAAACAAAAATTTCTGAATAGAAATGGAAGTTCACCTTATTTTCTGTACTCCTTGTAGAACCTATCCTGGTGAAGTGAATGCAAGTTATACATATCTGAAAACAAGATTATAAACTGAAAAGTTGTCATTTCTTCATAATAAAATAAAAGTAACATTAAATGTTTAATATACAAGATTAAATTTCTAGGAAAGAAAAATTCTGGTTCCATTTAACTATCCCTTTTTAGCAAGGCCCAGGGACAGAGCCAAGAAAAGTTTATTAGAAACACATAGCCTCTGCTTATTTAGGAAGATTTATTTAATTTCTTTTTATTTTTTTACTTGTGAGGTATGGTTTCATATATATATATGTGTGTGTGTGTGCACGCTTGCATGCATGTGTGTGTATGTGTGTGTGTGTGTGTGTGTGTGTGTGTGTGTGCGTGCCTGAGAGACCAGAGGACAATGTCAAGTATGCTGCTCTGTGTCACTCCCCATCTTAATCTCTTGAGACAGGGTCTCTCAGTGAACCTGGAAGCTGGTGTGATAGCCAAGGCAGACCGCAGCAAGGCTCCAGTGTCCACCGTCCCCAGC
>CAJQZJ010034450.1:1679761-1699479 GCA_907164525.1 Lophiomys imhausi
TAGCCAAGGCAGACCGCAGCAAGGCTCCAGTGTCCACCGTCCCCAGCACTGCGGTTCCTCTACCTGGCCTGCGTCAGGTCCATCCGATTAGACTCTCTACAAGAACTGTGTCACTCATCTCATATCTCCATAGCCAGCACCCGCTAATTGGTTGGCTGTGCTGTGTTTTGGAGACAGATCTCTCCATGTAGCCCAGCCCTTGGATTCATTCTGCCTCCCTAGGGTCACGGGCATGTGCCACCATAGCCAGCTGCCAGCATCGTGAGAATTTTCTGTACAGAATAATAACTAAGAATCCAGACAACCTCTGAGAGAGAATAGGAAAACAAAAGAAATGACAATGCATTTAACACAGAAAAAAAAGCTGGGCACCTAAAAGCACGTGGGGTTAAAAATGAATAAGCTGCACTTTGACTTTGTTTGGGTTTTAGAAAATGCCAGGACCCCCAAAAGGCAGCAATTTTCTATGTAATATAAAAATAGCTAGCTGGGCGTGGTGGCACATGCCTGTAATCCCAGCACTCGGGAGACAGAGGCAGGTGGATCTCTGTGAGTTCAAGGCCAGTCTGGTCTACAAAGTGAGTCCTGGACAGCCAGGGCTACACAGAGAAACCCTGTCTCAACAAACAAACAAAAAAATAAACAACAACAACCAAAAAAAAACCCTGACATCTAACATCACACACTGCAATTCGCAGTGTCCTACACATACCTGGAAGTCAGGAACAGCGCAACACTCCTTCACTTAAGAACTATCCTGGACTATCAAGTGCAATGCTTCCTGATATTGTTGTTGCTATGTTTTTTTGGTTTTGCATTCAGATGATTTTCCCTCCACTAACCTTCCTTCCCTTTAATCTTTTCAAAACCCATATTCAGTGAATAACAAATGAATTTCTCAGTTCTAAAAGACACTAATCTCAGAAATTAGCACATGTATATGAAACCATGCCATTAAGACAACTTTTAATCAATGTAATGAATCTAAACGATTAAGGCAGCAGTAATGATTACTCTAAAGCAGTGATCAACCCCTTTGGAGGTCGAACACTTTCATAGGGTCACATATCAGATATCCTGCACATCAGATATTTACATTATGATTCATAACAGTAACAAAATTACACTTATGAAGTAACAACAAAATAATTTTTAATTAATTTATTTATTTATTCATTTTATAAGCTGTTTGCAGCCCCCTCCCTCCTCTCCACCTCCTCCCACCCTCCCACCCTCTACCCTCTTTTCCCTCTCCTCTTCCCCTCAGGTAAGTGGACACTCCCATCAACCCACCCTGGCTTTTCAAGTCACATGGTGGGGGGGGGGTCACTACAACAGGACAAACTGTATTAAAGGGTCACAGAATTGAGAAGGCTGAGAACCAATGCTCTAAAGTTTCGCCAGGACCTGGCTTCATGGTTGATGATTAATTTTCTTTGGCTACAAGTTTGTTCACATTCCTTAGGGCAAGTAAGTAGATGTGAACAGAGATGATAAAAATGAGATCTCTATGCGCATTCTTTTTACAGGTAAGACCATAAAGACATCTGCTTTCAAATAATTCTACTTTAAAGCTACAGAAACAGCCCAGACAGTGGTAAAGTAAAATTAAAAAAAAAAAAAAGAATGTGATTTCTGTGAAGTGATTCTCTGAAAGGGGAAGTTAGTAACCTTAAAATATGCTGGTGGAAACACAATTTTTATCAACCAAAGAATCAGTAGTAACGTGGTGACCTGTGGCCCCTGTGGCCTTGTAGAGAGGCGAGCAGCAAGGGGTAGGCAATGCTAGACCTCTTTCCTCACTTGGACTGAGTCTGCACACAACACTCATCCTCCTTGTGGTCCTCTTTCTCTCCATTGTTACTTTTCCTCAAAAGGCATTTGCCTCACCTGGACATTTCTTGGACATTTTGCTTCTCCACTTACAGCTCTTACTGAATGCCCTTCATTGCTTGCCCTCTTCTGATGAATACCGTAAGTCCCCAGAAAGTGTAGAGCACCTTCCATTGCATGGTCCTTCCTTTACATCCACAGCTCCCGTACTTCCACCTTGTTTTATATTAGTCTATCCCCTTTACTCTGAGTTTCTGATGCAAGCACTTTTCCTCTTCTATAGGGTCTAACCCAGCATCCTGTATATGTTTTTGCAATAGATAGATAGACAAGAAGTACTGTGATACTCTCCATAGGATACAATAGACTTCATATACCTAATGACAAAAATCATACAATCATGATTATAGAAACACACAACTCCTTTTTTAACCATGGCACCAGATGAGTGCTACGTCACGTTCACAAGCAGTAGCAGTTAACTGGGTACAAGACAGAAAATAATAGACCCTTGCTTGTCACTTTCCAGTGGCTGGGAGCCCCCTGCTGTCCAAAGACGCACACTTTCCATTTTTCCCCAGGCTAGCAGGGAAGGGTTGAACATTCAACAAGTAACCTTAAAAACTTATTTTTACCATTTCTGGCACCAGATTGTCATCATCAGTTGTTTTTATCATCTCCCCTAAATCAGCCAATCCCTCCTCTTGATCCTAGAATTCGTCATGATCCAAAATACCTTGATTCAAGAGTCCACCCACACCTCACTACTCTTTGTCAAGCCAGTCATGGACTGAACTTCTGTTACATGCCAACATTTGTGCTAAATGTTCGATATACATTATATGTCATTTGCCTTCAACACCCTGAGAAGAACTGTTGTGCTCATTTCGGTGTAAGGAAAAATGAACTTTACAATGCATAAGTAACTGGCAAAGGCTGAAGTTGGGGCTTGAGCCAGGAACCCTAGCTGCAAAGATCTTAAGCCTTGCTTAGTTCCACATCATTTCTTTGCAATCCAGCCTGAGTATTTTCCTTCATACTCCTTGCTACTTATATTTTCCTCTTCCTTACAGCTCTCTTCTCTTATGTCCTCACTCATATTTTATCAATAGACTTTTATTAATAAGCTACTGTTGAAAAATAACTTGTACCCTCTGTCCACGCAACTTGTGTTCTGTCACCCATAGAGGTAAAATCCCATTGCTTCATAGTGGCTCTCCATACCTTCTATTATCATTCTGGAGAGTATTCATCATAAAATTACAGACATATTAGCTGCAGCTCAGAGCTGGGATGAATCTACATGAAGATTTGTTGTCTTCCTATAAACTTTAGTTATAGTTTTGACCTCAAATGTCTCTCCATTTGAAACTCAATTCTGCTAATCCACCTTGTCTCCAATTTAGAGTGGAATTCTTTTTAATTTGATATTCACATGTTCTTTAGCCTGTATAATTTAATTTTATGATTGGCATCTTTTTAGATTAATTTTACCATTTATTCCCAGGTATGTTAAAACTTACACATAGCTTTATTATTTCCTGTTCTGAGCTTGTAGAATTTATTCTTAATTAATGAAATATACTACCTAGCTAAATGATATTCATAGAATATTATAATAAAACTACCATAGAAATGATATATACTAAGAATAATTTTTAGGAAGTGGATCAGGATGAATTTTAATCATGGGTAGCATTATTTTATATATTCCCCTAATTCTTAATAATACTGTCTGATCCTTGTTACTTTTAAGCATGTCACTACAATGTCTCTTAATTTAAAAAATTATTGCTCCTGGATTTATAATTTTAAGCACTTATTACAAAGACAGAGTCTCATTTTATATTCTAAGTGTCATAAATATCTATTAAGAAGTACTTAATAACTAAAACAACTGTGAAAATATCCTTGGCTAATAGCTTTTCTGTTCATGTAGAGATGTAGAAATGTAGGAAAAAAAATCTGGTGATAATTTTAAAACTCTTAAGACAAAGCCTATCCATGGTAGTGGTATTTGAAGAAAGATCATACTTCATTAGTCAGCTTTTATATCAAATGCACAGAGAGATGCTGTAGTAGAGAAAGTTCCTCTGAGCCAGTGTCTAATGCTGTGATGTAATGACCCATATCTTTTATTTCTTGTTTTGATAAACTGAAAGAGCCACATATTAATTTGCAATAAAACACATAACTATCAAGCCAATCAGAATGTTCTTATCAGTTAACATGTCATCTAAGAAGAAAATAATCAGGACAGAAAACAAAACTACTCTAACAATATCTGACCCACATAGCAGTAGCCCTCCTACTGTGCGAAGACTTCCAAAAACCTGTCAAGAACACTCATCTCTTCTCCTCTTGGGTGTCATACTGATAACAGATACTGTCAGCAAATTCTCTTGGTTTATATTATAACCTCTTCTCAACCTCTCCAATCTGCATTCTTGAGAAGTCTTGGCATAAATCAAGGTCTCTCATAAAATAAGGTATTTAAAGTATTGAAATTAAGGCCAGCCACACTAAAGATACTAGAAGAAAAAGTAGGAGAAACCCTCAGACTCATTGGCACAGGTGACAACTTCCTGAACAGAACACCAACAGCTCAGGACCTGAGATCAACAATCAATAAATGGGACCTCATGAAACTGAAAAGCTTCTGTAAAGCAAAGGACACTGTCATTCGAACAAAACGGCAACCAACAGACTGGGAGAAAATCTTCACCAACCCCACATCTGATAGAGGGCTATTATCTAAAATCTACAAAGAACTCAAGAAACTAAATGCCAAGAAACCAAATAATCCAATCAAAAAATGGGAGATGGAGCTAAATAGAGAATTCACAAAGGAGGAATCCCTAAGGGCTGAGAGACACCTGAAGAAATGTTCAACATCCTTAATCATCAGAGAAATGCAACTCAAGACGACCCTGAGATTCCACCTAACACCTGTTAGAATGGCTAAAATAAAGAGCTCAAATGATAGCGCATGCTGGCGAGGGTGTGGAGAAAGGGGTACCCTACTCCATTGCTGGTGGGAGTGCAGGCTTGTGCAACCACTATGGAGGTCTGTCTGGTGATATCTTAGAAATCTAGGAATAACCTTGCCTCAGGACCCAGCCATACCACTTCTGGGTATACACCCAAAGGACCTCTCACGGAGACATAGGGAAGTCTCCTCATCTATGTTCATAGCAGCCTTATTTGTAATAGCTAGAAATTGGAAACAACCCAGATGTCCCTCAACTGAAGAATGGATTAAAAAATTGTGGTACATCTATACAATGGAATATTACTCAGCTGTCAGAAACAATGAAATCATGCAATTTGCAACCAAATGGATGGATCTAGGAGCTCATCCTGAGTGAGCTAACCCAGTCTCAGAAGGATGCACATGGCATCTATTCACTTATAGTAGGATTTTAACTATATCGTACAGGATATCTGTACTACAACCAACACATCAAAAGGAACAAGGACATAATTTTTTTTATCTTTTTCTTTTTCCTTCTTTTTTTCTTTTTTCTTTTTCCTTTTCCCTTCTCTTTTTCCTCTCTTTTTTTTGTTGATATTCTTTGTTTTTGTGGGTTTGTGTGTTTGTTGGTCTTTTTTTTAGTATTCCCCCAGTAGCAATGAGACACCATTCACTGGCAGTACTGCCTCGTAGGCCCCGGGTGAATGAAGAGGCTCTTGGCCCTCATATGACTCCTGATCTGTGGTGAGAGACTGTTAGGCAGGGACAGTCCACCCCAGAGGAACAAGACGGAAGGGTCAGGGGGTAGAGCATGGGAGGGTGGGGCTGGGAAGCGGGAAAAGAGGACAATATGATAAGGATGTAACCTGAAGCAACAAACAAATAAATTTATTAACTAAAAAAAAAAAAAAGGCAGGGGGGAGGGCTGAAACACTGTGAATGGAACAGAGGATACAGCCATTCGGCCTGGTTTTGCAGACCTCCAGGTGTAGAGAAGACGTGGAGCTAAGGTAAAATACAAGAGAATTGTGGTATTGGCCCATGCCTTTGACTTCAGCGGAGACGGGGGGGGGGGGGTGGTGAGGGTGCATACTCTTGGTCCCACCATTCAAGAAGAGTACACCCTTGGTCCCAGCTCCCAGCACACTGGAGACAGAAACGGGCAGATCCTGGAGCTCAGGTTCAGCCTGATGCAGGGCAAACTCTAAATAGAGAAAGACTTCGATCCAGGAGTGGTGGAACACATCTTTGATCCCTTCAGATGGGAAACACAGGTCTCTGATCCCAATAATTAGAGTTCAGAGACACACACATGGGATTTGGAGGGATCTAGGTTTGGAGGTTACTTACAAAAGGCCGTCTCGATGCAGGCAGATTGTACTTTGGGATCTCAAAATATATACACTAGAGCTGGTTTAGCTCCAAGGTGACAGAATGATTTCTTCTTTAACCCGGATTGAAAGATAACGCTTTGTATGTTGTCAGAAGGCCAAATTTGCTTCAGGAGAAGTACTACCTAGCCCCCCCCATCCCCCCCCCAGAAAAAAAAGAGGGCAATTGTCCTAGGGTTGGGATTGGGGCAGGGCTCTGTTCTTATCGTTCCAGGAGAATCGAAGCGTCCATTAGGGGAGCCTGGGGACGGGTGGACAGTGGAACCCTCAGCAGAGAGCAGAATCAGGCACCAAGGAGGACGAGTGACCCAGTTGATTCTGCTTGGCAGACTCCCTCAATAGCTGTCTCCATCGGGGGCCTGCAACCACCACAGCAATCCAATGTCACTGGGACCGCTCAGCTGTACACAATGCCCCGACAGGATCCTCAGTGAAGCCTGCAAGATCAGCTTCTGCCTACAAACCCCTTAGGTCATCTAAACAGCTGAGAACAGAAGGACTGAACATAAAAGGAGTGTACTAACACTTTTAATCATTTTTCCCATTTGGGTTGGGGCCCCAAACAGGTCTACTATGACCCAAATCAGCAGGAAGTCACTTTAAGAGAGCGATGTCCCATGCCCAGAGGGTGGGGAGGGTGTTTCTCCGCCCTTCTTTTTGGTTATTTGAAGGATAACTGAAAACTCTGTTATGTAGGGGAAGAGACTACAAGCTGATAAATGGTCCTGTCTTAATGGGTTTTGGAGGTTAGCCCCAGGGAATTCCTACTTTTCCTTTTCTGTATCCTTCTTCCTCTCCTATGTAGGAGTGCATGGGCTTGAGAAAAATGAGATATAGACATAGCACAGGAAGGTCCAAGAAGAAGGGGCAGATTATTGAATATGCCCTTATACCTTTGTATATTGATACAAAATTAGTAGTATATTTGGCTAAAGTGGTATTGACCATTGTTTATTGTGCAAAAATAAGATTGTATTGGATTACATCGGTATTGATCTTTGTATATTGATACAAAATTAAGATTATAGTTGGCCACAATGGTATTGACCCTTGCATATGGATGTAATATTAAGATTATATTGGGCTCCAAAGGCATTGATCTTGGTATATTGATACATAATTAAGAGTATATTTAACCACAATTGAATAGATCTTTGTATATTGATACAAATTTAAAGGTAATGCTTCCCAATGGTATCATACCTAGAGATACTTAAAAATAAAATGTGAAGCTCTGACCTCTTGATACCAACCATCTAAAACGGTCTAGGATAGTTAAAACAAACTCCTAGTCATGCAAACATGTCACTTTGTTAGCTACTATGACAGTCTATCACAGATATTCTCTAAACTACCCAGTAATCAAGTTTCTAAGAGACAAGCAACATTTGCTTATCTAAATACAAGAGATGGATAGGGCATCTTCAAAAACCCCTAGAGATCTGCAGAATATGGCATTCAAAGATGTTATCTTAAATCAAGATTTTTTTGATATCGAGACATATCAGCGCCTGACAGCACCCCCTATTCTACTCCAAGTAGAAGATAAGCATCGAAGAACCTCCACTGTAAGATGGTTGAATTAGTGGCAAGCCTTTCTCTTGGCATGAAAAAACCCCTTGCACCAACTGCAGACAGACTGCTGTCCAAAAAGGACAAAACTTAGTAGCAGGGAAGTCGACAGCCTAACTCTGCCAAGACAGGGTAGGTAAGTCCTTCATAATCCCTGCTCTACAACAAATGTCTGTCAGAGAAACAGGACCCAAAGGCTGAAGATTGATGCTGGAATGTATGGAGAGAAAATGGGAACTGTCCAGGCAGTCATTGGTATGTTCTTTCTTAGTTTTGGAAGCTGCAGACCCTGCACTTCCTATATAAGCAAATATATTTATCCCTCTCAGGTCTCTGAGGTGGTAGTAGACAGCTAGAGTCTCATAGTTAAATTTTGAACTGTTTAGGAATCAAGAGGGTGTTATAGATCTAAGAAGATACTCTTAAAAGTGTGTTGCAAGATCGTATGAATGTTGAGTCACATATAGACCTTTAAACTCATGGAGTTGGTTAGATAGTAGAATGTTAAAGTCAGGGGCCAAATATGTATAAACTGGACATTGGGAAGGTATACTGGGCCAATTTACTCTCATAAATGTGGCATATTTATATCTATTGTTTTGTATAATACTTACTGTTATAAGAGAAGGAACCATTTGTTGGACTGAAAGGGGAAACTTCTGGGGGGAAGAGGGTGGAAGGGCGGGATAGGAAGGGGGAATAGGGAGGGGTTTGTTACTGAGATGTAACTTGAAGAAAAAAAATAAAGTGTTTAAAAGAAAAGTATTGAAATTACATTAACTGTATTTCAATAGAATAAATATTCCAAAAAATAATAAAGAGACCTGTTTCCAAAGCAAGTCAGATTCATATAATCGGGGCATGGCCATACTGTGTAACTCTCCTCATTAACCTCTTTCTGTTTATCAGGGTACCCCTCTGCAGTATGATCAGGTAATACTGATTTCACCACTGGCAAATCTGTTACATCATCGGGGTTTTGGACTTGCTCTTACCGGCCTAAAACAGAATCCTGTTACCACTTGTATTGTACCTTGTTCTGGTTCAACATGCTTTTGCAACACCGTTTTATCATGAATGATCACATTGCTTGAGGGTGTAGTTTTTCACATCCTGAATCCACAGATTAACAGAACAGAGTGAATGTACACTCACACACACACACACACACACACACACACACACACACAAACACACACACGTGCTGACCAAGAGCAGGGAGCTACATTTTACATTTAGTTCTTTAACAAGACTGAACAAGAATACATTTTAAAATCTGGATTATTTATAGCTCTAAGACTTCATTACCTCTGACAGGAAGATTTTCCAAATGCTAGTGTGGAACTGATGTCTATTTTCTAAAGTTACTCAAGATCTCTGGATTACACTTGTTGATAAAATGCATGAGCACTTTCTGATGAGGTTTAATGAGTTTAGGACTTGTTCCAGGGATCCACAATTCCAACTGACTCTCACTACCTGCCAAGAAACGTCATATTCAGACTTCTGAGATGGCTCTGCAGGTAAACATATTTGCCACCAATCCTCTTGACCTTAGCTGGACTCTCGGAATTCCACAGTGGAAAGAAGAACTAACTTCTTTGAGATGGCCTCTGATCTCCACACACATAGCATGTATAGCACATGCACACACATGTAAAACAAAATGCAATAAAATTTTTAGTTAAGGAACACTATTTTCTATATGCTGACAAAAAAAAAATGACCATGCAAGTCTTTTTTCTTTTCTCAGCAACAATGCATATTTGAATTGGAATTCTAGAAGTCTTTCTCTAGCATCCTGCTCATGATTCTGCACTCTGAATATGTTTTTCACTATCTCAAAACCTCATCAGGTTTAGCAAGTCATATCTCATAAGGAATCTCCTAGGGAAGACAACAGAAGTAAGTCAACAGTGGCAGCGCGATGTGATGCATACCACTTTAGAACCATACCAGTATCCCATGAGGATGGAAGCAGACAAGGGCCAGCTTACCATGAGAGAAGTTCATGGACATTTTGTAACTGTTTTATAGACTGCCTTTCATTCAGTAGTTTTGTTTGGTTTAATTATTAGTTTTGATACAGCCACCATTTTCTACCTCCCGGGTCCTTTGGAAGAGCAGCCAGTGCTCTTAACCACTGAGCCGTCTCTCCAGCCTTCTACCTAGTTTTCTTAAAAGTAGGTTGCTTAAGACAAATTGCAGCTCAAACAAGTCTTTGTGGCTATTGCCATGGAACTTAATTACCATAATAGCATCACTCTTAAGGGAAAATATTACAAATGAGTTAATGCTGGTCTGCATTTGAAATACACTCCACTGATAAATGGAGATCTCTTGGGATTCTGTATGGGATATAAAAGAATTGAAGCATTCTTTAGGAATATTCATCACACCAAAAAGATCAGGTGACATGATTGACAGAATCAAAACTAAGAAGACATGACCCAAGAAAGAACAAGTATCTATAAGTAATGTATTAACTGAAGATAAGTGAAGAAACAACTAAATAGATACAGGAAGAGGTGATACACGAGTACAGAGTATTTTCTTTCAGTTAGAGGGAGTTTACATATAGTAAGCTTAGTATGTTAATGGTAGGATACTACAGAAAAAAATACGAACTCAACACTGTCTTCAAATGCAGTTAGTGTTCAGTAAGCGATTATTTCTTGCTATGTTTGTTCCTCTAATGACACTTACAGGTTTAGTGTGAGAGATGGATGGAATTTGTTGTGGGCAAGTTAGAGTACTATCTAGAAAATATCTCTCAATTTAAAATAAACTAGACCAGCTTTCTGTTGGGGATGCATGTTTGGGCTTGCAAGACTTCAGTGAATACATTCTCCACAGACAATATGTAACAAGGTGTTTATTATAGAAAGTTAATAGAGAATTTCATGTTGATAATTTACTATGAAGATGAAATTGTTTCTAAAAGGGAAATGGATCTATGGCACATTGTCTGGACTCTGCCACCTGACAAATGTGATCTTGAAAAGGGGGGGGGGGTTCTATCAGCCTCTCAGGTTAATAACTATACCAACTGTCTGTGATAGGAGTCAATCAGTCATTTTTGTCTGAATCATCTCCCTGTTAAAATACATTTACTGAATCCTATAAAGATAAGTTAAAGGAAAACAGGATGATATCACCTAATTAAATCAATGAGCAAACTCCAAACTTTGTCAAAACCAAATGCAGACTAGCAGCAAAGGGTTTTCTCTATTGGAGAAGAGAACTGTCACTTACCCTGAATTTAGGAATACTCTACAAAATGTAGTTCTGTGAACTAGTGACAGACAAGAACTAACTCCCAGATTCTATTGAAAATGAAGGATTCATTTGCCTTTGAGCTACACTCAGAAAACTTCACAAAGTACACGTTTCCTTGGCATAAATGAACTGAGAAAATTACATGAAAGTCAATTTGGTTTTCCACTCGGAAACTTTTGACTTCTGGAGAAATTTTCCTGCAATGCAATGGATTCAACTACATGAATGCAGACACTAATAACCTATCTTGATGGAAACATGGGGAGTTATTGCTTCCTTCACCTCTACATTAGGGACCAAAGGTTCCTCATACTGTATTGTGTTTCAGGAATCAAACTACTTCTTAATAGCCTGTACTTGAACATGTCATCAGAGTAATAAATGCAGTCTTTGATGAGTTGTAAAACCACTCTAAAAGGTCTGGTATTGCACAAATATGAGGAGACATTTTCTTTTGAATCCATCTCTGGCAGTGGTTCTCAACCTTCCTAATGCTGTGACCCTCTTATACAGTTCCTCATGTTCTGGTGACCCCCAACCATACAATTACTTTTGTTGCTACTTTATAACTGTCTCTTTGCTACTCTTGTGAATCGTAATGTGAATATCTGATGTGAAGGATATCTGATATGTAACCTCTATGAAAGGGTCACTCAGCTTCCAAGAGGTCAATTCCCACAGATTGAGAAACACCAACTTATGGGCTTAAAGCAGAAATGTGTTTATTCTGGGAAGAATGCACTAGAATTAAAATGACCTGTAGGGTTCAGTAAAGGCCGTAGTAAAATGAAATACCAAATGCCTGGGTAGGAATTTGCTGACAGTTAAGTCATGGTGTCAGACAGACTTCAAATCTAAGAATGAGTCTTCCAGTTACTAATATAATATACTTAACCCTTCCCAATTCTCATTTTCCCCTCCACGAACTGAGACAAAATAGTGACCACTTGAGGATCAACAACGTATTATAATATATTGTATGTAATATTTCATTTCACTTCGTTCTAGAAACTAAACGTTCTCTATGTCTACTTTCACTTACTCCCCAGCAAAGGCTTTCATAAGCAAATGTTCAAATATAAAAATGATTACCTAAATTTTGATTGGCAATAATTAGCAATATCAGTTCAGTAATTAAGAGCAAGAGTTCCAAGTGTGTGGTGTGTGTATGTGTTAGGGTTTGAATCCAAGTGCTCTTCACTTGGATGATGATCTTGGATAACCTAAAAATTCCATGTTGTCAATTTCCTTGTCTGTATTTATTATGACACCTTGGTTCACAAAGACCAATTCATTTGCTTCCTGAGAAACAGGACATCAAGAAGAACCTTTGATTTCTAAATTGGAGGTAGAGGATACCAGTAACTCCCCATATTTCCTTCAAGATATATTATCAGTGCCTGCATTCATATAGTTAAATGAAGAACATTAAGTCATCTGATTTTCCTAATGAGTAAATGATTTAGTATGAAGCGAGTACTTAGATAAGGGTCTGGCACACAAAAAGCACTGTGTAGGGCTAGAGAGATAGCTCAGCAGTTAAGAACACTGGCTGCTCTTCCAAGGACCCGGGTTCAAATCCCAGTACCCACATGACAAGTCACAGCTGTCTGCAATTGCCAAATGTGATGGCACAAGCCTTTAATCCCATCACTTGGGAGGCAAAGGCAGGCAGATCTCTGTGAGTTCAAGGCTACCCCAGTCTAAAAAGTGAGTCCAGGGCAGCCAGGGCTACACAGAGAAACTCTGTCTCAAAAAAACAAAAACAAAAAAAAAACCCATGTAATTGTAGGGAGCAGTAATATCAAGTTAGAAAAATTCAAGATCAAATAAAAATTAACCTGCATGCCTGTGAGCCAGACAAAAAACTATCACAGTTTCATTTTCTTTTTTTTTTTTTTTTTTTTTTTTTTTTTTTTTTTTTTTTTTTTTTTTGGTTTTTCGAGACAGGGTTTCTCTGTGTATCCTTGGCTGTCCTGGACTCACTTTGTAGACCAGGCTGGCCTCGAACTCACAAAGATCCGCCTGCCTCTGCCTCCCAAGTGCTGGGATTAAAGGCGTGCGCCACCACCACCCGGCACACAGTTTCATTTTCTAAGGAGGTT
Organism: Lophiomys imhausi; assembly: GCA_907164525.1. NCBI lineage: Eukaryota > Metazoa > Chordata > Mammalia > Rodentia > Muridae > Lophiomys > Lophiomys imhausi. Next base: position 1,692,916 of record CAJQZJ010034450.1, read on the forward strand.
GTAGCTTGAAAATATCTCTTGGAGGCTGTGAATGCCAGCCTTTTATTGTACAGCAGATGAGAACAGTACAGTAATGTGAGGAATAGAGTATCCAGCCACCCCAAGCCAATCTTATGGTCACAGTTCCCTAAAAAAAAAAAAAAAAAAAGAAAAAAACAAATCCTCAACCAGCTTCCCCTTCCATCCTCCCGATTTCCCCTGGGAGTGGAGACAGTATCACCTTACTTTTCTGTGGCAAGGTAAGGCATTCTAATCACTAATCACATCTGTCACCAAGCATCCAACAAAGCAAGAGCCTGAGAACAGACTTCCTGTCTTCCTCCCTTCCTCGAAACTAGTAAAGGCACGCTGTTGGATAAATGCAGAAACATCAAGTGTCATCTCTTTTCTTTTTCCAAATAAAATTGTGATTAATGTTATCTCTTATGATGATAGTAGGGGAAATAAAATTTTACATAATGGAACAACTTATCCCCATCATATGGGACAATCCATGATGCTTTTCTGGAACTATATGAATTAAAAATTAGAGAAAAATCCCATCTACCAATCTGTGCTAAGTAAAAGCTTTGCAATGCTTACCCACCAGTGTTGAGTAGGTCAACCATTTTTCTTTATTGAGTCTCAACTTTCTCACCCTGTAGTGTGAAGACCAATGCTGAAAGGCCACTAGGCCGTTATAAGATATTTCTCCCCCGGAAGCCAAAATGATCACATCTCAAATCTGATCACATCAGCAGCCTGCCTGATCCCCTTCAGTGGTATCTTACTGAATTTATCATAAAAGTCCATTATTCTTGATCTTCTAGACACGGCCTTCAAACATGTTAGTACTAGAAAAGGCGGGGGAAGGAAAATGAATTTTGGTTGGTTAAGTTCAACAACAATCTGGAAATGTACAGACTTTTCTGTATTACCATGTGAGATTCAAACATATAAAACAGTGAATTTAGCAGTGAAAGAACCATGGATTTCCTAGATTCTCAAAATGTTCACTGGTTCCATTGTCACTATTATGATCATCATTGTTACTGCTGGCAAAGAGAAAAATATCTATTTCTGAAATGTAAATGGGTCCAATTTCCATTATGGAAATACTGTCATGTGATAAACTACTCTACAACACAGCTGCATTGATAAAAATTAATCCATTACTCTCATACTTTTTTTTCAAGTCAGCATTTCTCTATGCCTTTGCTCTGCTGGAACTCATGCTGTAGACCAGGCTGGACTTGAACTCAGAACTCAAAGATCCAATGCCTCTCCTCCCAGAGTGCTGGGATTAAAGGCTTGCTCCATCACTTCCCAGCCCCTCATACTTCTTTGTATGAGAAATTTTGTTGGAGGAAAAGCTCCTAACTACTCCAGAAAACCTGGGGCCTCCTCTGAGGTTTCACAAATGGTTGAAGAAGAATTAGGGGCTTTGCCTCAATGTTCTTGATTCTTGCCCATACAATAACTGCTGGAGCTGTTTGGTCCAAGATGATCTCTTCAGTGACACCACTCCTTCTCCTTATGGCCTTACCACATAGATGGCTAGCATTTCCTTGCATAATAGTGATCTCACCATGTCTGGTTTTTCTTTAGACCCATTCGTAGAGGCCTTATAGGACCCAGAAATGGGTTATTTCTTGTTATGATCTTCTTTGGGAGCTTCAGGGCCTTACTTCTGCTGAACTTCTTGCCAGCTCAGATTCAAAACAAGGAAATAGATCCCAAGTTGGGTGATGGAATGCCAAATGTATGTGCAGGGGGTGGGGGAAGAAATGTGATGAGAAGGTAGACAAGGAGGCAATGGGCAGAATTGGGGTAAATGTATTCAAAGTCTGTTTATGAAATTCTCAGAAATTAATAAAAACTTTGCTTTAAAAAGCTGACACTCCCTCCAGAAATTAGACATATGAATTTTTAATTTGTATGATTATTTTAAAAAGAAAAGCAGAAACACTAACTCAGATAATGGCATTGTTAGTAGCAAGAATGTTATTTTACAGCATAGTAGCTCCAAATAAGGTAGCATTATGGGATTTCTCTTTGCCTTTCAAGAAGCAGATATTAGTTTGAATGCTACAAAAACTGTTAACTATCACAACTCAAAATATATTTTGTATAGCAAACCAAACAAAAATTACTTAGGAAACTTCTTTGGAAAAAGTATGAACATCTACCAGAGAGCTCATCTGTGCTAGCCATTCAGGTACCATCACTTGGTCACTCTGTAGAACTTCTGTCTTAGAGTCCTTTTGGATTTGTACTCTTGCTGCAGGACCCTGCTCCTCTAAATACTCACAGGCTCTCCTTCTTACCTTTTACAAGTCTTCACATAGGCATCACCTTCTCAGGAAGGCCGTCTTGACCCAGTCTATACTTTCTACTCCCACTACTTAAGACACTTTTCTGTGTTCCTCTAACCCTCTTCAAACATACTGTTTCTTTATGCTCCAATAAGAATTCAGGAGATATGCACTCGACTAATTTACAAACAAAAAGTGAGGGTGCGGGTGACATCTGTTTCACTGGAGTGGATTCAGAAAGTAGGATATGGTTAGAATGAGTCCATTACAACGGCTTCTTACTCCATTGCAGTTACAGCAGTGTGATGCTGGAACCAAGAATTTGGAGCAGTACCTTCCTGACTCCAGCTTTCTGAAGGTTGCAGAAAGAGCCCAGCCCTTTCTTTGGTGGACAGGTTCCCAGTGGATATACTAAGAACTTATCTAGGAGGACATAACTTGTTCCAGTTCTTCTCGTAAACAATCAGCTTCTTCTTAGATCATCCAAATGTTTCCAATTGTCTCTACAACTGAGACTTGATAAACACAGCACTGTAGACTCACAAGAAAATTGGGCATCAATAATGTTCAATGAAAATGGTGTATCACACTCAACTTTCTATGATTCCCAAAAGCAAAATTCTAAAATATTACCAAAGAGATAGGTGAATAACCACATGAAAAAGACACATAAAGGCAGGTTAAGTGGGTAGGGTCTCGGAGTTGGGTTGCCATCAGCCATCCTTTTGATCTCTGTGTATTTTGAGTTTTTATGGAGGCTTCATTACAAAGGCAGGTTGACTGTATTATTGGTCCTGGTGTCAAATTTAACCTGCAGACTCTCTCTTTCCTTTCCATGGGTTAAGAGATAGCAGTAAAACCTCTGATCATTCTTTACTCTTTTGAAACCACTCCTCATTCTGAAGCTACCTAATGGCTTCCAGATACAAGTCATTCATTAACATGCAAAAAAAAAAGAAAAAGGAAGAAAAGTTCCTCACTCTGAAGATTCTAGGATGTTAGGAGCTGTGTGTGAGGAAATGAGAACAAATTTCAAGTCTGGATTTCACAATATCACAGAACATTTCTAGTCCTCTTCCACCACCTTTGTATAGTTGTTTGTTTCATTTCCTCAGCCCCACAAAATCCTTTTTAAGCCCTCAGAAGCACAGAAGTTTGGAAGTGATGAATAAATATGTTCTTTATGGCCGGCCCCCTCTCTCTGGGACACTTTACCCCCTGCTGCTGATGTTCCCTAAGGTCCCTCCCAGAAGGCAAGGGAATGGTGTTTCTCAACAGCCAACTGTTCTTCATGATGGATCATATATGATGTTTAAGAAATTTTTGAGAAATATTGCATTAAGAAATTCAAATTAATGGATGTTCTAGTGGCGCAATCGGTTAGCACGTGGTACTTATAAGAAATTCAAATTAAGTCACAAACATTAGATGCTTGGTTATAAACCATTCATTGTGGGTTTATGGTGCAACATTATGATATCTTTTAGCTGAAAATGGCTTGTTTTCCTTTTCAGAGTACTCAGTTGATGACTTGTGTGATTTGGGACAATCAGAGGCTGTGCAACTGGCTGTTGCTTTCCATCTTTTTCATAGTCTATTAAGGCAGCTACATTCTTCCCATGTTTAGTAAGGTTTTACAAACTTGTTTTCAGATTTTGAAACTGAAAATATTTTTCAAGAAATCACCATATCAGAAAAGCATCATAGGCAAAATATTGTTATTTAAGTAACTTTATAAATACATAACTCAAAGGCAGTTTCCCTCTCTGAAAAAGTTAAAGAAAAGTCTACTTTATAAATCTAAAAAAATTCAGAGGAGTTAGAAGATGAAAAGGGAGATTATATTTGCTAGTAATATTAGAAAATTAGCAATACAAAATTATCAAATAACACTAGGTTTGTTCAATTTCACTTTTAACTGAATTTTAACTGAAATTTTGTACTTAAATTATTTTTCATTCTCAAAAATTGATCTAAAACAGCACAGAAGGAATGTATAGTCCCAGTAAGATGACAAGTTGGATAATGAGAAATTGTGTAAACATTATTAAGAGAGTTTCTTTCTTCTCATTCGGCCAACATTCAATTGCTCATTGATCAAACAAACAGACAGCAGACTAACACAGAGAACCCCCCTTTACAAAGGCAGCTTCACATCATCATATTACTGAGGGGACAAGCTAAAAAGGAAATAATAAAATCTTCGCTCTATTAACAGAAATTATATTTTAAAGGGATTTTACAGCACAAAACATTGTTACATAAAGTGCTGCCCACAAATTGGTATAGTAACAATAAAGAACTAGGATAATTCCCTTGGAGATGAAGAATTTTGGTACAGGTGTGGGGGTTGTACACCAACCTTTCTCTGTATGTGCAGAAGCAGGCATACCATGAGGTAGAAATGGAGTCTCAAGAGACTCATATTTGGATCTGTAGACCTTTCAGGAGAGTCCAGATTACACATTTTTAGACTACTCATTAAATTCTGTATCCTGATACATTTCTGCGCATTTGATTACTCAAAAAATACTTGTCAAATAGCTTGACACCTGATAACTACTAATACAGATGTGAAATGCAGTCTTTTTTTCTTTTTTTGTCTAAATGGTAATCTCTAAAATAAGAAGTCATATCTTCCAGCCATGAAACAAAAAGCCAATACTCTAAGGATGACAGATCTGAAAGAATTGAGGGCATATGAGACTTTGAAGATATTAATGAGCCTCCTCTAGATAGCTTGTTTCACGAAATTATTAAATATATTGATCCTTATTTCTGAAACTACTATTACTTGTGCAGTTTATTCCTTACAATCAAAAAAAATCTTAATTCATTTATACCTAAAAGGTAGATTTTATATTTGTCAAGGTCCTCAGAAATAGCCAGGCATGATTTGAAAGATTGTTCACTGCAGCACCCCACCCCCACCCCAGGTGGGGAAGACCTGGCTTGCTGGCAGCTGCAATTCTTGACTTAATAGAACATTCATATCAATATGAAGTATCAACTCATACTTACCTGTATTATGCCTCCAGTGGGCAGTGTTTGGAGATGTTCTCCAAAAGACAGCTTCCTGTTTGGGGGAGTATTTGGGTGCACACCATTAGACAAACTCAACATACCTATTACTTAATTATTACTGACTACCTGGGTCAGACATTGTTAAACTTTTGTACCCAAAGAAATAACACTGCCATCCTGGGTTACACAAATAACCACTTCTGAAATTTTTCCTAAGGCGCCATCTTTTTGCTTGATCCTTCCCTGAAAAATTCTGACCACCTGTACCAGTTATCTATTTATTGCCCTTAAGCTCCTAATCCACCTTGCTCTTACTTGGTGGTGGAAGAGTCTGATGTAATAATGGACATTTCCGTTGTCATCAGGTGCAAATACACATTTCCTTTCTCAGCAAATGGTGGAAGCGGGGTGGATGTGGCAAAGAGGAAAACAGTTATTTCTCTGTATGGTTTTGCTGAGGCAACTCTACAAAGAGCAGAACTTCTAGGTATATTCACACTCTTGCTAGTTTTGCTTGCCTCACTACACAGGCTCTTGAGCACCACAAAGGCAAACTTTCCTGTGAGTTCTACCTATATTCCAGAGGGTACATTCCAAGCTAGTTCATGAGTACTAGCTCCTTATACCCTGGCCCCTGGCACAAGTCTCTATGTTCTTTTGTCTGCAGCACTTTTCTAACATCAAACTAATCATATTTTATACCATTGCAGGTCTGAAAAGCTCAAGGTTGGCCTCCTGAGTTTTCCTTCTACCATGGCTGTGTAGGCTCAGCTATTGTAAACAGGTACTCATCACATCAACTATTCTTGTGCTCTGAGGTATTGTCTTTACTTAATATTTATTCCCTTCTTATTACAAGTCATTACTGATTATTCAGTATGGTGTTGGCTACATTTATGTCAACTTGTCACAAACTATAGTCATCTAGGAGGAGGGAACCTCAATTGAGAAAATGGCTCCATAAGATTGAGCTGTGGGCAGGCCTGTAGAACATTTTCTTAATTAGTGATTAATGGGGGAGGGTCCAGCCCATTGTGGGTGGTGCCACCCCTGGGCTGGTGGCTCTGGGTTCTATAAGAAAGTAGGCTGAAGGCCAGGTGTGGTGGTGAATAACTAACCCAAGAATAACTTGGGAGGCAGAGGCAGGCAGAGAAACAGAGAAACCCTGTCTGGAAAAAAACAAAAAAGAAAGAAAGAAAGAAGGAAGGAAGGAAGGAAGGAAGGAAGGAAGGAAGGAAGGAAGGAA
>CAJQZJ010034450.1:1704066-1739433 GCA_907164525.1 Lophiomys imhausi
ACACACACACACACACACACACACACACACACACACACACACACACACACAGGAAGGGGAGGATCATCATTCATTTAATTCATATATGTTGTCTTGAGTTGGTATTTCCAATCCTGACTTTTGTCCCTAATCCCTTTGCTTCTCTATGTCTATGCCTGATTATAACATTTTACTACAAATTGTATCCTTAAACTGTATTTCTTTTCTTATCAAAATCCAGATAGTCAGCATAATCATTATTAGTGTTTATTTCAGTCACTTTGAGGCCGTTTTCTTTTTCTTAGCCCAAAACCTTAGGGGCATTTCACTTTGTGGAATTTTCCTCATTCAACAAATGCTTTATACCTTAATTTTTTCATTTAATCTAAAAAGAGTAAAGTCATAATGAAACATAATAAACATTGTGATATTTCCAATTTTTTGCCAATCCTCTTAATCCTTCCTACTTACTATAATTTGCTTTTGTCCCATAGAATCCTGTTTCAAAAGTTGATCAATTTAGAGGAACAACTCTGCAACATCGTGTGCAAGTCTAAATAAACCAAAATGTTTTATCATCCTCCTACGTTTCTCCTCTCACAAGTCTGTTGTGTGCCATCATGAAACAGACAGAAGTGTTTTATAAAAAGGCTTAAGAAAGTGGCAGCATCTAGTTTCTCAGACAGTAAGTCAAATCCTACAAGTCAATAATACTAAGTAGTCAGAAAAGAAAAATAGAGTATTTTCAAATGAAAGTTGTCAGTTAAATGTGCCCTATCAATGATTTGTTAAACAAATTCCTTAAAGTTGACAAATGCACCTTCAACAGGTATGTGTTTCCAGATAGAGGTGATAATAGCAGCAGCTAACTCCTGCAGTAAAAAAAAAAAAAAAAAAAAAAAAAAAAATTAAATTGACGTTTTAGTACAGGGGAACGAATGAGTGTACTGATAGGATGTCATGAGCCAGAAGCATCTGTTCAAATGAATCAAATGCTGTTACAAGGAACTTCCAAAAGCATATAAGAGAATCCATGAATGGGAAACCAGGCTTACGTTTGGAACTGCGTGTAAAAGGAATCTACTCTCAAAAAATTCCAGAGCCTCCCTAGCATGTCTTGTGGTAAACCTAAGACTTTATAAACACAAGTTGGCTGAACCAATTAGTCCTTACTTTTCCAGCAGCTAGCTTACGATTTTTGTTTCCTTCTTTGCTACAAAGTCAGTAAAAGAATTTTTTGGCCAACAGCAATGATTCGCTTTAACTCGAACCCTAATTAACAGGTAAACCCATTTATACCTCGGGCCAACACTGCGCATGCGCCATCTGCCAACTCTGCCGCACCGAAAACTTCTGCGAGGAACCCTTTGCGCCTGCTCCGCTGCCAGTAGGCGGGTGGTCCAAAGACAAGGAAGTGCTCAGCGCGCTTGCGCCGACCCTTCTGCGGCTCCCGGGCGTTGCACAGGCGCACGGGTTCCTTTTTGACCGTAAACATCCTGCCGATTTGAACCACGGATTTGGGCGGCCGGAAGAGCCGCGCCGTAACGGCAGCCATCTTGTTTGTTTGAGTGAATCGGAAAGGAGGCGGCGGCCGTGGCGGTGGCGGGAGCGGCTCCAAGGCTACACCGCACAAGCGCTCCCCTTTCCCCGCCCCCTCCCCCGACCCTTTCCCCCTTCCCCGGGCCACCCACCCCTCCCAGCTCCCCGCGGAGATACAGGTAAGCGATCGGGCCGACTCCTTCTCGGGCTCCGGCTCCCTCCCCCGCTCTTCCCCGCCGTGCCGTTGTAGGGGCGCGGGCTCCGCGGGCCGGAGCGGCGGCGGCGGTAGTAGACGGCCGGCACTGTCTCCCCCCAACCCCCGCGTGCTGCCAGCTCCCAGGCAGCGCCCGGCCACCCTGCGCGCCCGGGCCCCTGCGTCCAGTGTCCGCCCTCGCCCGGGGGTCCTCGTTTCCCAGGCCGTGCTCCGCGCCTGCTGACTTACTAATGGTTCCGCTCCGTTCCGCGGCCCACAAAAGCTCCCTCCTCTGCGCGGAGGTCGGACGGCAGGACCACGGGGCTGCGGGGAGAAGAGGGAGGTTTGAACCAGCCCGCTCTCCGGTCCTGGCCGCCCCCTCGGGAGGAAAATGGCTGTTTGCAAAGACGCCGGACTCACTCGGGGCTAGAGCCGGCCTGGAGGCTCCTGCCTGGGCGGTCTCGGTGCACCGGTGTGGGGTCCGGGGTCCGAGGACTTGGCTGTCTCTCCCACCGATTTCTCTTTAATGTTTTCGTTTTTATGTTGGGAATCTCAGAAATTGGGACAGACTGTTTTGAAACACGACAGAGTAACATTGCTTCCCAGGACATGAATGTAACTGGTTTTCCCCTTAACTTTTCTAAACTTTTTTTTTCTTTAAATGATTAAGGATCGATTGTTATGGAGACGCTCTGATGCTAGGTCCCTTTTTCGTGGCAGAGGAAGGCTTTGAGAATGCTTTGCCAGGATAGTGTAAGGTGACACTGTCGAGGTGTTCAACCAGACACCAAGCGGCCTTCTTCAAATTTAAGAGGGAAACGCTGTAGACGATTTCTTCGGGCTCTCTGATTTGTTAGGCTGTCCCAAAACGCGTTGGTGTTTGAAGGGTTTATGGAAGTGGCTTCTGTACTTCAGCCCCTCTTTGCAAGAGAAAGTTAATATTTGCTCTCGTTAAACTATAGGATAGGCATTGTTTTTCCTCAAGGGTGCAAAATCTATTAAAAATCATATGCCAATGAACTGAGAGGTTGCAGAGTTTTGGAAACAGACTGAAGCCATTTTCTTTAGGCTATAAATACCTTTGTTCAACGTTGAAATCAACTTTCTCTGAGAAGGCATTGGTAGGGGAGTGTGCCATGTCCAGTGTTTGAATAACTTTAGAGTTCATATAATCGAAGTTACAGTGGTGTTTAAGGAGTGGACTTGGTGCTTTTTGTATAATACACAAGTAAGTTGGGAATTTATTTTTCCACTTAGCAAAGTCTGCACATTCTGAGAAATACCATTTTATTCCTGGGTAATTGAAGAAGCTTACATTCTTGAGAAATTCATCGTGTTTTTCATTTTGTCTTATAGGTGTGATGTTGCTAACTGGGCAAGTTGTTTTTTGGGACTACTGTTTGTATCTACCTGACTCTACATGTGCTATTCCATTTAATTGTCATCATCCCTGAAGAATATATACCCACTTTGTAGAGAAAGCTAAAAGTCGGGGTTGTTATTGTTTGGAGAGGTGGAGGAATCTGATTATATAGCACAGGCTGGCCCTCCTGCTCCCTGCTCAGGAATCCTGGGATTACAGGCACCAGGCCCAGGCTAAACGTCAGACCTGAAATGATTCTTAACCATTACAAATAACTAAAGTAGACGGTGGTGGTGTATGCCTTTAATCCCAGAGCTTTGGCAGAGGCAGGTGGATCTCTGTGAGTTCAAGGTCAGCCTGGTCTACAGAGCAAGTTCCAGGACATCGAAACCCTGTCTTGAAAAACCAAATAAATAAATAAGGAAGGAGTTAAATTTGAAGCTAAAACTCACTCTGTCAATATTCGAGCCAGAGTAGAGTTGATTAGTAATTCACAGGCTAGATATGTTCTTTTCCTTTTCCTTTTTTTTTTTTAAACCTTTCAGGCCACTAATAGCTATATATTTTTTTTAAGTTAGGTATTGATGTTTTCCAAAGTTAGCAAAATACCCAGCTATGATCTGTACATGTTTTTATAACAGGAAAAGTCAGCTACATAAAGCTTAGGAGGCATAACTTGCTAATATCAAATCAGGATTATGTCTTGACTCCTAGTGTGGTAGTTTCTATTATGGGTAGGTATGCCCATTTGAAAAAAAAATCACATACACACAAAATAGTAAAAAATGAAGACCCACTTTCCAGAGGTAACTTGTCACAAATTACTCCAAGGATACTTTTGTGCTTATGCAAATGCTCCGAAGTATATACAGTTGGCCATATATGTCCCTTGGCTCCCCAAGGTACACCTAACCTACCACAGATTTTTAAATGCTATCATACCTCTTTTGTTGCCTTTCATATTTACTGTGGCGATTTTTGTTTGTTAAACCAGTAGAAGGTTTAACAAGCAACCTATAGATATCATTTTTTCCAACATTTAGATCATAATTAGGTCATTTTCATTAGTAAAATACTGCTATGGTGTGTGCCTTGTTTTCTTAGACATAAAGCTGCTGTACAATTAATATTCTAAAACAGTACTTGACAAGCCAAAGCCTCTTTTGACTCAGTGAAAATGGTCTAGAACCAAGCCTTTAGTAGCTCTAAGATATGCATGTGTTCCTGTAAGATTTGAGAGGGCTATTGTCCCTTGGTTTCTGTAGGATATTAGCTTCAGGACACACTGTGCCCCTGGGATTACTAGTTCCTGATACGTCATATTGTTTAGGGAATGGAAAAGATAAAATGTGTACATGTTCAGTACTAACACATTCTTAAAAATATTTCCCATTGCAGTTGGCTGAATCTATGAATGTGTAACCTTTAGATATGGAGGTAACTGTATACATATACAGTTAACAACATCTGTTAAGTCACAAAGACCCTCCTTCACCAGTATTCTAGGTTTGGCCTTGACCTTTTTCATATTAGTACCAAGCTGACATCATTGTTTAAGGCTTCCTTATGTTCTGTTACATAAATGTGTTTGTTTTCATGTCACTTACTGACTAATGGTTAGGTAGATTATTTCTGGTACTTTAATAAATTTGATGATAATAATAAGTTATGCTGTCAAGGCAACAAAAACTACACTTCCATCAAGCACTTACCCTGTGTGCTCTTTAATCTTAGCTAAAGTAGGCTGATGTTTACAGTCATTAGGAAATTAGGCAAGACATTTGGTACTTAGTTCATATTTTAAATTAGGCAAGACATTTGGTACTTAGTTCATATTTTTTCTCTCATGTTTGATACATGCATCCAAGTATATCTTCAATATTGATTACTGGAAGTGTAGTTTCTTTCCAGAAAGCATGAATGTGTGAAATTTTTGTAAGACCTTGCCAAATTGCTCTTCAGAGAGAGTGTATTCAATTTATTGAACTCACTAGTTTATTCAATTATTTCCTAATTGGTGAGTGAAATACCAGTGATGATAGACACTGTAGCAGAAACATGAACTTCAGTTTGATTTCATTTGTTTGGAATAAAAACAAACTGCTGCTTTTTTTACATTAGTATGCTCTATATAACCATCACCAGTTAAGTTGCTGGCTGCTTTAGAAAAATAGAAAAGGTTGGTTCAAAAGACTTTGCATTGACAAGTTTTGCTCTGGTATCAAACACAAAGGTCTTTTGTAAAGGATAGCAGAATGTGTAGTCTCAGTCTCTACAGATTAAACAACCGTATTTTAAAGTTAAGTTAAAGGTTTGTTTTACTGAGGGAAAGGGGATAATGATGTGTTTTTGCTTGATTCAGATATAGGCTAATTGAGTGGCTACTGTCGCCTGACTTCCCTTGGTAGAATGCGCTCCTGTTACTAATTGTTTCCTAGATTAATTTTAGTTCTCCTCTGCTTTACTTACAATCTCTCTCCCCATGCCAAAATCTATTTAGGAATCTGCCTCTGCATAGCTGGGATGCTTCGGGCACAGTCCTCTGACCAACTGCTGAAGTATTGCCATAAACTGCTGACACCTGTTGAAACATGCTAGTAGTTTTAATTTCTCAGCTCTCTAGAATTTTTTACATTTTAAAATTAAGAGATCAGTTGGTATATCCTATTTTCTTTTTTTTTTGTTTGTTTTTTTTTGTTTGTTTGTTTTTTCGAGACAGGGTTTCTCTGAATATCTCTGGCTATCCTGGACTCGCTTTGTAGACCAGGCTGGCCTCGAACTCACAAAGATCCGCCTGCCTCTGCCTCCCAAGTGCTGGGATTAAAGGCGTGCGCCACCACCGCCCGGCATATCCTATTTTCTTAATGAGCACATATTAGTAACTGTCATGTGGCCAACATTATTGTAGGAAGTTTTTCTCTTATCTGGAGCACAGTGTTTTGGGGTTTTCATGTAGGGCAGCGACTGGTAAAAACATATTTGCCATATTGAATTTCTATAAATTTTCTAGATTTATTTATAAACTCTAGGGATAGTTGAGGTTTTATTATAACAAACTTTGTAATTTTTGATAACTCCGATTTGAAAATTAAAGGCTCTCTATGGTTATAATAAGCATATTGTTTGATAAAATCCTAAGTGACAAACATGTAACTCTTGAAGTATTATTTAAATCACCACAGAGCATTTGGTCTATTTTCAGTTATAGTATTCATTAGTTATCAACCCAGTATTTAGTAGAAAGGCTACAGGATTATAATAAAGAGTTGATGAAGTTTGTTTTCCTTTGAGAAAACTTTCTGCTGTCAATTAATGATGCACTTGGAACATTAGGCTTAGAGAATAAGAACTTCAGTGTCAGTTGTTATTAAGTGTCAGAAAGCGGGGAGCTGAAGCAAACCTGGCTGCTTCTGTCTTGCTGCCACACTTCCATCCCATAAATAACAATCATTTCCCTTTTCATCCCCTCAAACCCCCCCCCATGTACCCCATGTTGTTCTTCAAACTTATGGCCTCTGTTTTGTACGAGCATGTGCATGCGTGTGTGTGCGCGTGCGCGTGTGTGTCCCTAAATATGAAAATAAGACCTGATTGGTTTGTATGTTACTTGTGTGTATGTTTTCAGGACTGACCATTTGGTATTCTCTTCCTTAGGGAAGACTGTTTCTCCTGCTTTCAGCGTTTCTTAATTGCCTTTAGTTCTTTGTCTAGGGTTGAGGCCTCATGAACTTTCACCCTTCCATGCTAGCATGTCTATTGATGTTTTCCTTGTTTGGGTTATCTTGGTGAGACTTCATGGGAGTGTTTTCTCTGACATTTCTAGTAGACACAATCTCATAGCAAACTTCCGTTCCTTTGGCTCTGAAAATCTTCCCACTCCTTGTCTTCTGTCATCTCTGTGCCATAGGTGTAGGAGTTGTGTTGTAGATGCTTCATCTATGACTGGATTCCACTACTCTGGATTTTGATGGGTTCTGTGGCTTTCAGTTAATGGTTTTTGCTGCAAACAAGTTTCCTTGATGAAAGGTGAGAATAGCATTTATCTGTGGATCTAAGGATAATTGTGTAGACTGTAGTTAGGAATTGTGCTGCTTTAGTAAAATGATGATTGTAGGTTCTCCAACATACATGACGTCACCAGCCCCAGGGACTAGCTAGGTTTCCAGTACCAGACTTGATGTCCCTCTTACTGAACACTTAAGGCCAATTAGAGAGTTTTTGGTTACCACCAAGACTTGCATGCCATTCCTGCACCCGTAGAGTTACTGTGCCATGATAGTCATTGTTGTAGTTCATAACCATCATAGCTAGATAGGACTGCTTCCCTTTCGAGACCTTTAGGTGAGATCCAGCTCAGATCCTCTGGCCCAGCCACCAAAGTGTATAGTGTCTTTAGCAGTGGGCACTTACATTTCACCTAGGACAACCAAGTGCAATAGCAGTAGTCTCTAATGTTTGGCAGAGTCTCCTGGACAACTCTGACCAAATAGTCAATAAGAGGGGCCTTTTCATTTCTGTGTTAGGCATGTTTTGATTAGGTGATCATTGACCCTTGCAGGAAGCGTTGTCAGACCAGATGGGAGACTTTATTTAAAGTATGTATATTTTTACACCCACGTATGTATTATATGTAATTTTAGGTAGATAATAGTATGATTCCTTATGACTTTCAGACATTCACGGACAAAGGTGCTGTGGTTATACATTTAAGACTGTGGTCTAATTTTTTAAAAGACATTTTTATTCAGATTCAATTTGTTTCCTATGCAGTGAATTGGGGTTAATTCAAGATGGCCAGGTGGAATGATTTAAAACAACGTTCAGATGTCTACTGTCTCTAGTTTTGTTGAGTGTGCTACATATACAGTATTCCTTTCCTCTAGAGAGCAGGCAGGTTGCGTGCTGAGTGCACAATGACACTATGCTGCTGCTCAGGTAGATATCTGATTTTTTTGAATAATTTTGTGTGTGTAGCTTGTGAAGTTCAGATTTAACTTCATTTGTTTGACATTTTATTTCTGTCCTCTTTTGGTCTGTTGGCCCAGTCAAACTCTCCAGTCCAGTTTGTTGCAGGATTTACCATTCCATCGTTGACTTACTTCTGCATCTTTGTGAAAAGTCTGTTGGAGATACATATGATCCCTGTGTGTATCTCCATCAGTACCACAGTGTTGACTTACAGCTTTGTAAGGTTTAAAACTGAATGGACTTGGTTTTTGTTTTGTTTGTTTGTTTGGTTTGGTTTTAGTGTTTTTGTTTTTGTTTTACTGTTTATTTTGGAAATTGTTTTAGCTTTGCTAGCTGCTGCTTCCCTGTTGATTTTAGAATAATTTTGTGTATGGTTGTAAAAACATACACTGTTTTGATCATTGTATTAGATTATCCTTGAACCCCTATGTACTGTTACTGTACTGCTTAGCAGCTACACTTTGGAAGGATTGTTGTAGAAAAAAGTAGTTCACAGTAAATGTGCATACATTATGTACATTAGCTTTATCAGCAGTAGCCCAAACTTAATGAATAACAGATTGTTCTTTAATAGTGAGTGACTAAGTAAATTGTAGTTTATTTCCTCACACAGAGTGTTCCTCAGCAATAAAGGGAGTATATTATTAATAAATAGCAAGGGGAATGGATTTCAGCAGCATTGTGCTAAATCAAAAGAAACCCCATTCTGTGGTATTTACATTATGTGTATTTTATATATAAAAATGAAATATGTAGAGTTTGGTTTTGTGTTTTTATTTTCTTTTGTGATACTGGGGGTTGAGTCCAAGGCCTTATACATGCTAGACTTAGACATTTCTTCCTTTCCACCTAGATGCTAACCAAACAGCAGAATTATGTCTACCGTCAATAATTAGATTAGAAATAGGAAGAACACTTGGTTGGATTTAGAAGAAGAAATTTGTGATGACGGCCTTGACAAGTCATAAAAGCAGTTTGACCCTGTACCTTAATACTTGGGGATGGGCCTTGCCCTCATACTAAAATAGGATGGTTTTTGTACAATGCTTGCTGTACTTTCAGCCTCTTTTTATTTTCGTAATCTTACTAGCATTTTCATGTTTTTTTTTTTCAGATCTTAACATTTCAGTCCTCATGAAACTTAATAACTTTTTTCTCTTCTCAGGTTGTTTCTTATACCATAACAAATAAGAAAAATGTTCTACGCACATTTTGTCCTCAGTAAAAGAGGGCCTCTGGCCAAAATTTGGCTGGCGGCCCATTGGGACAAGAAGCTAACCAAAGCCCATGTGTTTGAGTGTAATTTAGAGAGCAGTGTGGAGAGTATCATCTCACCAAAGGTAAGTTTGGTGCTGGTGATTTTATCTGCTTTGTTTATTCATGTATGCAATTCAACTTGTAAAACATCTATAACTACGTATTGAAAACAAGGGAAACCTATAGGTAGATTCCCCAATTTTCCTTCCTTATCTTTATCATTCAGGAGAATAATGATCATCATGTATAGACTGGCATTGAGAAATAGAATCACTAGTCTCACCAACGTTGATATTCATGTATAAAGAGTTGATCCTCCATTGTAGGGAGAGTTCGGGAAAGAGAATCTGAGGGATAATGAATGTGACACCAACAGAGACTTGTTCTTAAAAGTTGTGAGGAAAAGTCTGTTTCTAGGTGGAGAACATGGGATTAAAGTATTCGTTTGTTCTGTAAACATTTGGCTGGTTTTAAATTAATAGCTCACAGATCTTACTGGGATTGAAAGTATTTCTTCATATCCTCCCTATGACTGTTCTAATTTGAAGTTTTTAGTCACATAAAGACTTGACAGACAAATCTTATCAATAAAAACTCAAATGACAGCACATACTGTCAAGGTTGTGGAGAAAGGGGAACACTCCTCCATTGCTGGTGGAAGTGCAAACTTGTACAACCACTATGGAAATCAGTCTGTGATATCTTAGAAAACTTGGAATAGCTCTACCTCAAGACCCAGCCATACCACTCTTGGGTATATATCCATATGATTCCTCACCAAGTCCCAAGGACATCAGCTCAACTATGTTCATAGTAGCTTTATTTGTAATAGCTAGAAACTGGAAACAATCCAGATGTCTCTCAACCAACGAATGGATTTTTTTAAAAAATGGTACATTTACACAATGGAATACTACTCAGCCATTAGAAACAAGGAAATCATGCAGTTTGCTGCCAAATGGATGGAACTAGGAAATCTCGTCCTGAGTGAGCTAACCCAGACTCACAAATATGCACATGGCATCTATTCACTTATAACTGGATTTTAGCCATATAGTACAGGATAACTATACTACAACCAACAGACCGAAAGGGACAGGAACATAGACTTTGTTACCTGTTAGTGGGACACTTTGCCCTAAAAATGCCTGAGTGGAGCTGCCATGTAGGCCCCCAGTGCAAAACGAAGCTCTTAGTCCTCATATGGCTGCTAAACTGAAGGGGGCTGATATGTAGGGGCACCCCACACCAGGGGAGTAGGATAGATGGGAGAAGGGGGAGAGGGTGGAAGAAATTACAGAATTTGAAACAGACCTCAGCTGAGGTAAAGTCATTCTTAAGATCATTATAGGATTTTAAAGTCTGGAATTATAAACCTATAAGTCATTGTTTGGGTTAAGCATGACTTCCTAGGTCTTCTGTTTGGATAGTTTACATTATTTCTTTTTTTTTTTGTGAACTCTTATTTCTTCTGGTCCTGTGTAATACAACCATTGAAGAAATGGCCACAAAATGATACAGTGGAGAAAAGATTGTGTTTTCAGGCCAGGGAGATGACTTAATGGATAAAAGTACTTGCTGTGCAAGCCCAGTGACCTAATTTCAGGTCCCTAGAACTCCTAAAAGCAGAATGAGTTGACTGTCTACAATCCTGTGACATTGACATGGAGGGAGGTGGAAACAGGAGGAAACACCCCCTGCCTGCCATCTCCTCCACCCCAACAAAGGTTCATAGGCTAACTAGCCTGGCGTTCATAGCACACTAGCAAACAAGGAGAAAGCCTTTCTCAAAAAAAAAAAAAGGAGCCCGACAGTGGTTCAGTAGTTGTTAAGGTGTTGTTCTCAATCCTGACCACCTGAGGTGAGTTCCTGGGACCAATAGTGGAAAGAGATAACCTATTCCTGCATGTTCTCTGGCAAACACACAAATGCACCCACTAAATAAATGTGATTAAGAAAAAGGGAGGGCAGGCAAATTGTGATCCCTGGGATTGTCCTCTAATCCTATACACATGTACGCACACATACACATTATGCATACATACTTAGACTAACGCTTGAAAATAAATGTTTTTCTTAAAGGGTGATCTTTTTAACAAATAGTACTGGAACAAATGGTATCAGCATGTATGAAAATGAATTTGGAAACATGTCTTCTTTCTTCCAAAAATAAGTTAACTCAGGGTCACAGATTAAAATTTGAAGTAAAACTCCTAAAAAAATAGCCTATTAAGACTAAAAGAGAAAAAAGCCTGTTTGTATAAAACAGGCCAAAAACTTTAGTCTGATTTTGATCAAAGAAAATATGCATAAAACAAGTAAATATATTTAAAGATTTTTCACATCATGTGATCAAATAAATAAAAATTAAAACAACCCATTGTCATCATGTTCATTGGAACCACCAAAATCCAGAACCCTTGAGGATTCTAAGTGACAGACTGGAGCAACAGGAGCACCTCCGTGCTGGTGGAAACGTGAAATGTTCCATGGCTTTGCATTGTAAAACTTACTCAGAAGTAGTTGAAAACTTAGCATCTGTATCTCAAAGCAAAAATAGATGTTCATAGCAGCTTTATTCAGTTGCCAGAACACACAAAGCATTGAAGAGATCCTCAGTAGATGAGTTGATAAAATGATACATAAACAGCACTGCCTCTCAAAGGCTTCCTTCTGCATGTTCTGGCTGTAGACTCTTGAAGGCACAGCGATGAAGATAGTGGAAAAGGTTAAGGGTGCGGAAAGAAGGAAGAATGACTTGGCAGCCCAACAGGAAAGCTATGTTGCCTTAACTATGATGGTGACTGCCTGGCCCTGGCCATTCTAGGTCTAAATTTAGAGACCCTTCAAAATCAAAAGTAGACTTTGGGTCATCATATATTGGTGTATAATTTACCAGCTCCAAATGTGCCAGTATGTTGGGTGATGTTGACAATGGGCCACTCATGTTGGAGTAGGGGAGTGTATGGGAAATATCTACCTGTACTCACTTTTGTGTGTGTGAAAGTTGCTCTGTAAATGTGTGTACTGTAGCAGACATTGACACTAGAGCTCTGAACAGCTTTTTTTGAATTCAGTCCTCTAAAAATATGATGCAGAACGAACACAAGCATATGTGCACATGGAAAGTATATGCATATAGTCGGTTCTCATAAAAGCACACACACAAAGCCTAGAACATGTATCAAGACATTCCTTTTCTCTAGGTGGCAAGATGGAAGTTATTTTTCTTTTTTAAGGAAGCCATATAGTACTCATTTCTTGTTAAATCTCTGATCATATCCTTAAATTGTCCTTAAGGTTGATGTTTAGAAAGATAATTGATGAACTTTTAATATTATTACAGTATGCTTTCTGTGCACTAGTTTGCGCAGCTGGCCCTATTATAACGGAATGTGGTAGTTCTTTGTGTTTGTTTTTATAAATGTGCTTATTGACTAAGGCAGGAACTGGAGATTGCCCTCTTTCCTCTCGCTTACATAAATATCAGGAGTACTTTGGCTGTAAAGGATGCTAGTTACAGTATGTGTACTTTGTCCACTACCAAAATGTGAGCGTGTCTGATAGATGAGAGTGCACTAGCAGACCTAGACAGTTTGACAGTAAAAGGTAGCTGTGGGACCGCACAGACTACTCACTTAGAAAGTTAAATCATTTCTATGTGGTTTTGATTTGCTTCATTTGGTATGAAGCTATTTTGCCACGGTGAACTGACCTGAAACTGATGAGCATTTTGTGTGAGGAAGCAAGCGCTTTACTTGTTGGGCTTGTATCAGACTTGTGGCTCTGTGGTAACCTGGAGCTTCTATGAACGTCCCAGACTCCCATTTAGAAGAGCCAGACCAGGTATCCTTTTTTTTGAATATACAGCCTATAGTCTACTACTTTTATTTTATTTAGGTCCTTCTGCTTGAAAGTATGTCTTACCTTGTTTTATTCACTCCAGACTACACTAGTACAAACACTACATTTTAGAAGTTGGTGATTGTAGACAAGGAAGAGGTGATGTCATTCTTAGGTAGCGGTGCCTTCTGTAATTTAAAAGTCCATAAGGGCACATGCAAGTAGGTTTTTTTCACTGATTAGAATAGGATATTAATTGGAAATTGCTTTTTGTGTCCTAGATAAGATTTGTTATAATTTGATTTGCCTAAAAATTTACAGTAGCAAATTTGTTATATATGCTTTACATCACATAAGATAACCGTAGAGATTAGATTGCAAGCAGGGTCCTAGAAAAATTCAGTGTGCACATAAAACTTACAGACATACTTTAAGTAACTTTTTTTTTTTTTTGGTTTTTCGAGACAGGGTTTCTCTGTGTATCCTTGGCTGCCCTGGACTCACATTGTAGACCAGGTTGGCCTTGAACTCACAGAGATCCACCTGCCTCTGCCTCCCGAGTGCTGGGATTAAAGGCATGCCGTCACCATGCCTGGCTGATGAACATAATTTTAAACATATGTTTTAACAAACATGTTTTTACCATAGAACTTGGGAAGCTTAAGTTTATGGTATGATTTGAAGAAACTCTGCGGGGAACTCTGCGTTTATACATTTTATTCTTTGAATTTTTTTTCTTGTAGCCAGAAGAATTTTGAATACGTCCGTCTAGGTCGTTAATAGTGTCTGTTTAGTCATTATGGTGCCTTCTGATCTAAATAGGAAGTAATGAGCGGGGCCTTAACAAAAGGAAGGTGTTACAAAACAGATAGGATGGCCTCAGCAGCTCAGAGACATTCCAGGGTCTCAGCATTCTCTCATTGGCTCCTGTCCTTTGCCTTACACCAGCATGCCCTGTCTTCACACAGCAGGAAAGGGACAAGGACAAAGACATTTTGCTATGTTGAATGTCTTTCCCAGAAATTCCCTTGCAAACTTCACCCTTACATATCACTTGACTGAAATACCTGGTCGGTAACCAGACAGGGAAGAAATAATCATTTTTTTAAGACCTGGAGTGTTTGCTTCTGAAACAAAATCACAACTCACATTCTCTTTGGTGTGTTTATGATAAAGCCCATGGGAATATTTGCTTGCTGCTTCATAGCTTTATTTCTGAATGGATTCATGAGTTACTGTGTTCAGTCTGTAGGGGAGTTCCTCAAGGAATTGATTGAGCAGTAAATGGTAAGGTGCGAATGTTAACCAACTTTAAATCATGCAGAAAATAAGAAAAAGGGAGAAGTCCCTATAAATAGCCACTGGTATCCACTTTAAAGTCCATTTGCCCGTACTATTTAATGGCACTGAATGAATGTTAATTTCTTACTCAGGTGAAGATGGCACTGCGGACATCAGGACACCTCCTCCTGGGAGTAGTCCGCATCTATCACAGGAAAGCCAAATACCTCCTCGCAGACTGTAATGAAGCATTTATTAAAATAAAAATGGCTTTCCGGCCAGGTAGTGTTCTTTTCTCTCTTATTTAACCTGTGGGGTTGCCTATACTTTGCGTGGAAGATGCTAAACACGTGTTCTAGATAGGTGTTTTCTTTGCATAGCAGCATGATGAACCCTTCATGGGGAAGTTAAAGTATTTCCGTTCTTAGATTAGGTGTTAAGCCTGATCTCAGCAACTTAAAAAACAGCTGAGTCATCAGAGCTGAAATGCTGAAAACTAATAGATATGAGATGAATTTTAAAAGATGGCTCAGGAAATATGACTGTGGAGTTGGTTGATTGCTTTCCTGAACAGTTTTAATGTACTTTTAAAAATCAAATACACTTTTAATCCTGAGACATTTCATTTAATGATCTTTGTGTGTTGTCATTATTGTTTTGCTTGGGGTAAGATTTGGTTCTAGAATTGGATTCTCCCAACCAAAGTAAATAGTACCTGGAGTGTTCATCTGAATTCACATTCTTCAGTTTTAACACTGATGAAATGTTGCTCTGTTTAAAAATTATGTGAGTATGGACTGGGGATAGCTGAGTTGACAAGGTGCTTGCAAGCAAGCAAACAAGATGAATCTCCAGGGCCCATGGAAAAGCTGGGAATGCTGACACTTGCCTTTAGTCCTTGTCCTGGGGAAGAGGAGATGAGGTCATCCCTAGGGCTCTCTGACCAGCTAGCCCTGCAGAAACTGTGAGCTGTTGAGGGAGAGATAAAAAGGCTGTATTCTAATACTTTTAGTTTTTCCAGACAGGTTTTTGTGTGTGTGTGTGTGTGTGTAGCCCTGGCTGTCCTGGAACTCACTCTGTAGACCAGGCTAGCCTCAAACTCACAGAGATACCTGCCTCTGCCTCTGGAGTGCTGGGATTAGAGGTGTGCGCCACCACACAGACTACTTCTATTTTTAATACATGACACTAAACTACATAGTATTTTATTTTGTCTAATAAAGGTGGATTTAGTGTAGATAGCATACTAAATAGGGGGCTTTATTTTTTCCTACTTAATACTTGTCATGTTATCTTTATTATCTGGAAAATTTTGAGCGTAGCTAAAATTTTGTGGTACTTGCTTTCCTAATATAACCACCTCTTGAGGTAGACAGATGACTCAGTTACTAATTTTCTATAAGCATGTAGGGCATGATGAGTTCAGTACCCACATTATAAGAAAAACAACAACAACAAACAGCATTGGCATCTGTAATTCCAGTCCGGGGAAGAAGAAACAGGAGCCCTTGAACTTGTTTTGCAGCCTGTGCAACCTAATTGTTGAGTTTCAAATTCAGTGAGACCCTGCCTCACGCAAGGTGGCTAGCGAGCAGTTGAAGGGCTGGGACCTAGACTCTGACTTCCACACTGCACACACGAAAAAGACGGTTAGAAAAAGAAAATGTATGTTTATTGTACTCCTTTGCAACCATTGATATTATCCCTGATATATTTCATGGTGAAAAGTAGAAAACTGGCAGTGTTTTGTCTGTTGACATACCCTTTAAAGATTTAACTTAGTACTTACCTAGTGCCTGGGTTATTTTTATAGAACAAGTGATGTGGCTTATGGTAACATGACAGCAGAAAAAGAAGTGCTTGGATACTTTGCATGTGCTTCCTACCAGCTTTCCTAGAGCGTAACCTGGGGAATTGTTGTCCTGTTACCTCTGACCCACATGTGATTGCTTAGCTCTGCCTTCAGGCTTCATTCTCTTTTCCAGGTGTTGTCGATCTACCTGAGGAAAATCGGGAAGCAGCTTATAATGCCATTACTTTACCTGAAGAATTTCATGATTTTGATCAGCCACTGCCAGACTTAGAGTACGTGTGTCTAGGCCTCTCTTCCTCTCCCTCCCTCCCTCCCTCTTTCCTCATCCCTCATCTTTTAGATTGTTAGCATATTACTGACTTCCCGTTGTATTCCTTCCCTTGGAGTGGTTTATACTGCTTTACAAGCTACCTAAAGCTCATAGACTTTGATGTAGGAGTATGTTAGTTATAAGGTGTACAATTTAGGAAATATACTTTGACAAAATGGTGTGGGGATCAACTTCTAACAGCTGCAGTCTGAGGGTTCTGATGGCAAGACCCATGTATTCTGAAGACTTGTCTAGGTCTGTTTGTTCTTTTAAGGGACGTTGTCAGTAAACTTGGAGCTTGTTTCAAGATTATTTTTTTCAGCCAGGTGTTGTGGCACATGCCTTTAATCCCAGCACTCAGGAGGCAGAGGCAGGTGGATCTCTGTGAGTTCAAGGCCAGCCTGGTCTACAAAGCAAGTCCAGGATAGTCAAGGCTACAAACAGAAACCCTGCCTCAAAAAGCCAAAACAAACCCCCAAAAAAGATTATTTTTTCAAAGATATATATTACAGTAACATTGACTATTTTAGCAAGCTATACTGAAAGATGCAGTCTTTTAAATACATACATACATACATACATACATACATATATATATGTGTATATATGTTGGCTTACATTATCCTGTGAGGAATGCAAAGCTATCATTGTTTAAAACACATGTTTAAAGATGACTGCTTTGACAGAGTTCTATTGTATGTTTCTTCTTTCTTTGCCAGTCATTAAAATCTAGCTGTTAGGATGTGATGGCAGATGTGACTATACCTTACAAGTCTCTGGGTAGTACAGTTGACTGCCAGCTGCTTGCCACTCTAGTTGGCAGCATGAATCTGGGAGAGTTGGGCCTAAAAATGTGGCAGATTGAAGTCCTGTTCAATAGCCAAGTTTATTGAGAACATCAGTTTATACTCTGAGGGTTAAGAGTCACGTGGCCAGGTGTGTGTGGCTCTTCACGCCTTTAATCTCAGCACTGGGGAGGCAGAGGCAAGTGGATCTCTATGAGATGAAAACCAGTGTGGTCTACGAAAGTGAGTTCCAGGGCTGTTACCCAGAGAAACCTTGTCTCAAGAAAACAAACAAACAAAAAAAAAAAAGAATCTCCTGAATAAGATGTTCAGTCCCAAGGACAGAGGCACATGACTAACAACAGCTACACCTGGAAGGAACATAAAAACGCATTCCAAGAAAATGTCATATTTTTGATGAAACTGAGCTCACAAGACTTGTTTACTTGAAGCTTTCTTAAAAGGTCTCAAAAATCTCACACAACTTCATTCTTGGGCAGTATTCCAACATCATCCCTCCACACTAAATTCTCCATTGATTTCACAACAAATTTTCTTGGCTTTGGAAAAGATCTGTGACTCTTTTTTTTTTTTTTAACCAAATTTTATATTGTGTTAATTGTGGCCGGATGCTAGCCTCCAGCTTCCCCACCCCCTTAAAAATGAGCATTATGAACCTCCTGACAATGACTTTAGCCTTTTAACTAATCTGATAACAACTTTTCAAACTCACCTTCTATTTTACACTAGTAGCAGGTGCTGTTTTTAATATGTAAAGCTTGTGTCTTTAGAAACAGGAATTTTTGTTTTGGTTTTTTGAGTCTCAAACGCTATCCTGAAACTATGAAGACCAGGCTGGCCTCAATTACAGGAGTTCAGCTGCCTCTGCCTCCTGAGTGCTGGGATTAAAGGCATGCACTGCCACTACCTGTCACAGGAAATGTCAGTGATTCTTAATGTAACCAGTCAGCATTTAAATGTCCCCAGTTGACTCCTCTAAGTCTTAGCTTTTTCTTTTTGGTTTCAGGCTACATGAAGTCTGCAGACTGCATTTGATTGATCTACCCAATAAATAATCAGTCTTTAGGAATCCAGCTCTGAATCTCTTATTTTTTCTTTGCTATTTATTGATCATTTGTTTCTGCATTGTCAGTAATGTTTAGCATTATTTGCTTTTAAATTATATGAGAAATGGTTATTTGTTAGTAGGTAAACAAGTCTCAGAAAAACTAAGGAAATTTATAGTTCATACAGATCCTATAAGTTTCATCTAATTCATCATTTCTAAGTTTTTATTCTAAATACCATATTGCCTTATGAACCTCCTATCAGTTACTTTAGCCTTTTGATTAATCTGATGTCAAGATTGCCTTAGGTAGAGGTTTTAATGTATTATGTTTTGCTCTCCTGTCATTAATGGCTTTAGATTTTTAAATACAAATTAACTTTCAAATCATATTTGGATTATATTGAGATTTGTTAACTAAAGCATTAAACTTCTCGAGGTTGATAGGAGTATCTAGAAAAATTGGGGTACTTTGTGAAACTTGGTAACATGTATTTGAACTTCTTTTAAAGTGACATCGACGTTGCCCAGCAGTTCAGCCTGAACCAAAGCAGAGTGGAAGAGATAACCATGAGAGAAGAAGTTGGGAATATCAGTATCCTACAAGAAAATGATTTTGGTAAAAGCAAACTGCTAGTCATTAGTTATATTTTAATTATATTGTTACATTTCCAGGAATTACGAAGGATACTAGGCTTAACATTATTTCCCTGTGGACAGAAAAACTTAATGTGTCTAATTTGTGTTCATTGACAGCTTGCCTTGCTACTGCATGTTAGGCATCTTTTCCATTAATGTGGCAAAGTTGGGGTTCTTGCTCTCCTGCCCCCTGTGCAGTGAAGAGAAGCTGCATTTGAGATTGTGTGGAAAGTCCAAGTTCTGTAGGAACGTTCACTTGTGAACTCCCCATCGTGGAACAGTTAGTGGCATCACTGTAAACATCTAAAAACGCGGGCGGTCAAGTAGGCAGTATGGAGAGCAGCACTTACGTCAAAGTTGAGTCTGTGATGGCCTGAGTTTTTGTTAGCCAGAGCCCAGAGGTACAGAATTTACACCAGATGACATAAATCATCAGCTGTTGTAACAGTAGCATTTCTGACTTTTCACAACTGATGGCATACGTGATGTGTAGGTGACTTTGGAATGGACGACCGTGAGATAATGAGAGAAGGCAGCGCTTTCGAGGATGACGACATGTTAGTGAGCACCAGCGCATCCAACCTCCTCCTGGAGCCTGAGCAGAGCACCAGCAACCTAAATGAAAAAATTAATCATCTAGAGTATGAAGACCAGTACAAAGATGATAACTTTGGAGAAGGAAACGATGGTGGTATATTAGGTGGGTTGTCCTTTCTTCTGGGTCAGGATGGTCATCAGCTCTGAGTCCGAAGTAGCTATCGAGATGCAGATATGTAAATGGGGATCAGTTGTCTCGCTGGGGCTTCTTGGAAAACTAGCCAAAAATGTTCAGTTTTGTGAACATGCTTTTATCAGAGTTCTAAATTTTTTCATTAGTTGTTCAAGCTGTTGTGTTTATGTTTGATATCTAATAAGTAGGTGTTTTTATAGAAATATGAGCTAGAAATAAAAATGATGGGCAGAAATTTTTTCAGGTACTTTTATAAACCACCTTTAGAAAAACGGATGCAAATTGTATACAGGTTTAAATTTAATCCCCTTAAACCTAATATTGTTTTCCTCAGGAGTAATCCTTGTGATTTTTAGCATTTCTTTTTCAGATTTTAACTGCTGCATGTTCTATTTCAGATGACAAGCTTATAAGTAATAATGATGGTGGCATCTTTGATGACCCCCCTGCCTTGTCTGAGGCAGGAGTCATGTTGCCAGAGCAGCCTGCACATGATGACCTGGACGAGGATGACAACGTGTCCAGTGAGCATTTCATGTTTCGGGATCCTTGGGGTGATGGCGTAGCAGTCACAAAGCTGATGGCAGCACAGATGGGCTCTTGGTAAACTGCGTGTGCCACCCTGACTGGCTGGTTAGGGTTGGTCACCTGAGCAAGTGCTGGCTCATGCCTTCAGTGCTGCTTGTCTGCACTGACCTCTTCTGTACCCCGGAGCTGAGCTCTGCAGCAGCCGCCTGCAAATACTAAATCTCTTTAAACCCACGGGATTTTGTTACACTTCCTAACAGGAGTGTCTTTTTCCATAGTTAGAGTATTCATCTTATTCTAAGTCTATCATGACCATATTGTTTTACAGTGGGTGGGCCTGATAGTCCTGACTCTGTGGATCCTGTTGAACCAATGCCAACTATGACTGACCAGACAACACTTGTTCCAAATGAAGAAGAAGCTTTTGCATTGGAGCCCATTGATATAACCGGTGAGCAGATAGACTTTACAGTGTG
Source organism: Lophiomys imhausi (assembly GCA_907164525.1). NCBI lineage: Eukaryota > Metazoa > Chordata > Mammalia > Rodentia > Muridae > Lophiomys > Lophiomys imhausi. Next base: position 1,724,837 of record CAJQZJ010034450.1, read on the forward strand.
TAGGACATAAGGCCCTAGCTGTTGTCTTTTTCTGCTCTTGAGCATACACTTCTTGCTCATACCTCTGTCCCAGCCTGCGCTATGTCATTATAATTTGATGTCTGGTGAAAGAGCTTTACAGGGACCTGCAGGGTGTAAAATTGCAGAACAGGTTTTCTTTTATTGTGTATCTTAGTCTTTGGGTGTTCTCACATACCAACATCAGTAATCTTGGTGGTTAAAGATGCTTGTTAGCAGGCCTGAGGACCTGAGTTCATTTAATCCCTGTAACCCACATGGTGGAAAGAGAGAACGAATGCCCCCAGGTTATCCTCTGGCCTGTACATGTGCTCCAACAGACACACACACACAAAACAAACAAACAAACAAAAAGTCTTCTTTTTTAAATGTATTTTTAAAAAGAATATGATGACAGGCTTTTCTGTGGAGAACAAAAGGGAACTGTAGCTGGAAGACAGAGAGAGACTCAGCAGTATAGCATCTTTGTTTTGTAACCTTGTGAGTGCTGTATTAGGAAACATGGACTCTAACGTGTACAGAGTGAGACTAAGTTTATCACAGAAGTTTCTGTGAAGATGCAAGAAATGTGCTTTCTTTCCAAAGTAGTATAGACTAGAAACAAATAGGTAAGGTATGTCATGATGGCATGTCCAGGCCCTCTGGTTGGCCCTGGGCTGCTGCTGCTTCTTCACCTTCATCAAGCAGCTCCACACAGCTAAGAGTCATAACTTGTGAGGTAAAAGCCATAGTACTGGCACCATTTCTAGCAATTCAGACTACTCTAGACCCCGAGCATTTTACAGCTGCTATAGGTCTATTTCGAACAAAATTTTTTTTTCATTTTGTTAGTTTAGAAGTTAGTTTCTCACAGTTGAAAATGTTAGAAGTAATCAGTCGTGTTGGCACATGCCTTTAATCCCAGCACCTGGGAGGCAAAAGCAGGTAGATCTCTGAATTTGTGGTTAGACTGGTCTACATATCAAGTTCCCTGTCAGTCAAGGATGTATCGTGAGACCCTCTCTCCAAAACAAACAAACAAAAAGAATATCAGAACTTGCCAATCACTACCAAAGGTCAGCCCTGAAAATATTTGCAGATAACAGGTGACATTATGTGGACAGAGCAGGTTATATCTATGTGCATGTGCACACACGCATATGTGTAAGTAACAAAGGGCAGCTGTGAATTTAAAAGAAATGCAACACGTGGGGAGGGGGAAGTGGTGCAATTCTAAAAAAGCAAAGATTATTTTTTTTAAAGATATGCAATCTTTCAGAAGAAAAGAGTGTCAGAACTTAGGACTTCAGCTCGTGTGTATGTGCCATTTACAGAATAAAGATGTGTGAGTTTCAAGGCAATTGACCCTTGAGTTATTTTACCCATTTTATGGTAAAAAATTTTATGAACTTACTTATTCATTCAGGAAATTGCTATTGAACAATTGTAAATAATTGTGAACAGTTGTAAATATTGTAAATAATGCTTGAAAACAAAAGTTAAGATATAGTGTCTTGATGAGGGCTTTGCTTGCTCCTAGGATCCATATCTAGAATGATAGATAGCTGGTAACAACCAGGCCAGGAGGAGGAAGAGAGCATTCCACGCTGGCCTCTCTGGAGAATGACCTTATATTCCTTTATTCTAGTCAAAGAAACAAAAGCCAAGAGGAAGAGGAAGCTGATTGTTGACAGTGTCAAAGAATTGGATAGTAAGACAATTAGAGCCCAACTTAGTGATTATTCTGATATTGTTACAACTTTGGACCTGGCCCCACCCACCAAGAAGCTAATGATGTGGAAAGAGACTGGAGGAGTGGAAAAGCTTTTCTCCTTACCTGCGCAGCCTTTATGGAATAACAGACTACTGAAGGTACTACGGTTGGCAAGTTTTTATTTTGTGTGCATTTTATCTTCTAGAAACAGAGATGTCTAAAACCTTTGTTTAAATCACTTTTGATCAGATACTCTTCAGTTGTGTGGTCCTTTTTTCTACATTACATCACAGTGTGCTGAATGCATCCTTGCCCAGGTGTTAATGGGATGTGTTTTCCAGGCATAGAATTAATAATAGTTCATACTCCTCGGCTTCCTATACAAAGCTATGTTATCTTAATGTGCACTATGCTACAGATAACTTGCTTTAATTTTATGAGTGCTTCTTTTCCTGCAGTAGAATTCTGGCTTTGTGGAAATGCCCCCACACACTCCCAAACACATACTAACTAGCAGTTTTCGGGTTCACTTGAGTTTCAAGCTACTGCTAGATAACTTTGCATGGCGCCTGCTGCTTGAAGTGGTGCTGTGACGCTTTGACTCTTATAAACTGAAATGTGCAGAAAACACTTGATTTTTTTCCTTTACAATATTCCAACACAAGATTATGACGGTCTGTTCTTTATTGAAAGCACTGTCGAACAGTTCAGGAGGCCTGTATAAATGTTTCTGCCTTGGAAGAATATATTTTCTTCAGTGGTGCAGCCACTGGTAAAATGCCTGTTGGTGTAAATAAGCCCTCACCCATGCTTGTGTATGCATCGCTAAACTTCCTGTGCTTCACTCACATTTTAAAAAAAGAGACTTGAAAATAGAAGGATTAGCTCATGAACATGTATTAAAATGTCGTAATAAATCCTATTTTTATAGAATTAATGTAGGCTAATAAAAATCTCAAAAAGTTTTAGTCTTTGATTCAGTAGATTTTTTTTTCTAGATAAAAATTTAAAATTTGGGGGAAAACCACTTCTGCAAATAAGTTCATGACATTGCCGTTTATAATTTAAAATGTGAGGTGCTCTTCATTTATGAAACATTTTGCATGCTGGTGAATAAGTAAGAATATGTTGTGTGGTTGTATGTAAAATTTCACACAGTTAAGCTGTATGAAGACAAGCATGATGTAAAACTACTATTGTGACAGGTACAGTGTCCAATTTATCAATGAGAGTAACTACCAGCAAGCAAATCACTTTGAAACTTGGAAGTTTAGGATAGATACAGTTGTTCTCAGCTTTCTAAAATGGCTGCAGTTAAAATTTGAACACTTTTTTCCAGTGAAATGTGACAATTTGAAGTAGAAATACTAAAATGTGCATATGCTGATTATAAACTATTAAACATTCCTTAATGAGAAAAGAGAATACAGATTTTAATGAGTCTTCAGCTAGGGTTGTGTAGTTGATGCTCTGCTTATGTTTTCATAGCTCTTTACACGCTGCCTCACTCCACTTGTACCAGAAGACCTTAGGAAAAGAAGGAAAGGAGGAGAGGCAGATAATTTGGATGAGTTCCTCAAAGAGTTTGAGAATCCAGAAGTTCCTAGAGAGGAACAGCAGCAGCAGCAACAGCAGCAACGTGATGTCATCGGTCAGTTCTGCTGGGAGGGTTCCCCAATGGAGTTTGAAATGCCTTAAAGTTCACCTTTGTGTGCTGTCAGGGCAACGGTGGTGTAGGATGAAGGGGGGTGCTTGGTTGGTTTGGGGACATGGAGATGGCATGAATCTTCTCACCTTTGTGGATTGGAAACTCATCTTCAGACCGCTGTAGGACTTGGCTGGCTGGATTACAATTAACAGGATGTCTGCACAGGACTGAACCGTGAACCATATTTAATACTTCTCCCCAACCCCTCTACTTGCATTGTTATAAACTGTATAACCTTTTTTCTGGTACTTTACAAGTTTTCTTCATTAGGGAAAGTAACTAACTGTCTATGTCTTAATATACTAATTTTAAAAGCAGTTTGTTCTGAAATATTGTTGAAAAATAAATTCCTTTTTTTTGTTGTTTTGTTTTTTTTTTTTTTTGGTGATTGCAGATGAGCCCATTATAGAAGAGCCAAGCCGCCTCCAGGACTCAGTGATGGAAGCCAGCAGAACAAACATAGATGAGTCAGCCATGCCCCCACCACCCACTCAGGGAGTTAAGCGAAAAGCTGGACAAATGGACCCAGAGCCTGTGATTCCTGTAAGTAAAGAAAACACTGAGAGATGGTCATACAGTTAGCACCAAGAGGCGATTAAGGAGTCTGACTTGGGAGTGTCTTGGTTTAGGCAGATAATAGCAGGAAATGGATCCAGAAGAATGGCACTGGAATTTAGGAGCACAGTCTTCTTGTCACATGTGTGAGAAGATGTCAGTGAGCACAGCAGAGACTTCTTGGTTCTTTGTGAGTGAGTAGCCATAGGCAGTGTGGTGACAGCAGTGTCTCTGAACCTGTGCTAGTTTCTTTAAAAATGTCTACATCTCTCCAGTACTGGGCAGGCTTTCAGTGATTAGCACATACTTAAGAACTGAACATGGTGAAGTGATAACTGACTCCTGCACACTTCGGCTATCAGGAAGTCCTGCAAGAGTAGAAAAACCAGCTAGGAATGAAACTGTAGCATCTGGTTTAGGGATTCCAGTAGGTCTCTGAAGTAAATTAATTTTAGGAGAACGCAGGCCTTTGGAAGCTTTGGGTCCCTGTTTTAGTCTTCATCAAAACTCCTGACAGAGGCCAGCTCATTGCCGGCCTTGAGAGCTTTCTGTGCTCTTTGGTGGAGAGGCTGTGCTAGCACAGGCCCTTACTCCTGATGCAGAGCCAGGGCAGGCCATGGACCAGTAACTGCACCACTGCTCTCCTGCTCCTGTCGAAAGGCATTTTAGTGCTCTCGAACATTGGCGTTAAACTCAAAACAGACTCAGAAAACAGTGCTGCTGAGTCCAAAGCTGTTTCTGAAAGAGCGCCAGATGGATAGTAAGTTGTTGTAATAGCTTCAGAGTTGTTGGCCTGATCCAACATTTTAATGAAGCTACCATTAAACCCTGTGTCTTGGATCACCTTTTATTGTTTAAGCCACAGCAGGTAGAGCAAGTGGAAATACCACCAGTAGAACTTCCACCAGAAGAGCCTCCAAATATCTGTCAGCTGATACCAGAGTTAGAGCTTCTGCCAGAAAAGGAGAAGGAGAAAGAGAAAGAGAAGGAAGAGGAAGAAGAGGAGGAGGTAAGAAAACTGTAAAGATCTTCAATGAATAAATTTCCATGCCCGATTTAGCAAAACTTTTTTAGCAAAACATATTTTTCAAATACGACTTTTCATATTTGAGCTAAGCCAATTAATGCTGGGCATCAGCACAATGAAAAATATTCAGATAGAATAAGAACTGAACTAAATTCTTAGTGTCATGAACCACCAAATTTTGTGCTGGTCTGTAATTCCAACTTTCCCTCATGGTTGCATTTTGTAGTCCATAGTCAATTCAGACTGCTATTCAGGCCCCTGGTCTAACCTGCCTGTGACCTGGCAATCAAATAGCCAAACATACTCCATTTGTAAATTTTGGGTTTGTTTTAATTACTCGAGAGTAAGACCTGGCTCTGTGTGAGTGGAAGCTTGGAAAACTTCCTTTTTACAAAGTAGAGATGCTTTGACATGGTTTCCCTCTTTTCCCTGGGATACATTGTGGTCCCTTCTAAATTTTTCATCTTACTTCTGGATCACTGAGGTAGTGTAACTTAATTAACTCTTCATTTGGCATGCGTGCATACAATCTGAGGGGACTGGAACAATGGCTCAATGGTTAACAGCACTGGTTGCTCTTCTGGAGGATGAGTTCAATTCCCAGCACCCACATGGCAGCTCACAACTGCCTGTAACTCCACTTCCAGGGCATCTGATACCTTCACACAGACACACACTTATAGGCATAACACCAGTGGACATAAAATAAAAATAATTTTTTTTTTTTTACCAAAAAAAAGGCACTGGTCAGTGATAGCAACCTAGAAAACCATGCTAAAAAGTTACCATCCAGGGCTGGAGAGATGGCTCAGAGGTTAAGAGCACTGGCTGCTCTTCCAGAGGTCCTGAGTTCAATTCCTGGCAACCACATGGTAGGTCATAACCATCTGTAATGAGATCTGGTGCCCTCTTCTAGCCTGCAGACATACATGCAGACAGAACACTGTATACATAATAAATAAATCTTTAAAAAAAAAAAGTTAGCATCCAACATTAATTAACCTTTCTCAGTATCTAGATTGGCATCATCCGGTGATGTCCATTGTGATGCCGGTTATTTAATTGATCTGTTTTGCTTTGTTTTATTTATACCTATATGTAATTGAAAGAAACATTGTACTTTTGTTGTTTGAGTCCTAACACAAGGTTCTTACTAGAGGACCTGAAACAATCCATGTCCTATTCTGTGTAGACCACATTCATGTAGACAAATGCAGAGACATATTCAAATGTTTGCTTGCAAGGACTTTCCTTTGTGATCAGAATGACAAATTTCAAAGTTCATAGCACATGCCAAATGATTTTGAAACAGCAAGATTTCTGTAGATGAGTCAGACTACATTAATCAAAAGCTTTCTGGATATAGAGAAATAGTCATTTTAGCAGGGCAATTTTTTCAGCTTCTGTGGTCATTCATTCAGGATGAAGATGCCTCAGGAGGTGATCAAGATCAAGAAGAAAGGAGATGGAACAAAAGGACTCAGCAAATGCTTCATGGTCTTCAGGTATGCCAGCATAGTCTACAAAGAGTCCTTTCTCAGAAAGCAAGTCCTGTTAGAACCTTGAAGCACACCTTTGTTTCAAAGTGTCTTAAGTACAGACATGAATTGTTAAGCCATAGTACACCTAGAAAGTATCTAGGGTACGTAGCCATGGTTACCCTGAAAGGCAGACCTGTGGTGCTGTGGTAGAGAGCTCCTGCGTGTGTGCTGTGTTTCTTAGATTTCATTAGCAAAGTAATGTGCTGTAATTCATAGACTGCCAGGTGCTGGGAACCCTCAGCCCCAGACAGATGAGGCTTAAATACACATGAAATTCCTGGCTAGTTCAAGGTTTCCTACAGTAGATTGAAGGAATGGTTGATACTTAAGGTTTGGGGGTTGAAAGGTTGCTGATTCGATTTTGGGTTTATTTTTACTTCAAAATCCACTAAGTGCTGATTTTTCTGTGAAACATCTGTATTGTAGCAACTTTGCTTACTTCTTTGACTTTATTTTGCCTTTAGATGAGTCATATGTTATCGTCCTACTTTATTGAATAACATGGGAACCACTTGTATAACTCTGAACGAATGTCCAGTCCCCGCTTTAACCAAATGTAGTTTAATTTTTACCAGTATCAAAATTGTAATCGTCCAATTACTGCTTTATTGTATGAGTTTCTTGAATTCATCTTCTTTGTTTTTTTTTATTTCAGCGAGCTCTTGCTAAAACTGGAGCAGAGTCTATCAGTTTGCTTGAGCTATGTCGAAACACAAACAGAAAGCAGGCTGCTGCGAAGTTCTACAGCTTTTTGGTTCTTAAAAAGCAGCAAGCCATCGAGCTGACACAGGAAGAGCCGTATAGTGACATCATTGCAACACCTGGACCAAGGTTCCATATTATCTGAGGAGCTAGGCGCATTAGAGCTAGTGTTTACTCACTAGTACATACAAATCGCCCCCATGTGTAGGGCATCAAAACCCTTTAAGAACGTTTCTAGATTTTTGTTTGTACAAAATCTTTGCCTTTTCTTTCTTCATTATTCCCCCAGTGTTTCTAATTTGTCCACCATCTTTTAAGGGAAACTGCTTGTTTGGATTGGGTTTGTGTTCCTGGAGAAGACAGTCCCAAGAGCCCAGAAGACTTAACAGTTCAGAACAGATGTGTGCAATATTGGTTCATGTAATAATATGGAGTAACAGTCAAAAGTCCTCATTTTTATGTTAGTTTGCCACTACTACATTGAAAAGGAAAATGCCTGACATCTTAAGAACTGTGGTGAGTCCCTTGACAGGAAAAGAAACTGTCTTCCCATCGGTGAAGCCAGCACTCAGTCTGGTTAACCACTGTACCGAGGGAGAGCACGTGAAGCATCCTCAGTGTCTTCTTGATCATGTTTTAAAGTAGTTCTATAATGAGCAAGAATTTGTGAATTTGTGTTGTGACTGATCCTCTTCGACTGTTGTGCTCTGAAATCATTCCATGAGTCTTAGGAACTCTGGCACTAGTGCACCTCAGACTTCTACAGTGGTGGGACTCTCCAGTGGCTGCAGGTCGTTTTCTCAAAGATGTTCGGATGTTTGCTTAAGTAATGAGATCATGAAAATAGAATTCCCCTGCGTGTTGCAGGGCAGACAGATGGGAAACTATACCAGGTTGACTTTGCTTTAAGCAAACAGTACTGTAAAACTCATGGCTTCTCTGGTATTTATTATAAATGGTAGTACTGATCTCTTCCCAATGCTGCACACTCCTGTATTTGAAACTATTTTAATAGCTTTGCAACTGTAATCCTGTATCAGTTTCCTATAATTTAAATGGAGAAAAACATCCAGATAAAGGCTTTATTATTAACAGACCAGATAGCTCCAGAAATTATGTGACTATATGAATATCAAAACATGTCTTCACTTAGTAGGGCAAAATTATGTTGAAAGTTCTAGCTTAAGTGTTGGCACTTTTATGGGGGGGGGGAATTAAGTTTTAAAATTTAATACTTCCGTGTATACCCAGTAATTTAAAATTATGTGAAATATTTTAAATTTGTGAACTCGTAATTACTATTTTAATGATTCAGTTTCTTTAGAATGGTAATTGTATAAAATTACTCTTGCAGTTTTATTTTCAATACGACGTGCCTGTAAACCATGGATATCCCCTTTGTAAAAAGATATTGTAGATAATTGAATGTTTGATTATAGAAAGGTCATTAGTTTCTTGTTACACATTTTGTTAGTCTGGTTTTTGTCGCTTGTTGGGTTTAATATTGTTCTTGAAAATAGTTGATGCTATGTTATGTATAACTTTTCTAATAAAAGTTGTTTCAAGCTGTACATTTTGGAATATACTCAGTTGGTAGTATATCCCAGAAGAAACATTTACTGAAAATATTACATGGCTAAATGTTTCAGTTGCTTACCTAGAATAATCCATGCTAATTGAGTTTTGTTTTTTTTTTTTTTTTTTTTTTTTTTGGTTTTTCGAGACAGGGTTTCTCTGTGTATCCTTGGCTGTCCTGGACTCACTTTGTAGACCAGGCTGGCCTTGAACTCACAAAGATCCGCCTGCCTCTGCCTCCCAAGTGCTGGGATTAAAGGCGTGCGCCACCACCGCCCGGCTGAGTTTTGTTTTTAAGTTCAGTAGTCACATGAATAATAGTGCTATTATCTGACAGCTTGTGTTGAAAGGCAGCCTTGTCTTAAAGTAATTGTAAACCTAGGCCAGTTGCTCAGAGTACATACACACAGCAAGTTTCTGGGCCTTCCTAGGGAGACAAGTCACAATAAGCTGAAATCACAGGTCCAGACAGTAGGATGGGCAGCAGTACTAGTTTAGGCTAGACAGAATAAGCTTCTCGGAGAAGGTGAGTTTCTAAGCAATAAAAGATTGGAAGATTTAGACCGGGGAGAGGAGTATTAATAAATGGGTCAAGTGTTACAGAAGAAAGAGGACACTTGGGGACAGGTAATGACTACTACAGCTGGAACTGTAAAGGTCATAGGTGGAGCAGAAGCTGGGAAGATACCAGGTTGTGTATGATAAAACTTTACATTGCTATCCGTTTCAGTTACACACCCAGTGAACCTTAAGACTGGCTAGATGGGTCTGTGTCCTGCAAAGTGTTCTCCCGCTTCTTGCTTCGTATTTAGTATCAGTTGAATTAATGGAATGAGCTGCAAAGTTTATGGGTCTGCTGCTGAAGATGTTTTTACAGTATAATTGAGAGTATTCCATTATAAGTGAATTTGGTAGTACTGATCATGGCACCGTTACCTGAATTTTCGAAAGTGTCAGACTAGGAAATGACTTGATATTTGCAGTTGAAATGGACCAGGATTTGAAACTTCCCTCTGGCTTTTAACTGTAGTGTGGTCTTGGGTCTTGGTTTTCTCAGTCATAGAAATTGGTCTTGAAGTCTTGAAAATCACGTGACATAAAGAATAGTGAAGTGTCTAAAACTAGGTATTCAATAAATGATAGCTCTTGTGAAAATATTTAAAACAAGGAACTCATGATTTTTTAAATACGCTATTTTTCAGGACTGATAATGATGGAGTGTTAAGGAGACTGGAGAGACCAAAGGTATCTACTGGGAATCCCCCCCTTGAGCATATTGCCTTTGCTGTCCACAGTGTCAACTGTTTATGGATGCAATAAATGGTAACCTTTCAGATTACCATTCAAAAAATGCTTTACCTTTCAGGTAAATTCCTCAGGGGAAATTGCTGATGCACACCCTGTGCCACACCAGGTCAGGCTTTCTGGTTGATTGCTCTTTAGGCTTCCGGGAAACAGGTGACAAATAATTGGCAGTATTTGGACCAGTTAGTTTTAAGATCTTTTCAAAAACCTTCCCACCAGTTTGACGATGTAACACTAACTATATGTGAAATATCCCAAACTCTCAGAATTCTCAGGGTTGGTCCTTCAATACCTACCTGTGATAAAATCCTAGCCCATAGGCAGGTTGACCATCCACACTGTAAGAACACATGAAAGGATAAGCTGGGGTTCTCTCAAAATACAACTCTTGAAACTAGTTTGTTTTGTTTTTAATGAGTACATCATATTAAAGCTCTTGATAGAAATATCAGACTTGACCTGGATGTAAAGCCTGGCCCTGCCAGTCATTGATTCGGTCCTGGGCGAGCATCATCTTTGTAAGCCTTTTTCTTCATTGGTAAAATAGCAAGACATGGTTTGTAGGGTTCATGAAGCCAGTATGTGTAAGTTCCTACAATTCATTGGGAAAAAAATAGCTACATCTTTCTCTTTCTTGTTCATTCAGTCTACAGTGCCAAAAATGAACAAGAAAGTTTACAGTGTCAGATCTATATAAAGAATCTATTAAAGTTGATCTCTTAAAAACAGGAATCCAAGTTCCTTAGGTTTATGAACGAATCCCTAGACATGGTGGCCCCAGGGCTTTAGTAGGAACAGCTACACGAGACTAGGTCTTCATAAGGTAAGCCTTATGCTATAGTCAACTAGCAAGTCAGTTGACTATAAATATGTACTTTAAACAAGTGGAATGATTTTGTAATAGAATCAGGATTTCTAGAATATCCACAATTACTACTTTTCTGGGGTGAGACCATTTACAATCTAACCATTTTAAAGTATCAATATAATTGGCTGTGGACATCCGTCTATGTGGTAGAACACCACAACTTAATCCTATTTAATTGTAGCTTTAATGACTCTCTAACCCCACCCCCAATTCCTGGTAACTTGCACTTCTGAGAGATCTACGTCTCTTCATCTTTCGAGAAATCCTCCAGTTGTTGACTTGCACCTGCTATGTTTCACTTGGACTCTTCCAGGCACATTCATAGCCACAAATAGTAGCATTTCATCCCTTGTTAGGACTCAGTGTTTCTTTGTCTCTTCATCCATTGGTGGACAGTTAGGTTGGTTCCTAATCTTTGCTATTGTGAGTTGAAACATTTTCTAGAACACATTGTCCAACAGCATCTACCGTTTTTGTGTTTCTTATTCCTTTCCTGTTGTCGTAAGTGCATATAATGGTGGATGTTGTGGAACATGTCCTTGAGCACACAGTAGCATCGCCTTCTTGAAGTCAGCAAGAACACTCAGAGTCAGACTCACTAGTATCCCCTTGTGAAAGCAGTGTGACACATGATGTCACATGCAAGATCCCGTTCTCCCCGAGGATATGTAAAGTAGTTAACAGTTCCCGGCGACAGAAACTCAGTATTATGGCTTCCTATAAGTTGCTTGTGTTCCTGTAAGTAATCCCACCTAAACTGATTCACCAGGCTATTGTTTCTTGGGTCTGTTGGTTCCCTCTCAGATGGAAAGATCTCAGGAAAAAATGCATCAGTGGGCCAGGCAATGACCAGGCTTGCAGTAGGACAAGAGTAAGGCGGGGGGGGGGGGGGTGTCTGATGAAGGAAAACCTCAAATTTTATGTGAAGTAAAATCAAGCATTGCTATATTTGGAAATTTATCAAGAGAATCCCAGGAAAGATGTAAAAAGGGGGACCCAAAATTACTTTTTCATTGCTATCACAAAATGCCAGATGGAAGTAAGAGTGAAAAGGGTTTTTTTTCCTCATGTTTTCAGAGTCCATACCATGATGGGCTAGGCTCAGCCTTTAGAACTGCTCATGGTGCAAAACGGGGGACAATCTGCCTGAATGAGAATTGAGAAAGCTTCCGCCAGCCAGTCCCTGTTTCCCAAAACCTCACCAAGCAGCAGGGAAGCAAGTGTTTAAAACACAGGGACCTTGCGGGGACACTTCAAATTCAAAGCATGATGCCATACTAGTGGTAGAAATGTCAGTATATGAGAGAAATACAGTATTGCATACATGATGGAATATTGAACCAAAACAGGATGAAATCTTTTCATGTGAAGCAATGTGGATAGAACTAAATGATGTAAATCAGACTCATTGCACTAGACCTGAATAAGATCAACCCAGTCAACATTTAATTATGGAGTAGAAAGTGGTTCATAAGGCCTCACCGGTAACTGAAAAACTATGGACAGTTGATGGCTTCTAAGGGAAGGAAAGTCACCTTTTCTTAGAGGGTGTGGCTCCTAGTAGATTGGCCATACTCCAGAAGGTGGCTCCATATCCAGGAGCATATGGCAGCACAAATTGGCACTCAATGGGATATTATGAAAGAAAAGTGGGTATGGAATTGGGGAACAGTGAGGTAGAGTTGGATCTGGGACAAGTTGGGGATGCTGTAAATATAATCAAAATATGTTCTATGACATTTCTAAGATATATATAATTAAATTTGTATATATATAAAATGTATAATTAAAGTCAGACACAGAAAAACAAATGCATGTTCCCATGTGTGGAAGCCATAAAGTTGATCTCAAAGTGGAGAACTTCGGGTGTTGCCTAGTCTGGGGACATTGGGATGGAAGGAGGATTAGAGAGGAAGATTTCTTGGTACAGGAGTACAGTTGGGTAGGAGGAATACTGTCCAAAATTTTGTAACAGTGTGTTAACTATAGGTGACAGTGATTAGTTGGATATTTGAAATAAATAGAAAACAGGATACTTAATGTTCTAAATTAAAATGTACATATCAAGTGACATGCCAGTTACTCTGATGGATATGAGTTGTATGACTTAAAATATGCCATAGCTGGTCGTGGTGGCACATGCCTTTAATCCCAGTACTTGGAAGGCAGAGGCAGGCAGATCTCTAGTGAGTTCAAGACCATCCTGGCTCTGTTACCCAGAGAAAACCTGTCTAGGAAAAAAAAAAAAAGTCATGCTATAATGAGCAGTTTATTTTTGGCAATGAGTGAACACTCCCAGCTTTTAAATATGATTTATGATCACAATTGTTTTCAGTGTCATGTAAGCCATACCTCTGCAGTCATACACCTTAGGCCTCCTGATGTGTGACTGTTCTGTGTAGCCCAAACTAACCTCAAACTCTGGACTCTGCTGCTACAGTCTCAAAGTACTAGAGTTTCACACATTTGCACCATCGGACTCAGCTCAAGCCTCTTATCTGTGGCTTTGATGGGCTTATCACTGTATAGAAAGTAATTTTCACTATAGCATGGCTGCCTGGGGTTTTTCCTCTGTCTGCTTCAAATGGCCCAGGCTGGCTACTGTCATTTCTTCTGTGACTTTGCTTTATTCTCCAGACCCAAGGAACAAGTGTATGACCTAACTTTATTTTATGCTAGAAGTTTATATGATGAGTGTATTTTTAATGTGCCTACCAAGTACTGGACTTCATCAGTAGTCATACATACATACAAAACATGTATTTGCTTTTATATTAACCACACACACAATGGCCCTGTTAACTGTTGTGCAGACATTCCCCACTAGGGGAAAGCAAGACTTGAATGTAAACCTAAAGAGGAAATCTCATCTCAAATCTCCAAAGCCAAACAGCACAGTGACTGAGTTGAGCATTGATGTCTTTTTTACTGAATGCAGCAGACAGATGGCAAAGAATAACAATAATTCACATGAAACCCAACAACCACAGATAGAGGTATTGAGAGTAGAGTATAAATTCTTACTGGTTTTTGAAGTTTCATTATCTTAGAAAACAGAGGGAGAAATATTTATCTATGAACTTCCATCTTTTAACAGTCAAAAGTTGGATCTGTGGATTATTAGCTCCCCATCCATTCTAAGACCACCAAGCAGAATTTCCTGCCTCATCCACCAAAGCAGATGGTGTCCCCTACAGGGCTTGCCCTTGTAATATTGTTAGGACAAATAGCCAAAAGCACATTATCCAGTTTGGAAGAGCCAGGAACAATTCAAATGGGAAGTAATGTAAGAACCCTTGATTTGGGATTCTGAATCCCCACACTCGTTACTAGAATGAGCTTTGGTTTCCAGGAAATAACTCATTTTCTCACTATTTGGACAATAATATCATCTGCCATGTACAAAGTTTCTTTCCAACCAAGCCACTTCAAATTTATTTAGATTGGTCCTACTAAAATCACAGAGGCTATTGTAGTTGCTCAATTATAGAAGTTGCATATGAAATGTTTCGCCAAGCCCCATATTCTTGTGAGGACTAACTGAAGAATAGATAGATAGATAGATAGATAGATAGATAGATAGATAGATAGATAGATAGATAGAT
>CAJQZJ010034450.1:1739443-1762670 GCA_907164525.1 Lophiomys imhausi
GATAGATAGATAGATAGATAGATAGATAGATAGATAGATAGATAGATTGATTGCACAAACTTGGCAATCTAGAAAGCTCCACAAATGTCATTACAATAGCAAGCATGTAGCTTCTCCAGGAAGAAGAGTCCCTCATCAAATGGTGGCAGTGTAAGGACTTCATGTGAAAGTTAGTTTCGTAAAGCTAACAATGAAATGGTGAAGGTTGTTTTCTCAGTTCGATGATGGGCACAGCAGCTATTATAAATGTAAGGAATGTAGAAGATTTTAGGTAATTTCAGCATTTTAAGGTTTGTTTAGTTTGGGGGTTTTGTTTTGTTTTTTGAGTTATTTTGAGATAGAGTTTCTCTGTATAACTCTCGTCCTATAACTCACTATGTAGACCAGGGTGGCCTCAAACCCAGAGATCTGCCTGCTTCTGCCTCCCAAGTGCTGGGATTAAAGCAATGTGCTACCACCACCGGCTTATTTAAGGGTTTTCTTAAAGGAATTCCAACAGAAGCAGCTTTCACAAATGCCCTGAAATACTGGCACAGCTGTTCTTCAAAATATTCCCTAAAGGATGAAATTAGTGGAGAAAGGGAGAATATTTCAACTAGATGTTCGCTGAATAGAAGTTGCTGTGCTAGGTGCTGGGGGGGCATATGACCACACGTTCTAAGGTAGTAGAGGCAGTAAAGTTTCAACTGGACCTTAAAGAGCATAACTTCATTTTCATAGGCAGAGAATGAAACTTAAGAGGGAGGGAAGGGTTTTCCAAAGAAAGGCATAGACATGAAGAGCTGGGATGTAGAAGCTTAAATATAATGACCCAAAGCCAACTTGATGGAGGGGAAAAAATAAAGTCAGACATAGCAGATCATTGGCCTCAGGCTCCTGCCTTCATTATCCCTTCCTATATTTCAGTGTGTTCTACCAACAGGTATGGCCTCTCTACAACATTTCCTGTTCAGTTTTTGTTCTGGTTATACAGGTCATATACTGCAACAAACCAGAGAACAGAAGGCTGAAAAATATTCCCAGAAAAGTTTTCGGTTTGAGCACGTGCTGTTTCCAGTTGTGTTTGGGTGTGAGCTTACTGCTAGGAGTCCAGTCTGCCATTGTATAACTTCTGTGGCTATACCAGGGTCTCACACTGATAGCCACACATCACTGGGACCTCAGACCCTTCGCTGGGCTGCTGACATGACCAGTGCTAGCAAACAGGTTAGGCTAGGGTGGAGAATGAAGAGCACTGATTGCCTCTACGATCAGTGTTTCTGGAATACTTAGTCACTGGCCGTTCTCTTCCGAGAACAGGTGAATGGGTGAAGAAAATGTGGTTCATATACATAGTGAAGTACCGTCCTGTCATTTGTAACAACGTGGATAAGGGCATTCTATAAGTAAACAAATCAGACAGAGGCAAATACTTTCATTATCTTATATCCACAGTTCTCTCAAATGTTTGTACAAGGTTTGACTAGTAGAGCATCCTATAACTTGATTTCCCTCCCTCTCCCACGATTTCCTGGAATGATCTACAAATTCCATGACCAGTGACTGCTACCCACACAACATTGTGAAGATCAATTTCTACCTTGTGTGATTCCACATGTATTAGTCATTCCTTTGACTATTACTTAGGTCTTTAATCCCTAATGTAAAAGAATCTCCAGATCCTCCATTCATATGCATTCAGCCTCCCTAAATTTAACAATTTGCTACGCATCTGTAAGACGGCGGCTAAGCCCTTCACTTGTGTGTTTGTGGTCACCGGTTCGTTGAGGGTGTCCTTTGTACATCTGATCTATGAATGATGGTTTTCAGTGATGACAGACGGACACCACATCAGCACATGTCACAGGTGAGCACTCTCACCGAGGCTTGAAAGGACTGAAGAGCAAGGGCAGATGAGAAGAGCCTTGCATCACGTTACTGGTTTTGGTTTTTTTTGTTTGTTTGTTTAGCTTTGATTTTTTTTTTTTTTTTGAGACAGGGTTTCTCTGTGTAGCACTAGATATTCTGGACTCGCTTTGTAGACCAGGCTAACCTTGAACTCAGAGATCTGCCTGCCTCTGCCTCCCAAGTGCTGGGATTAAAGGTGTGCACCACCATGCCCAGCAATTACAGACAGCTGTGAACTGCCCTGGAAGGGGGGGGGGCTGGGATTTGAACCCAGGTCATTTGGAAGAGCAGCCAGAGCTCTTAGTTGCTGAGCCATCTCTATAGCCCCCATCTTTCCCCTTTCCATCCCCCACCTTACGACTCTGATCTGATTGATATTCAGGCTCAGGTTCACATAACCAGTGAAACCAATCAGCTCTCTTTTTCCTGCCAGTAATCTATAGATCAAGGAAGAGAGAGGCCTGTCTTCTGGAAGATATAAATCTGAATAAAATAAACCTAGAGCCACATTTCCCAGGACACAGAGATGTTCTGCTTACAAAATGAAACAAACAGGCTGAGTGGAAAAAACAGAAAGCACTTTGAAATAATCCACGTGAGGTAGTTACTGGCAATTATGCTGATTAAGCTAATTAAAGCTTTGAGTCCTTTTATAATGGACAGACCAGGAATGGAATCATGCCTCTGTAAAGTCTCTTGGTGCCAAAACTCAGGGGTACATTTTTTATTTATTTAAATTTTAGATTTATTTATTTATTTATTTATTTATTTATTAGTTTTTCAAGATAGGATTTCTCTGTGTATCCTTGGCTGCCCTGGACTCACTTTGTAGACCAGGTTGGCCTTGAACTCATAGAGATCCACCTGCCTCTGCCTCCCCAGTGCTGGGATTAAAGACGCGTGCCACCCAGGCGGGTGGGGCTGAAGTTCCGCACACCCGCGGCAAAACAGCCAGGTAGGGAAGCCGGCTCAGGCGGGCAGGGCTGAAGCTTCGCGCACCCGCAGCAAAGCAGCCAGGGAGGGAAGCCGGCACAGGCGGGTGGGGCTGAAGCTCCGCACACCCGCGGTAGAGCAGCCAGGGCAGGAAGCCTGCACAGGCGGGCTGGATTAAGGCTCCATGCTCCCGCAGCTGAGGAGCTGGGGCGGGAAGCCGGCACAGGCGGGCAGGCTGAGGGGCCACACCTGCAGCGGAGGAGCCTAGTGGGAAACCAGAAGCCAGGGGACCATAGCTGTATTCTGGGAAACCCAGACATATTAGGTGTGGAGCCGGGCCCTGTCAGTCTCCGTGATGACAACCAAAGCCCACGGAATCTGTGCCTGGGCAAACAGGTCCATACCTTCAGAACCATTACAGGCTGATCACTCAGTGTGCAATACAAAGAAGTCTGAATTGGGAGCAGTGAAACAATCCCGGACCATTACTCACTACCTGGGAATAGGCTACACCAGCTCACAGTGCTTCAGGCTATTAGAACCACAGTCATCCTGAGATCCCCCTGTAAGCAATGACAGATAGCCAAGCAATTCGACTCCTACACCAAAGCATCCCCTGTGGATCCAAGCCCAGAAAATGACGAAAACAGACAGCTAAACACATCCATATGGCCAAAGGTCCCAGAAAAAAATAGAAATCAAGGAAATAGGACTCCCAACAACGCAGAATTATCCTAGCTCATCCAATTCAGATGACCTCACACCAACAGAAACACATGAAAACGATGACAATTCTGCATTATGGAAAGTGATAAAGTCCCTTCAAGAAGAACTTAAATCTATGAAGGAATTCAAAGAAGCCACAATTTTACAAGTCAAAACAAGGAACAACACCATTAAAGAGCTCCAAGCCAAGGTGACTCAGCTTGAACAGGAAAAGGACAAAGCAATGAAAGATTTCCAGACAAAAACAACCAAACTAGAGAAGGAAATGTACAGAACGAACAATACCATACAAGACATGAAAATAGAAATAGAAACAATAAAGAAAACACAGAGTTAAAAGAGAAAGTGGAGAATCAAGGGAAGAAAACAGGAACTACGGATGTGAGTATCAAAAATAGGATGCAAGAGATGGAAGACAGGATCTCAGGCATGGAAGATTCGATGGGAGAAATCAGTACAACATCAAAAGAAAATGAGAAATCTAAAAAATATCTCACCCACAACATCCAAGAAATCAAGGACTCAATGAAAAGACGGAACCTAAGAATTATAGGCATAGAGGAAAGAAGACTCCTGACTCCAAGGCCCAGGAAATATCTTCAACAAAATCATAGAAGAAAAATTCCCAAACCTGAAAAAAGAGATGCCAATAAAAATCCAAAAGGCTTACAGAACACCGAACAGATTAGATCAGAAAAGAAACTCCTCTCGCCACATAATAATTGAAACACCAAATGTACAAAACAAAGAAAGAATATTAAAAGCTGTAAGAGAAAAAGGTCAAGTCACATACAATGGCAGACCCATCAGAATTACACCTGACTTCTCCTCAGAAACTTTAAAAGCTAGAAGGGCCTAGACAGATATCCTACAAGTCCTGAGAGAACATAGGTGCCCAGCCAGACTACTATACCCAGCAAAACTCTCTATCAACATAGACGGAGAAAACAAGATATTCCATGACAAAATGAAATTTAAACAATATCTACCCACAAACCCAGTCCTACAGAAAATCCTAGAAGGAAAATTCCAACCCAGAGAAGAAAACTTCACCCAAGAAAACAAAGGGAATAGAAAACCCCTCAGCAACTAAACCAAAAGAGGCACAGGACCATCACCTATACCAAACTAATGGGAAATAACAATCCCAGGTCACTAATATCCATCAACATCAATGGACTCAACTCCCCAATAAAAAGACACAGGTTTACAGAGTGGATCCGCAAGCAAGACCTAACTTTTGCTGCATACAAGAAACACATCTCACTACCAAAGATAGACACTACCTCAGAGTAAAGGGCTGGGAAAATGTTTTCCAAGCAAATGGACCCAGGAAGCAAGCTGGAGTAGCCATCCTAATATCAAACAAAACAGACTTCCAACTGAAGTTAATGAAAAAAGACAAAGACGGGCATTATATACTCATTAAAGGGAATATTCATCAAGAGGAAATCTTAATACTGAACATCTATGCCCCAAATACAAAGGCACCTACATTTGTAAAAGAAACACTTCTAAAACTTAAATCGCACATCGATCACATTAGTAGTGGGAGACTTCAACACCCCACTCACAACAATGGACAGATCAACAAGAGTGAGGCCAAACAGAGAAATATTGAGTCTAACAGAGATCATGAAACAAATGGACCTAACAGATATCTACAGAACGTTTCACTCAAACACAAAGAAATACACGTTTTTCTCAGCACCTCACAGAACCTTCTCAAAAATCGATCACCTAGTCGGACACAAAGATAGTCTCAATAGATACAAGAAAATTGAAATAACACCTTGTATCTTATCAGACCACCACGGAATAAAGCTGGTCTTCAACAGCAAAAGAATCAACAGAAAGCCTACACACACATGGAAATTGAACAGCTCCTTACTGATGACCACTGGGTCAGGGAAGAAATAAAGAAGGAAATCAAAGACTTCTTAAAATCCAACGACAATGAAGGCACAACATACCCAAACCTATGGGATACAATGAAAGCTGTGCTACGAGAAAAGTTCATAGCACTAAGTGCTTTCAAAAAGAAAATTGTGACAGTTCATATTAGTGAATTAACAGCTAAGCTGGGTGAATTGGAAAAAAAAAAAAAAAGCAAACACTCCCAAGAGGAGCAGAAGACAGGAAATCATCAAACTTAGGGCTGAAATCAACAACTTAGAATCAAAAAGAACTATACAAAGAATCAATGAAACCAAGAGTTGGTTCTTCGAGAAAATCAACAAAATAAACAGACC
The DNA here is from genome assembly GCA_907164525.1 of Lophiomys imhausi. Taxonomy (NCBI): domain Eukaryota; kingdom Metazoa; phylum Chordata; class Mammalia; order Rodentia; family Muridae; genus Lophiomys; species Lophiomys imhausi. The sequence goes on from CAJQZJ010034450.1 coordinate 1,745,242, forward strand.
CCTAGCCAAATTAACTAAAAGACAAAGGGAAAGAACCAAAATCAACAAAATCAGAAATGAAAAGGGAGAAATAACAACAGACATTGAGGAGATCCAGAAAATATTCGGGTTCTACTTTAAAAATCTATATTCCACCAAATTTAAAAACCTAAGCGAAATGGACAATTTCCTCGATAGATTCCACCTACCAAAACTAAATCAAAATCATTAACAGCTTAAACAGCCTAATAACCCCTAAGGAAATAGAAACAGTCATTAATAATCTCCCAACCAAAAAAAGCCCAGGGCCAGATGGCTATAGCACGGAATTCTACTGGACTTTCAAAGAGGAACTAACACCATTACTGTTCCACCACATAGAAGCAGAAAGAACACTGCCACACTCATTCTATGAGGCCACTGTCACTCTGATTCCTAAACCACACAAAGACCCAACAAAGAAAGAGTACTTCAGACTAATCTCCCTCATGAACATAGATGCAAAAATACTTAATAAAATACTAGCAAACCGAATTCAAGAACACATCAAAAGTATCATACATCATGATCAAGTAGGCTTCATCCCAGGAATGCAGGGATGGTTCAATATACGAAAGGCTATCAATGTAATTCACCATATAAACAAGATGAAAGAAAAAAACCACATGATAATCTCGCTAGATGCAGAAAAAGCATTTGACAAAATCCAACACCCCTTCATGCTAAAAGTTCTGGAGAGAACGGGCATACAAGGACCATACCTAGAAATAATAAATGCAATATACAGTAAGCCAGTGGCCAACATCAAATCAAATGGAGAGAAGCTTGAAGCATTTCCTCTAATCTCAGGGACAAGACAAGGATGTCCACTCTCACCATATCTCTTCAATATAGTACTTGAAGTCCTTGCTAGAGCAATAAGACAACTAAAGGAGATCAAAGGGATAAATATTGGAAACGAAGAAGTCAAATTATCCGTATTTGCAGATGATATGTTAGTATACATAAGCAACCCCAAAAACTCCACCAGAGAACTCTTACAGCTGATAAACAATTTCAGCAAGGTGACTGGATACAAAATTAACTCAAAAAAAAAAAAATCAGAAGCCCTTCTTTATACAACAAACAAATGTACCGAGAAAGAAATAAGGGAAACAACCCCCTTCACAATAGCCACAAACAATATAAAATACCTGGGGGTAACTCTAACCAAGGAAGAAAAGGACCTATACAACAAGAACTTCAAGCCCCTGAAGAAAGAAATGGAAGAGGCCTTTAGAAGATGAAAAGATCTCCCATGCTCATGGATAGGTAGGATCAACATAATAAAAATGGCCACCCTACCAAAAGCAATATATAGATTCAATGCAATTCCTATCAAAATACCAACACAACTCTTTATAGACCTGGAAAGAGCTATTCTCAACTTCATATGGAACAACAAAAAGCCCAGAATAGCTAAATCAATCCTGTACAATAAAAAAGCATCTGGAGGTATCACCATCCCAGATTTCAAGCTGTACTACAGAGCCATAGTAATAAAAACAGCATGGTACTGGTATAGAAACAGACCAGTGGATCAATGGAATCGAATTGAAGACCCAAACATGGACCCACACACCTATGGCCAACTAATCTTTGACAAAGAAGCCAAAACCACACAATGGAAGAAGGACAGCATCTTCAACAAATGGTGCTGGTCCAACTGGATGTCCACTTGCAAAAGAATGAAATTAGACCCATACCTATCACCTTGTACAAAACTTAAATCCAAGTTAATCAAAGACCTTAACATGAGGCCGGCCACACTAAATATACTAGAAGAAAAAGTAGGAGAAACCCTCGAACTCATTGGCACAGGTTACAACTTCCTGAACAGAACACCAACAGCTCAGGACCTGAGATCAACAATCAATAAATGGGACCTCATTGAAACTGAAAAGCTTCTGTAAGGCAAAGACACTGTCATTCGAACAAAACGACAACCAACAGACTGGGAGAAAATCTTCACCAACCCCACATCTGATAGAGGGCTATTATCTAAAATCTACAAAGAACTCAAGAAACTAAATGCCAAGAAACCAAATAATCCAATCAAAAAATGGGAGACAGAGCTAAACAGAGAATTCACAAAGGAGGAATCCCTAATGGCCGAGAGACACCTGAAGAAATGCTCAACATCCTTAATCATCAGAGAAATGCAACTCAAGACGACTCTGAGATTCCACCTCACACCTCTCAGAATGGCTATGATAAAGAGCTCAAATGACAGCACATGCTGGCGAGGGTGTGGAGAAAGGGGAACCCTACTCAATTGCTGGTGGGAGTGCAGGCTTGTGCAACCACTATGGACTTCAACACCCAAAGGACTCCTCACGGAGTCATAGGGAAGTCTCCTCATCTATGTTCATAGCAGCCTTATTTGTAATAGCTAGAAATTGGAAACAACCCAGATGTCCCTCAACTGAAGAATGGATTAAAAAATTGTGGTACATCTATACAATGGAATATTACTCAGCTATCAGAAACAATGAAATCATGCAATTTGCAACCAAATGGATGGAACTAGAGAAGCTCATCCTCCGTGAGCTAACCCAGACTCAGAAGGATGCACATGGCATCTATTCACTTATAGTAGGATTTTAGCTATATCATACAGGATATCTGTACTACAACCAACACACCAAAAGGAACATGGACATAGACTATTTTTTCTTTTTCCTCTCTTTTTTGTTGTTGTTCTTTGTTTTTGTGGGTTTGTGTGTTTGTTGGTCTTTTTTTAGTTTTCCCCCCATAGCAAGGAGACACCTTTCACTGGCGGTACTGCCTCGTAGGCCCCCGGTGTATGAAGAGGCTCTTGGCCCTCATATGACTCCTGAGCTGTGGTGAGGGACTGTTATGCAGGGACACTCCACCCCAGCGGAACAAGACGGAAGGGTTAGGGGGTAGAGGATGGGAGGGTGGGGCTGGGAAGCGGGAAAAGAGGACAATATGATAGCGATGTAACCTGAAGCAACAAACAAATAAATTTATTAATTAAAAAAAAAGCAGGTAACAGTGTTAAAACACTGTAAATAAAATAATGGTTACAGCCATTCAACCTGGTTTTATAAACCTCCAAGAGTCGAAAAAACTTAGAGCTAAGGTAAAATACATGAAAAATGTGGCGTTAACCCATGCCTTTAACTTCAGCAGAGACGGGAGGAGCACTATAGAGTTAGTGGTCTTATAAATTCTAGAGTTACACGGAACAGGGTGGTGAGAGTGCACATCCTTAATCCCATCATTCAAGAAGAGTACACCCTTAATCCCAACACACTAGAGACAGAAACAGGCAGATGTCAGAGCTCAAGGTCAGCCTGATACAAAACAAACTCTAAATAGAGAAAAACTTCGATCCAGGAGTGGTTGAACACATCTTTAATCCCTTCAGATGGGAACCACAGGTCTTTGATCCCAATAATTAGAATGCAGAGACACACACATAGGATTTGGAAGGACCTAAGTTTCAAAGCTACTTACAAAAGGCCTACTCAATACAAACAAATTGTCTTTTGAGATCTCAAAATATATACACTAAAGCTGGTTTAGCTTCAAAATAACAAAATAAATTCTTCTTTAACCCAGATTGAAAGATAATACTTTATATATTGTCAAAAAACCAAATTTGCTTCAGGAGAAATATTACCTAACCCCACCCCACCCCCCAAAAAAAAAGAGGGTAATTGTCCCAGAGTTAGGATTAGGGCAGGGCTCTGTTCTTATCTTTCCAGGAGATTCAAAGCATCCATTCAAGGAACCCAGGGACAACTGGACAACGGAAACCTCAGCAGAAAACAGAATCAGACACCAAAGAAGACGAGTGACCCAGATGATCCAGCCTTACAGACTCCCTCAATAGCTGTTTCCATCAAATGTCTACAACCACAACAATTCAAAATCGCTAAGACTGTTCAGCTCTACACACTGTAGGAGTTAGATAAATTAGATTTAGGAAATATATAGGAGTTTCTGATACTCTCTCTTAATTCGGGGCCTGAAGAGCATTATCAGCATGAAGTCAGCAAAAACAGGAAAGACTCAATAGACTGAAAAACAAGTTTGAAGTCAGCAAAAACAGGAAAGACTCAATAGACTTGAAACAAAGTATCTGGCCTGACATTGTTTTCAGCTGCTAAGTGGGCGGAGCCCAAATTAAGCTGAAACAGAGTTCCTCCTATCTGAGGACAGTGCGTGGAGCCCAGAAGAGAAGAGGCCCCTGATGCTAGAGAGCTCCAAGAGTCCTGCTGAAAAAAGGGCTGGCCATTGATGGCCAGCTCTCTCCCTGAAGCAGAAAGAAGCCAGTGAGCAAAGAAAGCCTGAGCAAGACACCAAAAGGCCCAGGACTGGACCCTGTGGCTCAGCTTTTGCCTAGAGGGGTTTGATCTGTCCAAACAGTGGCCTAAAGGAAACGGTGCCTGGCTTTAAGGACTGAGGCAGAGCAGCTGAGTTCCTGATTCAAAAGAAGTAAGTTGGCCTGCAGACGGCTGGGGTCTCCCACAGAGAAGAAAGCATGAAGCCTTATTTAAGGTGAGACTGCAATAACCAACGACCCTGACGAACCTGCATCTTAGAGATCCAGAAGAAGGACTGCTAAGTGTGTTAAAGAATCTACAACAAATACTGTGTTCCTGACGACTGAGGACCTGCCCCAGAGACTGTATCATTCTAAAAGGTTATGAAAATAGTTTTTATGATTATCAATAGGTTTAGTGGATAGGTTAAAGGGGTTGTAGGAATTTATAGGATTAATAGTTAAGAAATTGTTGGTGTTTGTTATAAGTGAATTTAGTAATAAATAAATAAGTGTTAAATAATAATTTAAAAGTTCGGTTACAACACACTGCCCCAGCCAGAACTTCAGTAAAGCCTGGAAGTTCAGCTTCTGCCTACAAACTCCTTAGGACATCTAAACAGCTGAGCACAGAAGGACTGAACATAAAAGGATTGTACTAACATTTTTAACCATTTTTCCATTCTGGTTCGGGCCCCAAACAGGTTTACTACGACCCAAATCAGCAGGAAGTCATTTTAAGAGAGCGACACCCATGCCCAGAGGGTGGGGAGGGTGTTTCTCCGCCCCCCCTTTCGGTTATTTGAAGGATAACTGAGAACTCTGTTATTTAGGGGAAGAGATTACAAGCTGTTAAATGGTCTTGTTAAATGGGTTTTGGAGGTTAGACCCAAGGACTTCCTTCTTTTCCTTTTCTGTATCCTTCTTTCTCTCCTATGTAGGAGTGCACAGACTTGAGAAAAATGAGACATAGACATAATACATGAAGGACCAAGAAGAAGGGACAGATTATTGAATATGCCCTTATACCTTTGTATATTAATACAAAATTAGTACTATATTTGGCTAAAGTGGTATTGACCATTGTTTATTGTCCAAATTAAGATTGTATTGGACTACATCGGTATTGATCTTTGTATGTTGATACAAAATTAAGATTATTGTTGGCCACAGTGGTATTGACCCTGGTATATTGATGTAATATTAAGATTGTATTGGGCTACATAGGCATTGATCTTTGTATATTGATACAAAATTAAGAGTATATTTAGCCACATTTGAATAGATCTTTGTATATTGATACAAAATTAAAGGTAATGCTTCCTAATGGTATTGTACCTAGAGATACTTAAAAATGAAATGTGAAGCTCTGGCCTCTTGATACCAACCGTCTTAAACTGTTTAGGATAGTTAAGATAAACAAACTCCTAGTCATGTAAGCATGTCACTTTGTTAGCTACTATGACAGTCTATCACAGATATTCTCTAAACTACCCAGTAATCAAGTTGCTAAGAGACAAGCAACATTTGCTTATCTAAATACAAGAGATAGATAGGGCCTCTTCAAAATCCCCAAGAGATCTGCAGAACATGACATTCAAAGATGTTGTCTTAAATTAAGATTTTTTTGATATTGAGACGTATCAGCTCCTGACAGCACCCCTTTTCTACTCCAAGTAGAAGATAAGCATCGAAGAATCTCCAGTGTGAGATGGTTGAATTAGTGGCAAGCCTATCTCTTGGCATGAAAAAAACCCTTGCTTCAACTGCAGACAGACTGCTGTCCAAAAGGGACAAAACTTGGTAGCAGGGAAGTCGACAGCCTAGCTCTGCCAAGACAGGGTAGGTAAGTCCTTCATAATCCCTGCTCTACAATAAATATCTGTCAGTGAAACAGGACCAAAAGGCTGAAGACTGATGCTGGAATGTATGGAGAGAAAATGGGAACTGTCCAGGCAGTCACTGGTATGTCATTTCTTAGTTTTGGAAGCTGTGGGCCCTGCACTTCCTATATAATCAGATATATTTATCCCTCTCAGGTCTCTGAGGTGGTTTAAGAATAGACAGCTAGAGTCTCATAGTTAAATTTTGAGTTGTTTAGGAATCAAGAGGGCTTTCTAGATCTAAGAAGATGTTTTTAATAGTGATGCAAGTTAGTATGAAAGCTGAGTCAGTTATAGAACTTTAAACTCATGGAGATTGTTACATGGTAGAATATTAAAGTCAGGTACCAAATGCATATGGACTGGACACTGGGAATGTACGCTAAGTCATATAATCCTCAGGGGCCAAATATGTATGAACTAGACATTGGGATTGTATACTGGGTCATCTAACTCTCACTCTCATAAATGTGGCATATTTATTTCTGTTGTTTTGTATAGTATTTACTGTTATAAGAGAAGGTACCATTCGTTGGACTGAAAGGGGAAGCTGTTGGGGGGAAGAGGTTGGAAGGGTGGGACAGGAAGGGGGAATAGGGAAGGGATTGTGACTGAGATGTAACTTGAAGAAATAAAAAAATAAAGTATTAAAAAAAAAGACATGTGCCACCACGCCCAGCAAAGAGTGGTTGTCACTAAGACATTGACCATTTTTTAAAGATAAGTACAAAATTACATCAGTGTTGGAACTACCTTAGTGTGGGATTTGGGGTAACCTAGTAATATCCTGCTTTGTAAAGTTCTGTGGCATTTTCCAGACACTATGTAATGTGGTTGGACCATGGTCAAAGTCATGGATGGTCCCAGAAGCAGAACCAAGGCAAATGTAGCTGTTAGGGGTGGGAGTGGAGAGGAAGACTGAGAAGTGACCAAGTTAGGACAGGCTGCCATTGCCTTAGCTGTTTCATTGTGTATGATTAATAATAATTGTCAACTTGACAAGGTCTAAAGCAACCTAAAAGAAAATCCTCTGACCAGATATGTGAGAAAATTTGCTAGATTCAGTTAATGTTAGGGCCTGGTTCTTCAGCATAACTGCAGGCATTTTCGTCTTCAGTCTCTATTTTAGTTATAAATGAAATTACTCATACTTGGTTACTTTGTTAACTTGAAACTCTGAACAGTCCCCAACTACAGCTCCACTTGGGACCAATCAAATTAAAGGCCAGTTAGAAATACTTTGTCTAGCTAGTCAAAAATAATATAATGCTGCCATCCCCTTGATTCCTATATGTGGTTCTGTGGTTGTTCCCTGAATGCGTTTTTTTTTTTTCATGCATGAACTTGGTTATTAACTAGATGTAGTTTGTTTCCTATACCTGGTTATCTGGTTTCCTGTCTTAGAAGCAGACCAATGTCACAGTTAAGCTCTCGAGACCTCCTTGTGACCCTGGTCATGATTGATTTTGGAGTATGTGTTCAGTAAGCCATCACTGACTGAGCTCAGGGGCTGAGTGATTTCTGCTGCTATTCTCGAACTACAACAGTTAACTGGGGTGGGAAGTCCCATCCTGAATGCAGTAGGCAATATTCCATGTGCTAATGTCCTTGACTGAATACAAAAGAAAACTTAAGTAGAGTACCAGCATTCATAATTTTCCACCTCCTGACTGTGGATGCAGTGTGACTAGCCACCTTACTCTCCTGCCGCCATCCCTTCCCCACTATGACGGACTGTATACTGTTTTAAACTGTAAGGCAAAATAAGCCCTTCTTCTCTTAAACTACTTTCATTGGTTACTTTGTTGTAGCAACAAGAGAAGTAATTAATTTACCAAGAAGACCTAGGAGCACGGAATGACGGGGCTGCTTTAGGACCATCCTACATCAGTTTCTTCCATTCTGTTTACCCCATGTGCTAGCTAGTTTTTATGTCAACTTGGCACAAATTAGATTCATCTCAGAGGAGGGAACCTCAGTTGAGAAAATGTCCCTGTAAAAATCGAGCTATAGGGAAACCCTAGGGTATTTTCTAAATTGGTGATTGATGTGGGAGGGCCCAGCCCATTGTGGGTCCTGCCATCCCTGGGTGGGTGGTCCTGGGTTTTGTAAGAAGGCAGGCTGAGCAAGCCACAAGCAGCAAGCCAGCAAGCAGCATTCCTCCCTGCTCTCTGCACCAGTTTCTGCCTCCATGTTCCTGCCCTGTTTGAGTTCCTACCCTGACTGCCTTCAGTAACAAACTGCAATATGGAAGTATAAGCCAGATAAACCCTTTCCTTCCCAAGCTGCTTTTGGTCACAGTATTTCATCACAGCAAATAGATACCCTATAATCATTTTCTAGTTAGCCTTTCAATATATCCCCTTTCCTTAAGGTAACTTGAGTTTCTACCATTCACAACCAAGTGCAGTGATTGATTTTAAACCCTGTCATCACTATTAAATAAACTTATCTTTGCCTTCTAGTCCAATCACCATCTTCTGTCAACTCTTGAACACTTTAAAACTTCACCCAAGCAAGGATGTGGTAGAGGAAGAAGGGAAAGAGGCTGAGGAAAATGAATGGACCATTGGGATAAGGAAACTGACAAGATGAAAAATCACCTCTCAGAATGGCCTGACACAAGAAGAAGCAGACAGATAAATGGAGGAATTTTGGCAGCTGAGAAAGTAAAGGAAAGTATAAGAAAGATGATAGACTACTACGAACAGTATCACCTGAAATGCTCCCAGGGATAAGAGCTCAGCACAAGGGCCCTGGGGGTTGTCAGTGCTTGCTGTTTGGAAAAATACACTTAAGATGATCATGAAAAAGAAAAAAGAAGGAAGAGTGTTATGAGCAAGCCACTGCACTGCACATGAAAATGAAAAATGGGTTGTAGAGAGAATTACTTCTTGATTAAAGCACAGCTCCGTTGCTCCCAAATTTTGGTATTCCATCAAAAACCCATTAAGGTAATACAGGCTTGTCCTCACACACCGAAGCTATCTTGTATGAAGTTTGCTCAAAGGATCATCTTGTAAAGTGTAGAATAATTATACTACAACATTCTGATTCCTGTTTCATGCAAACTGAATTCATTTTTAGCATCCTGCCTTGTATTCTAACATCACCTCAACGTTGTTCTCTCTAATGTTAAAAAAAAATTTTTTTTTCAATGTCTCCCAGACTCTCAGTCACCTGACCTTTATTCATGGCAGGACCACCCCAAGTTTTTATTTTCAAACACAGCACTTTTGTTCCTACCCAGAAACTGTTTTAAACTCTGAGGAACAAGTGAAATGTAAGCACTCCACTCTGGGGTTTTCAGGAAAGGCAGTGGTATCAATGTAGCTTATGCTTGAGAGACGAAGGGCTCTTGAAGACCTTTCAGGGACCACGCTGTTGCTGGGTGATAAAAATGCCTGGGCACATGTAAGTTCAGAGTCCCTGATCATGCCTGTAGAGTGCTTTGGGCCACCATTCATATGTATTTCACGTGTAGCACTTCATATATGTAAACACTCTGAAAATTAGCTCCCAGGTGGGTGTGTTGCGCAAGTCCGTAAACCCAGAACGAGGGAGGCTAAACCAGGAGGACGGATGGAAAGTTTAAAGTCAACTCTTGTCAGGGCCCATATCCAGGACCCTTGGGGGCAGGGATGAGCTGGCACGGAATCGACGACCCAGATCCCGGGAGTCCAGTAAGAGGCAAAAGCAGACTAGTTTATTTCAAAAAGGAGGGGGTTCCCTTTATAACCTCCACCCAGAGTCCCATTGGCTTCTGAGCTGCAGGCTGCTGCGGCTCTTCCTCATCCGTTCTTTTCTCACTACCCGGTGTGGCATCATCAGTCTCCAGGCAGGTCTCAGGCCGGGCAGGTGTCTCAGGTCAGCTGCACGTGGAAGCCCAGCCATGCGTGCACTATTTAATGCAGGCCTTGTTTCTTCTGCTCAATGGCAGACCTTATTCCTCCTACAGTCAACCAAGGATATATAACATGGCCTTGCATTGACAAGTAACTTGGGGCTGGTGAGATAGCTCAGTGACTAAAGACATGGACCCCAAGCCTGAAGAACCTGAGTTCTAAACCTAGAACCTACATGATGAAAGAGCCATCCTCTGAAAGTCATTCTCTGACAGGTACCTTACACACAAAAATATATACGCATAGATAAATACTCAAAAATAGAGTGATATTGCCTATAGGTTGCTATTTCCTCCTTCCTAGTCCACTTGGCCTAGCATGTCCCTGTGTTATGCACAAGTATTTCTTGTCTATGAGCCACTCAACTTGTGACACAATCACCCTACCTAGCCCACCCTCAAGAACTAAATCCTGCCATTGTAGACATGCATCTGGTCCCCAACATCTTGTTTTTAAAAGCACATTTTTAAATTTATTATTTTTATTTTATGTGCATTGGTGTGTCTGCGTTCATGTATGTCTGTGTGAGGGTGTCAGTCCTGGGGTTACAGACAGATGTGAGCTGCCATGTGGGTGCTGGGAATTGAACCTGGGTCTTCTGGAAGATCAGTTAGTGCTCTTAAACATTGAGCCATCTCTCCAGCCCCTAAAAATGCAAATTTTAGAAGAGAAAGTTCTATGAAATTAAATCTGAATTGAGAAAATAAAATCTTAAGTGTCATAAGCCACTTTCAAGCCCTGGCATTTGTCACCCATCTTTCCCTGCACTTTATTTTTCAGGTGAAGAAACTAGAGCAGAGAGTAGGAATAGCACTTCCCACATGAATGGTTCCCAGGTCCCTGTCTTCTTCCACTTTGGGCTGCTGTAACAACAATACTAGAAGCTGGGTAATTGTAACAAAAATGTTTCATTTATCACACATATATGATTAATAGTTAAACAATCACCTCTAAGTTCCTAAATCCTAAGACCCAAATCCTAATTCTAAAACCTATAATCTAAGAATATCTTAATACCTAAAACACTCTAATACCTATAAAAAACAAGCACTTAACATTAACCTAAGTTTCTTAAAAGGATATTAATACTCTTGGCATAGATCCATGTGGATGGCTGGTTTCCAACAAGTGTTTCAATCTTGAACTCTGTGAGCCTTATTGAACTCTGTCAGTCCTTAAGGCCAATTTATAAATTTAATCTGTTCTGACCATTGATGGAGGGTGGTCTTTTAATCAGCCAAGAATTGCCTCCGAGGTCCTAGGGCCCAATTGTTATAAGATTAAAAGTTTATCCAAACTGCCTCCAACTTACAGTTCTGCTCACCATTCCAATGCTCTGGGGCTCCAGGGTAGATGACTCCAAAGGACTCTGCCTCTATGCTCTTCACCAGCGTGAACTCCTGGCAGGTGAGCGCAAAACAGTGATGGACAGTGGCATGTGGTCTCTCAGCGTGGTGTTGGCAGAGGAAATGAGAAGGAGGAGGGCAGAGCTGGAGGCTGCATGGACTCGCGATTTAAATCCTTTTTGTCATGATACACTCTGTGTGATATCTGGCATTCTCATTGTCATAGTCCCTGATGGGCTTTTTCAAGGCATGTCCCCACAGCAGTGTGTCCTGTGTTCCCATAATTCCCCTTGCCAATGACATCTTCGAGGCTTCTTAGCAATGCCCTTCAGTGGCAAACGTCTGGCCATAATTGGTTCCACCCATATCTTTTACCTGACACACCAAGCTTCAGCTAATCCAAAATCCCTATGCTGCTAGATGCTGCATTAACTTCATTAACCCCAGCACAGGTAATTTATGAAGGATTAATTGTTACTGCCCATATTTCTGATTGCTGCAAGATCCAAGATCAAGACACTGGCAAGTTCCACTTCTGGTTCCAAGATGGCACCTTGTTGCCGTGTCCTCTAGATGAGAGGAAATCTATCCTTACACAGTGAAGACACAAGGAGCAAAACTCAAAATATAAATTACTTTAGAGCAGACGGATCCATCCACGGGTGCCCATCTCATAATCTAAATACCTCCTGCACTGGTAACTTTTCCCCTTGTTATGACAAAAGGCCACTAAAGGAATGGTTTGTTTGGGTTTGTGGTTTGGGAAACAATCTATCCTGGTGGGAAGACATGACAACATGAGTGTTAAGCAGCTGACTGCCTTGTCTGCAGTCAGTGAGCACAGAGAGATGAGTGCTGATACTCAGCTGGCTTATGTCTTTTCACCTTTTTTTATCCAGTTTGAAAGCCCCAATCCGTGAGATGACTCCACCCACCTTTGGGGTGGGTTTTTTCCTCCTCAGTTAAATCTCTCTAGAAATGCCCTCAAACATAAGCCAAGAGTCGCACCTCCCAGGTGATTCTAAACACAGTCAAGTTGACAATGAATGCCAACTTTCACCCCTTGACACTGTCACACCTGGACTTTCCCACACACAACTTCAGGAACACACATTCAAAACATTGCAGCGTGACTCTAGACACAGTTTTATGAATGTGTTAAAGAATAGGAATCTGTTGGAGGAAGGTCTAATATAACTTTGGTTATAAAGGGCTGATTTCAATGTTGAGATCTGGTTACTGCCCCTTCTAAGGCATTCTCTTGATTAGTTAATAAAAGTCACTGATAACAAATTAGTGGGGCAGAAAGAGTATAGGAAGGTGGGACTTCCTGAGACAGAAACAGGAACACTGCATTTTCCACAGAGGAATCTCTTTCTGCCAGAAAACATGGAAGCAGTCAAATGTGTTTGAGAGCTCTGGAAGGTAACAACAAACTACATGGCTGTTTGGGATTAAATGGTCTGGCTTACCTTAGATTAGCTAGTTGAGAGTCTGCCAAGCTAAGGGCTAATCATTGAAACATTAAACGGTCTTGGTATTTAATTATTGGGAAAAGGACCTCAGCGGCCTATAGGCCGCAAGTCAAAGCAATCTAGGCCCTTTGGCCTCCCGCGGAACTCCAACGGCTGTTCCTCCAGGCCGCTGGCAATTCTGCTGATCTAATATAACAGTTTATAATTATTAATAAGTATCTGGCAGCTACCTCACCAGCTTCGCCGCCAGTCCACACCACCAGACCACACTGCCAGGTCATCCCTCCAGGCATACAGACTTCTAAGGCAAGTCAAGCCTGCTGATCTCTCACCAACCTGCCAGCTGTTCCACTGGCCTAATATAACAACTTATAGTTATTAATGAAAATATTAGTTAATAGAATTCAGGTTGCAGGTGGTGAAGCCCACCCTTGATCCAGGACTTTTTCCTTTAGGACGGGCCAGGCCGCCAGTTAAGGCACGCCAGGCCTGCTGGCTTCTCGCCAGCCCGCTAACTGCTCCACTAGCCTAATATTAATAAATACATTTGATAATTAAATTTCAGTTTCAGAAATCAACACTGCAATCATCTCCCAGTGCTTTCTTTTCTTACTTCATTGGGTCAACACAGTGAATTTGTGAGATTCCCAACACAGCAAACTCTAAAAGGGTTGTTTCCACCCGACTGGCTCTCAAACAACAGTCAGCTTCTGGCTTGCTTTGATTTCCTCAAAAAGGGTTGTTGAAGGAGGCTTCCTGGGAAGTAGAGATTGCTCCCCCAAGAGGACATCACCAAAGACCATTCACACGTGTTAAATCAACAGCTTAGTGATCTCAATAAACTAGGGATGTTTTCAAATGACCAGGGACAAATAAGTTCTTCTGAGAAGTCTCAGTCACTAGACTTACAGAAAATCCTACAGACTTGTGCATTCTCAAAGTTTCCAAAAATGATGACTATGTAGGTCTGGGAATAAGTGATGTTATTATGAATCATAAGTGCAGCATTTTACAGGTCCCAGGAAAATCAAGCTAAAAATAAACACAAATCCCCTTAGTTCTAGAGGATAAGACCCCATTGCTGAAGGTAGCCTACACCTTGGTTGCTAGACAGAAGTCAAACTGGAACTGAGATGGAAAGTTCCTCCCTGATGGCTAGTTTTCAGAGTGCTGGAAGCTGATATGCAGACAACTAGGAGAGAATGGATATCAATAGTTTTACCCAGCTGTAAATGCTGTGAATGCTGCAAATTATAAAACCAACTTGCCAAGCAAAGAGGTCCTCAGCTGTGTAATTATAGCACAATGAATGGGTATGAGGGTAACCAGCCATCCTCTAAGTGGATTTGAGACCTGCTCCACAGAAGGGAACCCATATCAGCATTGTGAGCCTCATCAAGAACCTATGCCTAGGGAGGTCATAGGTCCAAGGGAGCAACTTATTACTTAACTAAACTGACTTACTACCAAACTCCCTTCTAAATATCTATGTTTATATGTGTGTGTGTGTGTATATATATATATATATACATATATATATATATATATATATATATATATATATAGTGTGTGTGTGTGTGTGTATGAGCACACTTCAGCTATCACTACTTGAGTACTTGAGTTGAGTGCTGGCCACCTTATTTGAGACAGTGTCTGTCATTGTCTAGGAATTTTCTAAGCAAGCTAGACTGGCTGGCCAGCAAGCCCTAGGATTTTATCTATCTCTTCCTCCCCAGTACTGAAAGTATTTTATTGACTGAGTTATCCCCACAGTCTGAAATTTCCAAATATCTTGGGTTTTTGTTTTGTTTTGTTTGTTTGGTTGATTGGTTTTGTTTTTTTTTTTTGAGACAGGGTTTCTCTGGGTAGCCTTGGATGTCCTGGACTTGCTTTGTAGACCAGGCTGGCCTTGAACTCACAAAGATCTGCCTGCCTCTGCCTACCGAGTGCTGGAATTAAAGGCTTGCACCACCATGCCCAGCCCAAATATCTTAAAATCATATGATTTTTATCTAAAAGAGATGAACCATATGCACATAACACACAAAAAACTTAAGTGAGTAGTGGACTGAATTGCCTCCAGTGAGGTAACACATTCACCTATAGCTGGAAGCACCAGGCTGTAGAACTAACATTGCCTCTGGAGGAAAGAGAACCAAACTAACTCCCAGCCTATTTCTCAAAACTATCTGAGTTAAGGTAGCTTTTTAAAAATGTATTCATTTATTACTGGGTGTGTGTGTGTGTGTGTGTGTGTGTGTGTGTGTAAAACTTAGGAGAAGAATGGTTGATTTGGCTCACAACTCCAGATTACAGTCACTGGGGAAAAGTTGGGATAGGAACTTCAAACAGCTAGTCGAATCACATCCTCAGTCAAGAGCAGAGAGAAATAAATGCATGAATCCTTACTTGTTTGTCTGTTTGGTGCTTAGCTGGACTTCTTTTTTACAATTCAGGAACCCATTCGTAGGGAGTGTGCCACCCACAGAGGGCTGGGTCTTCCCACATGCTACTCCATTAAGGCAATCCCCACGGACATGCCCACACGTCAATCCAATACAGTCCAATTCCTCATTAAGACTTCTCCCAGACGACTCTAGGTCATGTCAAGTTGAGATTGAAAGCACAGTGCTTTCCTTACCCACTGAGCTGTCTTCCTAGCCATCAGATATTCTCATGTGTCAGATGGGAACAAGAAAACCTGACATCCACTCACTTTTAGAATTAAGTATTTACCAACAAAGCACTTCAGAAACCGTAAAACACTGATTCTTCTTACTATACAGTTACTGGAAAATATCAATGTGTACAGCAAAATTTTCTCAGCTAACACAAATGGAAAAGTTTTGACATTGGGTTTATCTTTGAAAAAGAGCTCTGGGTCAGAGAGTATTGGTGTCAAAAAATGACAAGATCTGAGACTTCAACTCCGAGTGACCTTTGTTTTGGATTGGATTTTGTGTCCTGTTTTGTCAAGAATGAAAACTGATAGCCTGTCTCAGCAGGGTCTGGCAAGGCCAGGATGCTGGAGACTAGCAGCCTCCTGGCTTCATCACTTGCCCCAGCTGGAGAGAGTGTGGATGAAGGAGGAAGATTGGGAGGGCAGAGGCAGGAGCTAGAGAGGTGATACAGCCCCTGTGCCCTGAATGTAATGAATTCCAACCCAGTGGATGGATGGTGCTGATTAAACACAAGTAGCCCCAAGCTGGAATGTCAGATGTGAAACAGTTTCCTTTGTGTGGAAAGGCATCTTGGCCTGGTCCCATCAGGAAAAGAGAGCACTTCTGCCGGCAGGCAGTGAAGCCTTGCAGAGAAATATCTGCCCTCAAATCTACTGAGTGCTTCTCCTGATGGAAGCCATCATGTCAGAACTGCTGGATTCCTGCAGTCCACTGGGTCTGAAATGTGCACAGAAGGTCAGATTCTCTGATGAGAGTCAGGTTACATTCTCAGTCTTCCAGCTGGGGTAGAGCTAGAGGAAGAAAAACTAGGAACTGCTTTATGGCTACCAATTCTCTTAACATGACCCCCAACCAGGTGTCCATTTTATCCCTCTAGCCATGGAGAAGACTGATAGATCAGTGCTTATTCATGCACAAAGTTGAAGGCACATGACAAAGAAAATTTTGTTGAAATATAGTTAACAGAATATTTAAAAAACACTTATGATAAAGAATAATGCTTCTTATTAATGAATTTAAAAACAACATCTGGCACCAAGTCAGTCTCAGCTATAGTTTTGATGTGATCACAAATACCAAACATCAGGAACTGTACACTTGCCTACTTTTAGTAACTAGAGGGCGAGATGGAAGCATGTGTGATTTCTTCTGGCTGATGAGGCCGCTGGCACTCTTGCTGACACTCTGATGCCTGTGTGTAATGACCAGGAATGCTGCCTTTCTGTTGGGAGTCAATAATGATAGATAGCATCCTTTTGCCTTCGAGTGTGGAGATCTCCTGAAAGTCTGACTTCAAATTAAACTCTGTTCTAAGGTAGATAGAAACTAACTCATTTGATTCACCTCCCTGCCTGCCACCTGCCAAATAATCCATCAACAGAGATCTAAATAATGTGATTATTCACAACCCCCAGTTTGGGAAGCATAAAATGTGTTAACCATTGGTCAAAACATTTGTAAATAAAATGGATCTTGTTTAAACACTTAAGATGTTTTTGTTTTCTGAAAAATCCCCTAATTTCAAAGGTAAGACTGCATTTGACAAACAACTAAGAAACTTCATGCTGAGGCTGAAGAAATAGATCAGCGGTTAAGAGCACTGACTGCTCTTCCAAAGGACAGAGGTTCAAATCTTAGAGCCCTCATGGCAGCTCACAGCTGTCTGCAATTGCCAGGCATGGTGGTGCACATCTCTAATCCAAGCATTCGAGGCAGAGGCAGGTTGATCTCTGTGAGTTCAAGGACAGCTAGGGCTCTGTTACCTGCCTAGAAAAACCAAAAGAAGAAGAAGAAGAAGAAGAAGAAGAAGAAGAAGAAGAAGAAGAA
>CAJQZJ010034450.1:1762680-1783439 GCA_907164525.1 Lophiomys imhausi
AAGAAGAAGAAGAAGAAGAAGAAGAAGAAGAAGAAGAAGAAGAAGAAGAAAAGAAATTTCATGCTGGCCATTCTTACTGTTTTTCCCTACAACTTTGGGATTAGTAATAATTCTAAGCAAAGTAAAGCCATGAATTAGAGGCAAGAAAGGCTATATATCTTCAAGAAGAGGACATTGCAAAGAAAGAACTTCAACATTTGAAAGATGGTTGGCCCATCTTGAATCTTCACCTGAATGCTAATGAGTACACACTGAGAGCAGAGGAAAGGACCACACAGAGAAAGCTGTGGCTCAGCACTAGGAGACTACAGAGATGGAATGAGTTTGCGTTCCATCACACACAGGGGGAATTCTAATAATGAGTGGAGGTTATGTAAAGATCTCAGAAGATTATAGCCTCAGTAGTGGAGAAAAGAGAAAGATTAAATCTACTCTGCATCTAATAAGTGAAAGACTGGGAAGGAGCCAAATGTCTTAGTTAAGGTTTCTATTGTTGTGTAGAGACACCATGACCACCACAACTCTTATAAAGGAAAGCATATCACTGTGGCTGCCTTACTGTTCAGAGGTTTAGTCCATTATCATGGAGGGAAGTGTAGTGACACACAGGCAAACATGGTGCTGGAGAGATAGCTGAGGATTTTTAAATCCAGATTAGCAAGCAGCAAGAAGAAAGAGTGACATTGGGCCTGGCTTGAGGACTCAAAACCTCAAAGCCCACCCCAGTGACATACTACCTCCTACAAAGACATATCTATTCCAACAAGGTAACACCTCCTAATTGTGCCACTCCCTAAGAGCCTATGGGGGCCATTTTCAATCAAACCATCACACCAAGGAACAGTGCAGAAAGCCTATAATCCCAGCACTCAGGGAGTAGAGAAAGGGGGAGGGGAAGAGGAGGAAAGAAGAAGGGAGGGAAGAAGGAAAGGAAGGAAAGATTGAGAACACAGAAATATGGAAATATTTAGCATCTAACATAGTACAATTCACAGAAGCAAATCCAAAGCTTCCACCCTTGCCTGAATAAAGGAAAATATAAGACACGATGAGTCAATATGATACTGAAAGCAGAATTAGTGATGAATGGTAACAGGTTATTATAACTATTTCCCATATATTAAAGAAGACGAGGATTGATCAAATGAAGTGATGATCTTTAAAGATCACAATTGAACTCTTAGAAGGTAAAAGTATGATTGAATCGAAAAACTGACTAAGGACTATTAATAGACTGCGAGACATTGTAGTAAAAGAAAAAGTAAACCAGAAGATGTTCCATTAGAACTACTCAAAGTGAGCGGGGCGGTGGTGGCGCACGCCTTTAATCCCAGCACTTGGGAGGCAGAGGCAGGCGGATCTTTGCGAGTTCGAGGCCAGCCTGGTCTACAAAGTGAGTCCAGGACAGCCAGGGCTACACAGAGAAACCCTGTCTCGAAAAACCAAAAAAAAAAAGAACTACTCAAAGTGGATCCAAGATGGTGCCGGCCGGCATGGACACATTTTGAACTCAGGGAAAACAGCCATAAAACCACAGACGCTGAGCAACAATTTGAATGATTATTAAAAGTCCCTGGGCAGGACTCTCCTCCCGTCTCTTGGACTCTCAGCAAAACAGACAAGCAGAAGCCTCTGAATCCGGAATTGGGAATCATCACCAGGAGAGCCTCAGGCTAAGAGTTACTCAATTACCCAGAAGGCAGACCCAAACTCCAGACAGGGTTACTCACAAGCCTCCTGGGCCCCCAGATTCCACTCAGGCATCCCGGCAATTTAACGAAGGGTCACGGACCCGGGGGAGGGGAATACACTCTCAGCAGAGCCACAGCAGCAGGGCAGCACAGCAGCACTTGGGTCTGGGTCTCGGTCTGCAGCGTGACAGCCCATCGGGTCCAGAACGGGCTGCCCCAGGCAGGTCCATAGCTGCATTTTGGACAGCGCAAGCAAATTTGTGCTTCCCCAAAGGGTGCTGGACATACATACAGGCACCCTTCATTGGATTTACGGACACAGGGAAAAAACACTGCAGCAGCAGTGTTTTGTCTGAGCAGCGGCATACACTTCCGGCAGAGCTGCAGCATACTGGAACTTGGAAAACAGTGGCCACAAATTGCCAGTCTCCAAAGCCAGCTCCATACAGACATGGGTGGAGCTGTGAGAGTGGCAGAAAGGCAAGCGGCCGGGTTGGAAGGCAGATCTGTTCTCCACAGGGTCCAAGTCCTGGGCAAATTGTGGGATTAACACCAGACTCCTTTGCCAGTTCTGGCCCTTCTGGCGGGAAACCAGAGCTTAA
The DNA here is from genome assembly GCA_907164525.1 of Lophiomys imhausi. NCBI lineage: Eukaryota > Metazoa > Chordata > Mammalia > Rodentia > Muridae > Lophiomys > Lophiomys imhausi. Next base: position 1,764,974 of record CAJQZJ010034450.1, read on the forward strand.
GCATATTTAGTCCCACCTCTGGAACAGTGAAGTTTTGAACTGGGGGACACTGCTGAGGAACTCACCTTAAGGGCATGGAGTTGGGTCCTTTCAAGACCCCAGCGAGCGGCCTCAACACCCAAACTTGGGACCTCCAGAACTCACAGAATCTGTGCCTGGGCACACAGGACCACACCAGCAGAGCCACTTCAGGCTGAATACTCAGTGTGCAAAATAGAGAGCTCTGACTTGTGAGCAGTGAAATAATCCTGGGCCACTCCTCCTTGCCTGGGAGTGGGCTGCACCATCTCACAGTGCTTCTGGCTATTAGATGCACATTGACCCTGAGAACCCCCTGAGAACAATGGAGAGGACCACAAACACGGTCCCGACACGTAAGGTGCAGGGGAGCTACAACCCCACCCAACAGTCTGTGGCCTACCAACCTGCACTATCATCTGTACGAAGACCAGTTGGATCCCAGGAACCTACAGGAACATATCCCACCACATCCCCTCACCTGAGTCCCCAATTGAAACAAAACAGGAAGGGTGAGCTCTGGGAGACACACTGAGAACCTCCACACTAGGCCCCATCCAGCCAGTGGAAAGCGACAGATCACCAAGCGATACGACTGCTACACCAAAGCACCCCCCTTGGAACCAAACCCAGAAGGCACGAAGAACAAACAGCTAAGAACAACCAAATGGCTAAAGGTAAGAGAAAAAACAGAAACAACAGAAGTCAGGGAGGTATGACTCCAACAAAACACAACTATGCTAGTACAGCAAGTGCTGACCACTTCACCACAGCTGAAACACATGAAAACGATGACAATTCTACATTATGGAAAGTGATAGGGTCCTTTCCAGAAGAATTTAAATCTATGAAGGAATTCAAAGAATCCACAATTTCACAAGTGAAACCAACTGTTAATACCATTAGAGAGCTCCAAGTCAACTTGGCTCAACTTGAACAGGAAAAGGACAGGGCAATGAAAGATTTCCAGGCAAAGACAAGCAAATTGGAGCAGGAAATGTACAAAATGAATAAAATCATTCAAGCCATGAAAATGGAAATGAAAGCAATAAACAAAACACAGTCAGAGTTAAGAGTGGAAGTGGAGAACCAAGGGAAGAGAACAGGAAATACAGACATGAGTATCAAAAATAGGATACAAGAGATGGAAGACAGGATCTCAGGCATGGATGATTTGATGGAAGAAATCAGTACAACATCCAAAGAAAATGAGAAGTCTAAAAATTCTCTCACCCATAACATCCAAGAAATCAAGGACTCAATGAAAAGACGGAACCTAAGAATTATAGGCATAGAGGAAAGAGAAGACTCCTGACTCCAAGGTCCAGGAAATATCTTCAACAAAATCATAGAAGAAAATTTCCCAAACCTAAAGAAAGAAATGCCAATAAAAATCCAAGAGGCTTAGAGAACACCAAACAGATTAGATCAGAAAAGAAACTCCTCTCGCCACATAATTGGAACTCCAAATGTACAGAACAAAGAAAGAATATTAAAAGCTGTAAGAGAAAAAGGTCAAGTAACATATAATGGCAGACCCATTAGAATCACACCTGACTTCTCCTCAGAAGCTTTAAAAGCTAGAAGGGCCTGGACAGATGTCCTACAAGCCCTGAGACAACATAGGTGCCCAGCCAGACTACTATACCCAGCAAAACTCTCCATCAACATAGATGGAGAAAGCAAGATATTATATGACAAAATCAAATTTAAACAATATCTACCCACAAACACAGCCCTACAGAAGATCTGAGGAAGAAAATTCCAACCCAGAGAAGATAACTACACCCAAGAAAACAGAGGAAATAGAAAACTTTACAGCAATTAAACCAAAAGAAAAACAGGATGACCACCTATACCAAAATAATGGGAAATAACAACCCCTGGTCACTAATATCCATCAAAATCAATGGACTCAACTCCCCAATAAAAAGACACAGACTTACAGATTGGATCCGTAAACAAGACCCATCATTTTGCTGCATACAAGAAAAATATCTCGCTAAAAGATAGACACTATCTCAAAGTAAAGGGCTGGGAAAAGATTTTCCAAGCAAAATAGACCCAGGAAACAAGATAGAGTAGCCATCCTAATAACAAACAAAAGAGACTTCCAGCTGAAGTTAATAAAAAAAGACAGAGAAGGGCATTACATACTCGTTAAAGGAAATAGTCATCAAGAGGACATCTCAATGTTGAACATCTATGCCCCAAATACAAAGGCATCTACATTTGTAAAAGAAACTCTTCTAAAACTTAAATTGCACATCAATCCCCACATGTTAGTAGTGGGAGACTTTAATACCCCACTCACAACAATGGACAGATCATCAAGACAGAAGCCAGAGAAATAATGAGTCTAACAAAGCTCATGAACCAAATGGACCTAACAGATATATACAGAATGTTTCACCCAAACACAAAAGAATACAGCTTCTTCTCAGCACCACACGGAACCTTCTCCAAAATTGACCATATAGTAGTACACAAAGATAGCCTCAACAGATACAAGAAAATTGAATTAAACCTGTAAAAAGAAATATGGCTAATTAAGCTATTTATCCAGTATTTATATTATATTAATTGGTTTGGCAGCTAATCCTGAAACAAACATTATAAAAGAGCACACACAGAGACCACATGGATTTTAATAAGCCTTGGCCTGAATTGTGCAATCCTAGCCCATCTAAGCTAGCTCTTAAGTCTATTACCCAAATATGACCCCATATATACATATGTCCCCTTGGCCTGCCATTCTCCACACTATGCCGATGTTCCTGGCCATGTGGAATGAGGTTCTTTTTTCTAACCCATGATGTATGCCTCTTTCTTCCTGATGCTCCTGGCTGGAATGCTTTCTTCCTGCTGCTGGCTGGAATGTCTTCTTCTGTCTAAAGCGCAGGCTTCCTGCTCTGATCCCAGGAAGTACCACCTTTCTCTGTCTTTGCCCAATCTCGGGCCTCGGCATTTTATTTAACCAATCAGAGTCAATATAAGTTAAACCCTTGTATTTTATCAGACCACCCATGGAATAAAGCTGGACTTCAACAGCAAAAGAATCAACAGAAAGCTTACGCACACATGGAAATTGAACAACCCTTTACTGGATGACTACTGGGTCAGGGAAGAAATAAAGAAGGAAATCAAAGACTTCTTAAAATCCAACGAAAATGAAGGCACAACACACTCAAACCTATGGGACACAATGAAAGCTGTGCTACAAGGAAATTTCATAGCACTAAGTGCCTTCAAAAAGAAAATTGTGACAGCTCATATTAGCGAATTAACAGCTAAATTGGGTGAACTGGAAAAAAAAAAGAAGCAAACACTCCCAAGAGGAGCAGAAGACAGGAAATCAACAACTTAGAAACAAAAAGCACTATACAAAGAATTAATGAAACCAAGAGTTGGTTCTTTGAGAAAATCAACAAAATAGACAGGCCCCTAGCCAAATTAACTAAAAGGCAAAGGGAAAGAACCCAAATCAACAAAATCAGAAATGAAAAGGGAGAAATAACAACAGACATTGAGGAAATCCAGAGAATATTTTGGTCCTACTTTAAAAATCTATACTCCACCGAATTTGAAAACATAAGCAAAATGGACAATTTTCTTGATAGATTCCACCTAGTGAAGCTAAATCAAGATCAGGTTAACAGACTAAACAGCCCTATAACCCCTAAGGAAATAGGAACAGTCATTAAAAATGTCCCAACCCAAAAAAGCCCAGAGCCAGATGGTTTTAGCACAGAACTCTACCAGACATTCAAAGAAGAGCTAACACCTGTACTCTTCAAACTCTTTCACTAAATAGAAACAGAAAGATCACTGCCAAACTCATTCTATGAGGCCACAGTCACCCTGATTCCTAAACCACACAAAGACCCAACAAAGAAAGAGAACTTCAGACCAATCTCCCTCATGAACATAGATGCAAAAATACTTAATAAAATACTAGCAAACCAAATTCAAGAACACATCAAAAGTATCATACACCATGATTAAGTAGGCTTCATCCCAGGAATGCAGGGATGGTTCAACATATGAAAGTCTATCAACATAATTAACCATATAAACAAGATGAAAGAAAAAAACCACATGATAATCTCGCTAGATGCAGAAAAAACATTTGACAAAATGCAACACCCCTTCATGCTAAAAGTTCTGGAGAGAACGGGCATACAAGGACCATACCTAGAAATAATAAAGGCAATATACAGCAAGCCAGTGGCCAACATCAAATTAAATGAAGAGAAACTTGAAGCATTTCCTCTAAACTCAGGGACAAGACAAGGATGCCCACTTTCAACATTTCTCTTAAATATAGTACTTGAAGTTCTTGCTAGAGCAATAAGACAGCTAAAAGAGATCAAGGGGATACAAATTGGAAACGAAGAAGTCAAATTATTCCTATTTGCAGACGATATGCTAGTATACATAAGCGACCCAAAAAATTCCACCAGAGAACTCTTACAGCTGATAAACACCTTCAGCAAGGTAGCTGGATACAAAATTAATTTAAAAAATCAGAAGCCCTTCTTTATACAACAAACAAATGGGCTGAGAAAGAAATAGGGAAACAACTCCCTTCACAATAGCCACAAGCAATATAAAATACCTGGGGGGAACTCTAACCAAGCAAGTAAAGGACCTGTACAACAAGAACTTCAAGCCCTTGAAAAAAGAAATTGAAGAGGGCTTTAGAAGATGGAAAGATCTCCCATGCTCATGGATGGGTAGGATCAACATAATGAAAATGGCGATCCTACCAAAAGCAATATATAGATTCAATGCAATTCCTATCAAAATACCAACACAATTCTTTATAGACCCGGAAAAAGCTATTCTCAATTTCATATGGAACAGCCAAAAAACCCAGAATAGCCAAATCAATCCTGTACAATAAAAAACATCTGGACGTATCATCATCCCAGATTTCAAGATGTACTACCAAGCAATAGTAGTAAAAATAGCATGATACTTGTATAGAAACAGACCAGTAGATCAATGGAATCAAATTGAAGACCCAGAAATGGACCCACACACCTATGGCCACCTAATTGGTGACAAAGAAGCCAAAACTGCACAATGGAAAAAGGACAGCATCTTCAACAAATGGTACTGGTCCAACTGGATGTCCACTTGTAAAAGAATGAAGTTAGACCCATACTTATCACCTTGTACAAAACTTAAGTCCAAGTGGATCAAAGACCTTAATATAAGGCTGGTCACACTAAATCTACTAGAAGAGAAATTGGGAAAAGCCCTCGAACTCATTGGCACAGGTGACAACTTCCTGGACAGAAGACTAACAGCTCAGGACCTAAGACCAACAATCAATAAATGGGACCTCATAAAATTTAAAAGCTTCTGTAAGGCAAAAAGACACTGTCATTCGAACAAAACGGCAGCCTACAGATTGGGAAAAAATCTTCACCAACCCCACATCTGACAGAGGGCTAATATCCAAAATTTACAAAGAACTCAAGAAATCAAATGCCAAGAAACCAAATAATCCAATCAAAAAATGGGGAACAGAGCTAAATAGAGAATTCACAAAGGAGGAATTCCTAAAGGCTGAGAGACACTTGAAGAAATGCTCAGCATCCTTAATCATCAGAGAAATGCAACTCAACACGACTCTGAGATTCCATCTCACACCTGTCAGAATGGCTAAGATCAAAAGCTCAAATGACAGCACATGCTGGCCAGGGTGTGGAGAAAGGGGAACCCTACTCAATTGCTGGTGGGAGTGAAGGCTTGTGCAACTACTATGGAGGTCAGTCTGGCGATATCTTAGAAAACTTGGAATAGCTTTGCCTCAGGACCCAGCCATACCACTTCTGGGTATACACCCAAATGACTCCTCACCAAATCACAAGGAAGTTTCCTCATCTATGTTCATAGCAGCCTTATTTGTAATAACTAGAAACTGGAAACAACCCAGATCCCCCTCAACTGAAGAATGGATTAAAAAACTGTGGTACGTCTACACAATGGAATATTGTGATATCTTAGCAAACTTGGAATAGCTCTGCCTCGGGATCCAGCCATACCACTTCTGAGTATACATCCAAACGATTCCTCATCAAACCACAAGGACATGTCCTCATCTATGTTCATAGCAGCCTTATTTGTAATAACTAGAATCTGGAAACAACCCAGATGTCCCTCAACCGAGGAATGGATAAAAAAAATTGTGGTACATCTACACAATGGAATATTACTAAACCATCAGAAACAACAAAATCATGCAATTTGCAGCCAAATGGATGAAACTAGAGAAGCTCATCCTGAGTGAGCTAACCCAGGGTCAGAACATGGCATATGGCATCTATTCACTTATAATTAGATTTTAGCCATATAGTACAGGATAACTATGCTACAGCCAATGCACCAAAGGGAACAGGAACACAGACTTTGTTATCTGTCAATGAGACACTATGCCCTAGTGGTGCTGCCTTGTAGGCCCTCAGTGTATGAGGAGGCTCTTAGCCCTCATATGACTGCTGAACTGGAGCAGGGTACTGATATGTAGGAACACTCCACTCCAGAGGAGTGGGATGGAAGTGATAGGGGATAGAGGGAGGGAGGGCAGGACTGGGAGGGGTAGAAAGAGGGTACTGTGATGAAGATGTAGCCTGAAGTAATAAATATAAAAAAGTTTAGTTGATAAAAAAAAAGAACTACTCAAAGTGAAACAGAGAGAAAAAGCAACTAAAATAAGTTGGACAGAAAATCATTAAGCTCTTGTGAAAATTCAGGCAGCTTAATAAATAAAACAGTCCCTGCTGGAAAAAAATTTATGAAAATAATGGAGAAAACTTTCTCAAATGTGCTGAAAGTCACCAAGAACAAAAGGATCCCAACACAATAAACATGGTGAATTATACAGTGCAATCAGTTGTTTAAAGCCACCAGTAAAGAAGAAACCAAAAAAACAGGGATCCATCAGGCAGAAGAGACCCAATATGGAAACAGTCATTTTATTTTCATCAAAAGCACAATAAGCGGAATAGAGAGGGGTAGACTATGCAAACAATAACTCAAAGAAAACTGGAGTGACTATATTAATATCACATTAAGATTTCAGAATAAAAAACTCTTACCTGGGTTGTTACTTCTCATAATCACAAAAGGGTCAATTTATCACGGGAATATAGAATTCTCAATATTTATACACATAATACCAGTATTTCATTATTCATGAAGTAAACTCAATAGATCACAAAGCAAAATTGGCAAATCCATAATTAGACTTGAGTATTTTCCTCATCTCTTTCATAAAAACTGTGAGCAAAAGGAGACAGAAAATCACTAAGGATATGACCAACTTAAACAAGACTGTCAATCAACTTGACCTACATGACATTTATAGAACTCTACCAGCAACACAAGCATAATATACATTCTGTGTAAATATGGACAGAACACTTATCAAAATCTGCCATATCCTGGACCACAAAGCAAGAGTCAAAAAAAATTAAAGATTAGAAGTGAATCAACTACATGATTTGTGTTCACAATGGAACTAAACTAGAACTCAACTAGAAACTTCAGATCTGAATAACAGACTTTTAAGCAAAACATGGGTCAACAAATAAGTCAAAAGGGATGTTATGGATCAATTTAAATTGGTGAAAATGAAAATATGAACCATTAATATATATGAAATTTAGAGGAAAAGGTCTCACAGAGTCCTAAACAAGCCTGATGATGTATGTCAGTTTATAGTAGCTAGGAAGGGACCTCATAAGGCCACCACACTTCCCTGAGGATCAATTAATAGTTCATGGTTTCTGGGGAAGAGGACCATTTTGTTTAGTGGTATAGTCACTGGTTAAATTAGCTATTCTCCTATAAATAAGCCCTTACTCATATGTCTAAGTAACACACACAAAGACATGAAAGTAGAAAAGAAGACAGTTGGAAAGAAGAAAGGGATAGATAGGAGCAGAAAGGAAGACAATTATACTAAGGGATAAATATAATTAAACTACATTATATACATGTATGAAAATGTAATAATGAAGCCCTATGTCAGATATAATTCAGATGCATAATAAAAAATTAGAACTCAAGAACCACATGGAATTCAGCTAAACAAACACATGTTTGTTTAGTACACTGAATAGAAGTCTATCCATGTCCTCAGTTTTTATTTAATACACTAGTAGTACCAGAACTTACTAAATCCATAATAAATATAGGAAAGGAAACAGTGAAGATAAAAACAGAAAGAAATAAAGTCACCACCCAAGGTAATTCCCTAGGGTTCTAGTCTGTGATGGTTAGCCTTGTGAGTTTGACTCTATTGAGAGATGCTTAGCAGGGTTTTGGGTGTGCCTGTGAGGGTATGTCAGGAGAGGATTAGATCATGTGGAGTCTGGCCTGACTAATAATGCAGTCCATTGATGGCTTCCACATTTGGATGGACTATTGGGAGGTGGTTGAACAAAGGAAGGAGGGAACAAATTGGAGAAAGAGTTAACAGGAGGCTGTCATTGAAGAGTGTGTCTTGGCCTGGCCCCTTCCTGTTCAGCTTTCTGCTTCTTGTCTGCCACAAGGTAAGAAGCTTCCTCTACCCCCTGCTCACTGTAGCAGTTGCAATTGACTGTAAACTTTACACGATCTAGATCACCTTGGAGACAAATTTCTGGAGATTAGACAGTGTGAGGAATTACGTAGACTGGTACATAGTCTAGTACTTGTGGGGTGGGAAGATCCACTTTAATTGTTGGACTTAATATAATGGAGAAAGCAAGGTGAGTGCCAGCACTCACTGTCCTCTGCTTCCTTGTTGCAGGCACAATGTGTGCAGCTGCCTCAAGCTCCTATTACCAGGGCTTAACCATGATGGATGGCACCCTTGAGTCCCCAGTGTGTTTTGTCCCAACAAAGAAATAATGCGCTGGTGCTGCCGTCTCATCTCGGGCCCAAAGCCAGGATTATGAGATGATCATGAATGCAATTTTCAGAACCACAAGCTAATATAAACCCATACTCCTTTCAGTTCTTCTTGTGAGCATTTTGTCACAGACATAAAAGACCATCTCACACACAGTCCCATGGTAATGTCAGCCACAGAAAGTAAATTCAGTCTGAATTTCACCCTTGCTAATGCTTCTCAAACAATTCACAAAGACTTTTTTTCTTTGCTATACTAGTAATCCTTCTTTTGTCTAACAGCAATGCCACTGTTTCTAGACCAAGCACTTACCATTTTCCTTTCTACATAACTACATAAGACTACCAACTTTTCTCACTGACAGTATCTTTGCCTGCTTCTTGGGGGGGAGGGGCCTTTTCATCATTTGTCATTGAAAATCATTCTTATTTTACCATCTGTTGAAAATGGATTCTTACCTGCCCCTAGAGGCCTTACAGGTGTGACTGCTGTGCTATATGTGCCCCAGTAGGTGGCAGAGAGGAGAAGCTATGTCCAGGATCAGTGTTCTAACCTATGAACATCTGATGATTGATTAGGGTACCTAACATTCCCTGAATGTGAAGGTGAGGTATAGGGTCTGCTCTCCCAAGTGCTGTAGCAGTGAGGGACAAGGCCAACTCTCCTCCTTAGCCACATTTTCTGCCCACCTCCCCTAGCGAGGGCAAAAGAGAGGGGAAGATCTCCCTCACCAATGCCATCACAGGACAGACAAGAGGCAGGGCTGGCTCTCCCATACTCTCACACCCTTGGGGCCTGCTTACCCTCAAACCCCCACATCCAGGGCCAATTCTACTATGCTGCAGCAGGTGAAGGGCAGGGCTTACTCTCCTACACTGATGACCTCAGGGTCAGCTCTCCTACCTGCTGTAGGTGGCAAGGGACAGGGAGAGAAGCAGCTCTCCCTTGCCAATGTCGCTACACTGCAGGCAAGTGTTGGGGCCAGCTCTCCCATGCTCATGGCCTCAGGGCCAGCTCACCTATGTTCATGCCACCAAGGTCAGCTTTCCAGTGCTGCCCAGGTGAGCTGACAAGGATGTCTGGGGTATGGGTGAGCTAGCCTCAAAGGTGTGAGTATGGAAGAGCCAACCATGCCTCTTGTCTGTCATGTGGTGGCATTGTCTAAGGAGAGATCACCTCCCCAACCCTTGTCTCTTGCCACCTCTAGCAGGCCAGAGAGCAATCCCCCCCCCCCCCCCCACCTGCTGAACCACTTGCGAGAGTGGGCCCTGCACCTAGACTTGGCAGCATAGTAGAGCTGGCACTATATGTGGAAACCACAATTTAATTATCAATTATATTTATTATAAGTATAAACTGTAAGTTTAGGCCGGCAGAGTAGCCAGTGGCCTGGTGGGATATCGGCCAGTGACCTGGCCTGCCTTAACTGGCAGCCTGACTTGTCCTGAGGAAAAAGCCCTGGGCCAAGGGTGGCCTACACCACCTGTAACCTAAACTCTGTTAACTAATATAAGTTGTTATATTAGGCTGGTAGAATTGTCGGTGCTTGGCGGGATATTCCCTGGAGCTCGATGGGAGGCCGATGGCCCTGGATTGCTTGGACTGGAGGCCTATAAGCCACTGCCAGTCTTTTCCCCAATAATTAAATACACCAGACCTTTTAATGTTTCAATGCTTAGCTCTTAGCTGGGCAGACTCCCAATTAGCTAATCTAAATTAACCCGGATCACCTAATCCCAAAACACCATGTGCCTGTTACCTTCCAGAGCTCTCAAACACATCTGTCTGCTTCCATGTCTCCTGGCGGAAAGAGAGATTCCTCTGTGTAAAACACAGGGTTCCTGTTTCCTTCTCAGGAAGTCCCACCTTCCTATACTCTTTCTGCCCAGCTAATTGGCCATCAGTGACTTTTATTAACCAATCAAGAGAATGCCTCAGAAGGGGCGGAAACCAGATCTTAGCAATGAAATCAGCCCTATCAGAAGCAGTGTTATTAGACCTTCCCCAACAAGATGTGGGGGTTGTAGGACAGCTGTCTCTGCCTCTTGTCTGCTGGGCAGTGGCACAAACAAGGGAGAGACACTCTCTTCCCCTCCCTCATCCCTCACCATCTATGGCAGACAAGAGAGCTGGCCCCACGGTTATAAGAGTGGGAGAACTGGCCATATCCCTCACTGGCTGTGACACTCAGGAGATCAGGCCCTGCATTTCACCTGGGTAGCAGGGTATAGACTGGTCCTGATTGGGGCAGGGAGAGAGTTACAGGTGAGCTGTCCCCTAGAGCATGAAAGCGTGAGAGCCACTTGACCTCTCCAGCCCAGATCCAGGGATTTGAATTTGCCACCCCAACATTGACCCCATATATGAACTACTAGAGTGCATGGAAAATTCTACAGATCTCGTTCTACAGATCCAAAACTACAGGATCTTCATGACACAGGGCAACAACAGGATATCCAATAGGAGTCCCAGTGAGGTTCCAATATTGATAGAGTAGCAGAAGCCAGAGGCCACACCAACAAGTCATAGCAATGAACATTTGCAAGTAAAGAAGTGTGGACAAAAGGGTACTGTGGGACACACTGTGACACACTACAGCTTCCAAACACAATGAGATTTTTTTCTCTGTTAATGGGGGTGACAAGGGTGGAGAGTGAGTAAGAGGGGAGAGGGAGATGAATGAGATTGGGGTGCATGATGTAAAATTCACAAAGAACCAATAAAAAGGTTTTTGGGGTTTTGTTGTTGTTGTTTTAAAGAAAATAGATTCATCAGGGCATAGTGGCACATGCCTTTAATTCCAGCACTCAGGAGGCAGAGGCAGGCGGATCTCTGTGAGTTCAAGGCCGCCATGATCTACATGATCCAGGACAGCCAGCACTACAAAGAGAAACCTTGTCTTGAAAGAGAGAGAGAGAGAGAGAGAGAGAGAGAGAGAGAGAGAGAGAATAGATTCTTTTTTTTTTTCAAGACAGGCTTGCATCACCACTGCCTGGCTGAAAACAGATTTTTTTTTTCATATAATATAACCTAATTACAGTTTCCCCTCCCTCTACACCTCCTAGTTACTCCCCACCTTTCCTCTCTTCTGGATCCATCCTCTTTCATTAGAAAATAACAGTCTTCTAAGAGATAACAAACAAACATAACAAAATAGAACATACTATGACAAAACAAGATAAATCAAGGCTGGACAAGGCAACTCAAGAAAAGGAAAAGAGCCTCAAAAGTAGACACATGAGTCAGAGTCGCACTTGATCCCACTCTCAGGAGTCCCATAAAAACACTAAGCTGAAATCAATAATATTTACACAGGGACTTAGCACAGACCTGGTGTAGGCTCTATGCTTGCTGCTTCAGTCTCTGTGAGTTCATATGAGCTTTGTTCAGTCGATTCAGAGGACCTTGTTCTGGTGTCCTCCATCCCCTCTGGCACTTACAGTCTTTCTACTCCTCTTCCCAGGGTTCCCTGAGCTCTGAGGGGGAGATGGGTTTGATGAGACATCCAATTTAGAGCTATGTATTCCAAGGACTCTCTGTCTCTGCATAATGTCTGGCTCTGGGTCTCTGTATCTGTTCCTACATGCTGCAGGAGGAAGCTTTTCTGATGATAACAGAATCAGCCACTGATCTATGAATATAGCAAAATATCATTAGGAACCATTTTATTGATACTTTTTTTTTGTTTTTTAGACCAGTAATGTTTGGTTTTACCATAGCTTTCTGGGCTATACAGTCTCTGGTTCTTGTTTATCCAAGCAGTGTTATGTATGAGTTCTGTCTCATGTAGTGAGTCTTAAGTCAAATCAGACATTGACAGGGCTGAAGAGATGGCTCAGAAGTTAAGAGCACTGGTTGTTCTTGCAGAGGACCCGGGTTCAATTCCCAGGAACAGCACGGTGGCTCACAACTGTCCGTAACTCCAGTTCCCAAGGCTTCGATCTTGTCAGACCTCCACAGGCAGCAAGCACATGTATGGTGCGTATATACATATATACAGGCAAACACTCATACACATAGAATAATAAAAGAGTTTTTTTTTAAATCAGACATTGGCTGGCTACTCCCACAAGTTCTGCATCACCATTGCCCTAGCATACCTTTCTTAAAATCTTTTTTAAAAAAAGATGTATTTATTTATGTATTTATCATGTATACAGTATTCTGCCTGCATGTAAACCTGAGCTCTGGAAGAGGGCACCATATCTCATTGTAGATGGTCAAGAGTCACCACGTGGTTGCTGGGAATTGAACTCAGGACCTTTGTAAAAACAGCCAGTGTTCTTAGTCTCTGAGCCATCTCTCCAGCCCACCTTGCTTATTTTGCAGGCAGGATAGATTGTAGATCAAATAGTTTGTGGCTGGGTTGGTGCTTATGTTTCTCTTTTGGTAGCTTACAGAGTACATTCCCACACCAAAGACACCAGAATGTAGGGGTGAAGGCTCTCAGTGGGCATCATTTCAGCTTCTCCGTGTTCAATGAGTTTGTTCATGTCCTCAGTAATGGGGTCCTGCTGTCAGTTTGCGGAGAACAACTCATTGTCTTAGCAATAGCCTTGGTTGTTTGGGGATTTTCAGAGGACCCCCTTTGACCAACAACTCAATTAAATGCAACCCAATCTCAGTACTGGAGCCTCATTTGGTGACAAGAGCTAGCAAATTGGGACTCCATCTCCTCCATTGTTAGGAGGCCTCATCAGGATCGTCCTCATATACTTTAAGGAAGTTTCCACTGCATTGAGTTTCTATATCATCTCTCAAGTGTCCCTCAGTTCCTGCTGTATCTCTCCTCATTCCCTCCCTCGACCCTATCTACCCTTCTCTCCCCATGGGATATTCCCATTCCCCTCCCAGTCCCCACCTGGCCCCAGTCCACCCATAAAAATCTATTCTATTTCCCTCTCCCAGGGAGATCCACGTATTCCTCCTAGTCCCTTCCTCTATACCTAATCTCTCTCTATGGGTTGGAGGTTGATTATCATTTATTTGCCATTGAAAATCATTCTAAAAGCCAGACATAATGGTGCATGCCTGTGATCCCAGCACTGGGGGTGGGAGGCAGAAAAAGGAAGATGGAGTGAATTTGAGGCCTGACTGGTTGATGCAGTAAATTTCAGGCCAGCCAGTAAAGTGAGACCCTGTCTCATAAACAAGCACCTTCTAAACCACCAATGTTTCCAAGCTGAACCCTTGTGCAGTCCAAGCTTCAATACAGTGAGGTCTGCACTTGTTACTCTGTCATACAGTCTGCTTTATGGTTTCACCTTTTCATCTTTATCCATGTGCCACACCTGCACTGGCAGATGTTTTCTCTGACTAAACATTTATTTATGCCTGGCATTGTGATGGGTGTTGAAGTATCCTCCCCATTACAGTCTACTATCCACAGCCTACTATCCACAGCCTTCATTCAGGAAACTCTTGCTCAGCTGAGCCGACTCACCTCAACTTTGTGATTCCTCCAGGAGAATTAAATACCTTTAAATGTCTTCATAGCTGTTGCCAGAGCAGACAACTGTAACTTTCCCTTAACACTAGGATGTAAACTTTTAGTGTCTAGTTCTGTGAATACACTATTCAACCTTCAGGTCCAGACAGTCTGGCACACAGTTAACAAATACTGCAAGTATTGTTAGAGTGATACCATGCTGCAACATAGTTGTTTCTTGGGTGTCTGCCAGCTCCACAGGAATGTGAGCTCCTAGGGAGCAAAGACACTACCTTTCACTTCTGTAGTACAACACCTATCTCAATGCCAAAGAATAAAAATTGTTCAATATTGAGTACACTAATGTATAGACAAATAAATGAATAAACCACACAAGCCTCCAGGATTGTCTTTCTGTCAGTGTATCCTAACCCTGATGTTTCCATGGTGTCTAGAAGTCATGTGCTCATCAAAAGGAAATCAAATGCAGCTGAAAACTGCCACTAGAAAGTAAACCAGACTGCCAGGGACCAAAAGGTGCCTGAATTACATGAGCTATGATTGTAAATAAAAACACTTCGACATGGACTCCCAGTTTGAGCTAGGAAGAGTGGAGCTTCTTCAGGATACTAATTCAATCCTATTTATCAGAGGGATTTTGAAAAGCTGTGATTTAATGTGTGGCTAAAAAGAGAAGAAATTCCATTCACTTGAGGGTATCGAGAGAATTCATTTCCACAGCCACTCTGAGGAACATTCAGGTAATCCCATTACCTTCCTGGGAGGCGGCATTAGGATTGCCTCTGCTGAGGAAAGGAACGACCCTGAGTTACAGATTTCACAGCAGACCTGGGAGTACTGTATAGGGTACATGCTGTGAACTGCGTGTGTCCAGTTGCATTCCCTGAACTCCAGATTGAAGGGCTGTCTTTTGGGGATTGTGTGTACAACAAAACTTCACCTCCTAGAATAGCCCTTTGCACAAGTGCTGACCACACAGAAACTGGCTGTGGAGACAGTTAAGTTCTTCAGTCCCATTCGCACCACTGAATGCCTGTGGTGTGCTTCAGGACCTTGTGCGTCCAGCAAGGGACTGTGCTTCTGAATTAGATAAGAAGATGGTTTGCCTGGAAAGAGATGGGTGGCTTTCATGAACACTTCCTGGACAGTTCATACTAACTCCCCCCAAACACTGTCAATAGTAATTATCATAAAGTCTGCATTGAGAATGCTTCCTAAAGTATTTCATTTTGTAATTGCCAAACACATACAACAATTCAAACAAATTGTTGAACTCTTTTTGCATCAGAGAGTCCATGTTTGTAATGTTGAGGGGACTAGGCAGATAGAGCAATGGTTGACAGTACACACTGTGTTTTTACATCTATCTACTTGCATCGTCTTCTCAGCTTTTTGCCACCTGGACACACAATAGATTATGAACCTGAGGCTAATTAGGAAAACACTGATGTTCAGGCCACACATGCACTGGCTTTGAATTCATAGAGATCCACCCCCGTTTCTGCCTTCCAGGTACTGGGATGAAAGATGTGTGCCACCACAGCCCGGTCCTTAACAAGCTTTGTTTTGTTTTTGTTGTTGTTTTGGTTTGGTTTTTGCTGTGAGAGTCTTTATTATTTGTCTGTTTGGGTTTTTGTAATTATTAATTTGTTTATTTTACATTCCAATAGCCATTCCCCTCCCTCCTCCAAATCCCACCCTACCACCCACTTCCCTTGTACTTCTCCCTACCTGATACCAACCCACTCTGGGATATCAAACTGCACCAGGAATAAGTGCCTCCCCTTCCACTGCAGCAAGACAAGGAAACTCTGTTAGCAAATAGGATCTAGAGGGAGGTAACCTTGCCCAAGTCAGAGATAGTCCCTGTTCCAATTGTTAGGGGATCCACTTGAGGACCTAGCAGCCCATCTGCTTCATATGTGCAGTGGGCCTAGGACCAGTCCATGCATAGTCTTTGATTTTTATTTCAGTCTCTATGAGCCCCCATGTGTCCCAGTTAATTGACTATGGGGGTCTCCTTGTGATGTCCTTGATCTCTCCAACTCCCTCAAACCTTACACTGACTCTTCCTCAAGGCTCCTTGATTTTCTCCCAATGTTTGGTTATGGGTCTCTGCATCTGTTTCCATTTTCTGCTGGATAAAGCTTCTTGGATGGCAGTAATGTTGAGTGCCTGTCAGGATCCCTCTCTTCATCCACTTCCAATGTCCATTTTATTTCCCCTATTTAGAAGGACTCAAGCATCATCCCTTGTGCCTTCCTTGCTTTAACAAGTTTTTTAAATGTTGACTTCTAGCCAGGTGTGTTAGAACACACTATTAGTCCAAGTACTCAGGAGGCAAAGGTAGATAAATCTCTGGGAGTTCAAAGCCACCTTCATCTACATAGTGAGTTCCAGGAGAGCCAAGGCTATTTAGAAAGACCTTTTCTCAAAAAAACAAAACAAACAAACCAAGTTTACTTAAAAGTTTACTTCTTGGATTATTAGTTTGTTGCAAACTAAATACAATCCTGGGACATACGAATTCTCTTGTGAATGCTTTGGAGGTATCTGTCTACTGGAGGAAACAAATGTTAGTATGAATAAAGAAAAGGTGTCTGCAAAGAAAATCCAAGAGTGTTAATAATTAGTATTTAAAAATAATATTCATTGAACAGCAGTATTGCAACTTCCTGGTTTTATGGTTAGGACAGCATTTTCCTGATTGATTTATGAACTGTCACAAGCCTGGCCAGTCTGAACCCCAGGTAACTTTTTGTTTTACTTCCATCCCTGCTAAGCCTGCATGGAATTCCTGTGCTGTGGGTTCTTTTGGTTTCCATTGCTTCCATTGTCATTCCAGGCACACCATAGACTCCTTCTCCGGTTCTCTCAGCTTCACAAGCGGTGGTTCATCCTCCCAGAGGCTAAGTAGGTGATCTGGGGTACACCCAGCTGTCTTGGCACAGCCGCTGAGTGTGCACATTTGCTCATAAGTGTTGCACCTGGACAATCAGGACTCACACTTCATGCCTCCAAGGACAATATTTCTTTGCTGGATCATTTTCCTGTTGGCATCCTTGGCCATCCCACAGAGAAATGCTTTCCCCATGCTGTCCTGTAAAACCGCGGGAATGCTTCTCTTGACACTTCAGCCTTCATAGTGATTTGGGCAATTTGGAAATACAACTACAGCAATAATTTAGTGAATTTTCCATGTGTTTCTTCATGAGACTCCCCTGTTTCTTCAAGAACCCCAGATTATTATTTTTACAGTGGCTGTAAAGAGCCCCGATTTTGATACAATCCTTCTATCTAATAAGCAATGCCGAAGCCAATGTACCGAACCCACTTGGAGGTTATCATTTCCAGGCCACCGCTAGCTTACAAAACCCATGAGACATCTTTGAATGAAAGAAGGTTCAGGGAGAGCAGCTGGTGAGCTCTGCTTTGGCTGCAGGGGAACAAGGAAATGCAGTCTCCACCTTGGGATGGGAGCAATGACATGGCAAGTCTTGCTCACTCTGAGGAGATACTGGCTTTGATGGTTTGGTTGGGGGGGTGGGGTAGGCCATCTATGTGATTTTTGTATCACTTCAAAAACAGATAAGTATATATAGACATATTTATAATGTTACATGTACATAGACACCTACATGGACACACACATCCTTACATAAGGCATCCTGTTGAAAAAAAATTAATCAGAATTTTAAGATAATAATTCCAACACATTAAATCAAGTTTCAAGTTCTGTGAGACTGCTCATACCACACAGTTATGAAACTCAACCTGGAAGGAGGGTGCATTTTTAGGACCCACACTGACTTTATTGCTTGGAAATAATATTAAACAAAATGAAGCCTCTTCTTACCCAATCTTCTGTGACTACGTGTATATTCTGGTTATTTGTTATGTCTAATAGAGTTTTATATAAGGAACATTTAACTAGAATTGGCTATCTGTCTGGCTCTAGGCAAATTATTTTGCATGCATTTATTGTTTTAAATCCTGAGGATGATGATGATCTCTCTCTCTCTCTCTTACTCTCTCTCACACTCATCCATGCACATACACACACACACACACACACACACACACACACACAC
>CAJQZJ010034450.1:1783839-1808496 GCA_907164525.1 Lophiomys imhausi
TGTGTGTGTGTGTGTGTGTGTGTGTGTGTGTGTGTGTGTGTGCTAGAGAGATGCATGTGTATGTAATGTGTGTGGTATGTGTGATGTATATGAGAGAGATGTATGTGTGTGTGTAATGTGTTTATGGATGCAGGCACCTACAGAGGCCAGAAGATGGTGCTGGATCCCCTGGAGTGGAGTACAGGTTGCTGTGAGCTGCTTAACATGGATGCTGGGAACCGAACTCAGATCCTCTGCAGGAGCATTTCAAGCTCTTAGCCAACCGTCCAAGCCATGGGTGGTCCTTCTTAGATCCTTCTCTTGAGCCACAGAGCAGACAACCCTAGCTGTCGATGCTGCTCTACCTTATGGCTGATCCTGTAGGTCATCAACTCACATCTATCATATTCCGCCTTTCCCTCCTTCTTCACACTACTCTACTTTATGCTTTGTTCCTCTTTCTCTGAGAATTCTGTTTCTTTCCTAGGAAGGTTAACTCCATCTGCAAGTCCAGAGAATGTGTTTTTATTTGTCTAACGCATTCTGAGACTGTTATGTTACTCTGGCTTCTATTGCAGGTGTGGACATGTGTATGCAGAGTACTTAAGGCTCCTGTAAGCCTCAGGATGATAAGAACTAATGTTTAGGACACCCGTGGCTTTTCTGTACATCTAAATGCAATGCCAACAGACAGAGGACACAATTGAAAGTCTTTCAGGGAAGCTAGGTGTGAGTATAGCAGAATGTCATTGGGAGTAGAACAGTACTATTTGGTTTTTGCCTAGGCCCCTAGTCTCAGGTTCTTGGTCACCTAAGTTATGTCAGGGATGGGTTCCATCTTTTGGAATGGGCCTTAGGTCAAATCAGACATTGGTTGCTTACTTCTACAAGCTTTGTGCCACTATTTCCCAGGAGTATCTTGCAGGCAAGATACCATTGTAGATGAAAGGGTATGTGGCTGAGTTGGTGTTTGCATTTCTCCTTTGATAGTAAGCTGAGTACTTTCTTGTATCAAAGACACTAGAACATAGGGGTGAAGGCTCTAGTTGGGAACAGCTCAATTTCTCCACATTCAATAACTTGTGGAGGTGTTGTCTTCAGCAGTGGGGCCTTGCTTTCAGTATGTGGAGAGCAATCTATAGTCTTGGCAACAACATGATTATTTGGGGGATCCTATGGGACTCCTTTGGCCAACTACTCAATTGCATATAACCCAATCCCTATACTGGATGCCTCCTTTGGTAACAAGAGATGGCCAGTTGGAGTTTTGTCTCCCCCACTATTTGATGGTTTCATTTAGATCCCCTTTCATTATGCTTATTATTTTACAAAGGTTCTATTGTGTTTCATACTATCCCTCAAAATAGCCATTAATTTAACTATCTATCCCCATATTCCCTCCCTATTCTCCCTCTTCCCTTCCCCTCCCCACTTGATCCTCCTGTTCTAGTCCCACCCTCCAATCCATAAGTGTCTATTCATTTCCCTTTCCTTGGGAGATATATCTTTCAACCTAATCCCTTACTGTATACCTAACCTCTGTGGTTCTATGAATTGTAGCTTGGTTATCATATATTAACTGCTAATATCCACAATTAAGTGAATACATACCGTATTTGTCTTTTTGGGCCAGGGTACCTCACTCAGGATGATTTTTTTTTTTACTCCCATCCATTTACCTGTGAATTTCCCAATTTCAATTTTTAATGGCCCAGTAATATTTCATTACTGACTAGGCTGTAAATGTACCACACTTTCTTTATCCATTTATCTTTTGTGGGACATCTAAGTTGTTCCCTGTTTAAAACATCCTTTGGGTATATGCCCAGGAGTATATAGCCAGATCTTGAGGTAAATCTATTCTCATATTCCTGAGGAACCAATACATTGACTTTCATAGCGGCTGAACAAGTTTTCACTCCCACCAGCAATGAATGAGTGTTCCCCTTATTACATATCCTTGCCAGCATACTGTCACTTATATTATTGATCTTAGCCATCTAACAGATGTAAGATGAAATCTCAAAGTAGTTTTGATTGATGTTTCCCTGATGACAAAGGATGTTGAGAATTTCTTGTCCATTTGTGTTTCCTCTTTTGAGAATTCTCGTTTAAATAGGTACCCCATTTTTAAACTAGGTTACTTGTTTTCTTGATGTTGAGCTTTGTTTTTGTTTTTGTTGTTTTGTTTTGTTTCTGTCTTTTTTTTTGAGACAGTGTTTCTCTGTGTAGCCTTCACTGTTCCTAGAACTTGCTCTGTTGACTAGGCTGCCCTTGAGGTCATAAATATCTGCGTGCCTCTATCTCCCAAGTGCTGGGATTAAAGTCATGTGCCACACTGCCTGGCTTCATAGTAACCCTGTTAGACTTTTGGTTGGTAAAAAATAAAATAAGTTTTATACATATATATTTTTTTTCAGTAGGGTGCCACTTTGTCCAAATGATGGTGTCCTTCACCTTACAGAAACTTTTCAGTTTCATGAGGTCCTACTTATTAATTATTATTTACTAATCATAGTGCCTGTACTATGGGTGTTCTGTTTAGTAAGTCTTCTCTGGTACCAGTGAGTTCAAGGCTATTCCCCACTTTCTCTTCTTCAAGGTTCAATGGATCCGGTTTTATGTTGATGTCTTTGATCCATTTGTAGTTGAGTTTTGTGTAGGGTAATAAGTATTGATCTGATTACATTTTTCTACATGAAGACATCCAGTTTGACCATTTGTTGAAGATGTTTTTTTTTTTTTTTTTTTTTTTTGTCCAGTGTGTATTTCTGGCTTCTTTAAAAAGAAAAAATCAGGTGTCCATAGGTGTGTGGACTTATGTTTGGGTCTTTAATTAAATTCTATTGACTAACATGTCTGTTTTTGTATCAATACCTTGCTATTTTTATCACTATATCTTGGTAGTCCACTTTGAGTTTGGGGATGGTTATGTCTCCAACAGTTCTTTTATTGTAGAGGATTACTTTAGATATCGTGAGGTTTTGTGGGTTTTT
Organism: Lophiomys imhausi; assembly: GCA_907164525.1. NCBI lineage: Eukaryota > Metazoa > Chordata > Mammalia > Rodentia > Muridae > Lophiomys > Lophiomys imhausi. Next base: position 1,786,815 of record CAJQZJ010034450.1, read on the forward strand.
TGTCTTTTCAAGGTCTGAGTAGAATTGTGTTAGAATTGTGTGGTGATTGCATTAAATCTGTAGATTGCTTTAGGTAGGATGACCATTTTTACTATATTAATCCTGTCTATCCATGAGCACAAGATCTCTCCATCTTTCCATCTTTGGGTATCTTCTTTAACTTCTTTTTTCAGTGTCTTGAACTTTTTATCATATAAGTCTTTCACTTGCTTGGTTAGAGTTACCCCAAGATATTTTAAATCCTTTGAGGCTATTGTAGAGGGTGCTGTTTCCCTGGTTTCTTTCTCAATCCAGTCCATTTGTGATTTGTATATAGTAGGGTTACTATTTGGGGGAGCTAATTTTGTATCTAACTACTTTGCTGAAATTGTTTATCTGCTGTACGAGTTTCCTGATAGTTTTTTTTTTTCTTGGTTTTTTGAGACAGGATTTCTCTGTGTTGACCTACCTGTTGTGGAACTCACTCTGTAGACCAGGCTGGCCTTGAACTCACAGAGATCCACCTGCCTCTGCCTCTCAAGGGCTGGGATTAAAGGCATGCACCACCATGCCCAGCAATTACAGACAACTGTGAACTCTCATGTGGGTGCTGGGATTTGAACCCAGGTCCTTTGGAAGAGAAGCCAGTGCTCTTAACCACTGAGCCATCTCTCCAGCCTCACCCTGATGATTTTTTCAGATCACTTATGTATGATCATGTCATCTGAAACTAAAGCTACTTTGACTTCTTCCTTTCCTATGTGTATCCCCTTGATCTCATTTATTTATCTTATTGCTGTAGCTAAGACTTCAGGTACTGTATTGACTAGGTCTGGAGATAGTGGGAAACCTTATTTAGTTCCTGAGTTCAATAGAATTGCTTTGAGTTTCTCTCCATTTAAGTTGATGGTGGCTATGGGCTTGTTGTAAACTGCCTTTATTATGTTTTGGTGTGTCCCTTCCACTACTAATGTCTTCAAGACTTTTATCATGAAGGGGAATTGGAGTTTGTCATGGTTCTTTTCTGTATCTAATGAAATGATCATGTGGCCTTTGTCTTTCAATTTGTTTATATGGCCGATTACATTTATTGATTTACATATGTTAAACCATCCCTGCATCTCTGGGATGAAGCCAACTTGATCATGGTGGATAGTCTTTTTGATGTGTTCCTGGATTAAATTTGCAAGTATTTTATTGAGAATTTTTCTATCTATGTTCATAAGGGAAATTCGTCTCTAATTCTCTTTTGTTGTTGAATCTTTATATGGTTTGGGTATCAGGGTGACTGTGGCCTTGTGAAACAAAGGGAATGGGCAATGTTCTTTTTGTTTCTATTTTGTGGAATAATTTGAGGAATATTAGCATTAACTCTTTTTGAACGTCTAGTAGAATTTGGTGCTAAACCCACCTTGCCCTGGACTTTTTTGGTTGAAAGGAGATTTTTTTTTTTTTTACTTTTTATTGATTCTTTGTGAATTTCACATCATGCACTCCAATCTTACTCATCTTCTTGTCCCTCCATATCCACCTCCCAAACTTGCAACCTCTCCACCAAAAAATAACAAACAAATAAACAAAAATAATTTCGTCATGGAAGCTGCGGTGTGTTGCAGTGTGTCAGGTAGTATGTCATACAAAAACAAACAGCTTTTCTTGCAAATGTTCATTGCAATGAGTCATTGGTCTTCTTTGAGGCCTCTGGCTTCTGCTACACTGTCAATACTGGCTCCTCACAGGGACTCTTGTCAGATATCAAGTTGTTGTCCTGTGTCATGGAGATCCTGCAGCTTTGGATAAGTAGGACCAGCCCTCTTCACGTGTTCCAGCAAGCAGTTCATAGATGGGGTAGATTTTGGGGTGGACCAACTCAAACCCCTGGATCTGGATGTGGCTGGTAGCTGAGCTGGTCAACCTGACAGCTGTTTGGGATACTTTTATATTACCACTTCTATTTCACTTAGGGTTATAAGTCTATTTAAATTGCTCATCTTATGTCCATTTAACTTTGATAAGTGGTATGTATCAGGAAAATTATCCATTTCTTTTAGATTTTCCAATTTTCTGGAGTACAGTTTTTTTAAGAGAAAAAAATAATTTAAAGAAGTAATTAATATGGGTTTCTATAAGGTGTGTTAATAATAGTTTCCCACTTTAATGTAGCTTCATTGTTTCCTGGAACTCTAGAATATATTTCAGAAAATTGTCATCCCTCAAGGGTAGATTCTTTCTGCCAGATCTTTCTGCCAAAAAACCTCTTGGCTGCTCCTACTAAGATCTGGCAAGCGGCCAGGCATGGTGGTGCACACCTTTAATCCCATCACTTGGGAGGCAGAGGGATGTGGATCTCTGTGAGTTTGAGGCCAGCCTGGTCTACAGAGAGAGTTCAGAGAGGCCACATGGAGAAATCCTGTCTCAAAAAACCAAAAAATAAAAAAATAAAAAGATCTGGCAAGTGTCTGACTGAACAAAGTCGGACAACTCAAAGCTGAGTGCCACCCGTAAGTCACAGAGGACACCCGAGAGTCAGCAAACCACAAGCCTACCTGGAATTCCCCTCTTCCTCTCCGTTTAACTGGAGAATGGAGGCCTGGAATTATGTTAGCAATCACCAGAAACAACAATAAGAAAAACTATGTGACTGCCATGTATCTGGAACAGTACAGGCTCATAGTAAAAGTCTTCAGACTAAAACCTGCCCGGGAAACAAGCAACCACGTGGCACTCATGAGTCTGGACCTGACATTCCAAGCCCCATGCAGACTCTCTGCTCCCCAGCCACCTCCACCTTTTGTGACCATTTGCTGTGTCACATTTATTCCATCCTATTGTAATGACTGGATCCATCTCCCTGCCTACCCTGATTTCCTACAGGGTAGAGATTGTGTCCCATCTTTGATTTCCTAGTCTAAAACAGCACCTGGCATATACAAGCTGTTTAATAAATATTTGTTGAATTGGATTAAATTGAATCCTGGCCTAAGCAACAGACACTCAGAGTTCCCACCCAAGATCATGAAAATTCAACTTTCCTAATTCTGTTTTCAAAGGGCTCGCTAAAGCAGAACAGCATGACATCTTGGCCAACTCTTCCCTGAGACTTTGAGCAAACACGGTATTTCTTCTAAGGGAAACCTGTCAATCTCTGTTTAAGTTGAGTTTGGATTTCAAAGGGCAGAATTCATCAGTGCCTTGAACGTCCAAATGAATTCATGATGAGAGCACTATTCAAGACTCCTCATTTCTCTTTTCCTGGAATGAGTCAAGTCAGGCCAGCCCTGCTGATGACAGCTCTAATTCTCAACTCAGGTGCTCTGCTGAGTGTGGGTGGAGGTAAAACTCACTTCTTGAGTTCTTTTTCTGTTCTCAGTATTTAAGATTGAGTCCAAAATTTGGGGAATAAAATCCAGGGTCCTGCACATGCTAGGCAAACCCAGCACTGAGCTACATCCGCACACCTTCTTAAGTTCTGGATCCTTTAAGGTCCTTCCTAAAGCCTGCGAATGTGACTCACTATAGTTCCTTTAGCACACCATATTGTGTACTCATTTGGCATTTGGAATTTTATTGGTCTGTTTTCAAATGTCAACTGTAATTTTCAGTAGCTGAGAAACACTGAAAATTTGCTATTATGTTTACCTGAACTTCAATACCATCACATAGAAATTGAAGTTAAAGTGTCTCTACATTAGAATTATTGTATGCTTATATATACTGTATGACACAGTGGGTTTCCTATATGCATCAAGTATCTGAAATGTAATAGTTGCTGCTATTCCAAATAGTAATAACAAATATATTTTAAAATATAATAATAAATATTATTGTCGTTATTATTAATATTATTCCACAACAGTGGCTCTAGGAATCCTGTAACTTAATGCTACCTCTCCAGATAGCCAGCTATCCCAGATTTTGAAGACACATCTCTTCAGGTACTTTTTGTTTCATGTAGCCATATCTAAGATGAGACCAGTAGAAAATTTTGTTTCATTTTTTCCCATGAAACTTTCATTATAAAGGAGAAAAAAAAATTAATTCCAGGTAACCAAACAGTACACACAACTTTCCTCCTTAAAAACCCATGTAATTTTCCTCTTTAAAAACTTAACTGTGGGGGCTGGAGAGATGGCTCAGCAGTTAAGAGCACTGGCTGTTCTTCCAAAGGACCAGGGTTCAAATCCCAGCACCACATGGAAGTTCATAGCTGTCCATAATGGCCGGGCATGGTGGTGCATGCCTTTAATCCCAGCACTCGGGAGGCAGAGGCAGGTGGATCTCTGTGAGTTCAAGGCCAACCTGGTCTACAAAGTGAGTCCAGGATAGACAAGGATACACAGAGAAACCTTGTCTCAAAAAAAAAACCCTGCAAAAAATAAATAAATAGACAAATAAATAAATAAACAAACAAACAAACAAATAAATAAAACTTAACTGTAGCCAGTTGTGGTGGCACACACCTTTATCCAAGCACTTGGGAGGCAGAGGCAGGTGGATCTCTGTGTGCTCGAGGCCAGCATGGTCTACAGAGCCAGTCCAGGACAGCCAGACCTGTTACAAAGAGAAATCCTGTCTTGAAAAAGCAAAAAACCAAAAACCAAAACACAAAAACAAAAAAGCAAAAACAAAACAAAACAAAAAACTCAACTGTGTTTATTCTCTTGCCTCCTTACTTAAGGTCACTGACCTTTTAAACTTAAAATCTCCAGGTTTCTATCATTGATAAATCTGAGGCTAAATGCTTTGGCTTTGTGAAGCTAGCTTGGCTTTCCTTTTGGCCATGGACCCCCTACATTATCAGTAGCTCCCCCATCTCTATTCCCCTTCCATTATTCATCACCAATAACACCTGAGAAAATGGAGTGTTTCTTGTCGCATCTCTTCTTGGTGCCTTCTATTATCATTTTAAAAAATAATTTATTTAATTTTATTTTATGTGCATTGGTGTCAGATCCCCTGGAACTGGAGTTACAGACTGTGATGAGCTGCCTTGTGGGTGCTGGGAAGTGAACTCCTGTCTTCTGGAATAGCAGCCTGTGTTCCCAACCAGTGAACCCACTATTACTGTTTTTTTGTTTTGTTTTGTTTTGTAACATTTATTTATTTATTCAATTTACATCTTGATCACAGCCCTCTCCTTCCGCCCCTTCTTGTCCACCCTCCCACCCACTTCTCCCTCTCCCTCCTCTCGTTCTCCTTGGATGAGGGGGGCCCCCACACATGTCAAGCCCCTCTTAGTTCATCAGTCACATGAGGGCTAAGAACTTCCTTTTGCCCTGGGGTCTGACATGGCAGCCCAACTAGGGTAAGATGTCCCACTAACAATCAACAGAGTCTATGTCAGAGATAATCCCCCACCCCCGAAACCACCACTTGCTAAAGGATCTGTATGAAAGCCAAGTTGTCTAACATCTATTTTTGTACAGGGGGGTCTGGTCTATATATTTTTTTCTTCTTTTGGCTATAATTGTTTTTATTAGCAACTTTCTGTTGATACTATTGAAGACATACATGAAACGTACATGAGAAACAAAAAGACAGTCTCTGCCTGCAATTGGCTCTGAAAAACTCCATCTCTATAGAGACTTCAGTCTATCTCTTTCTAAATTGAAGACAGCTATGGGCCATGGAGGATGGACGAGTTAGGGCAAAGGCTGAGGCATCTCCTTTCTCTCTTCTTTCCCCACCAGGAGCAATCTATCCGCTGCCAAGGGCCTTCTGCATGCTCGCTTCTCCTTGAGAGCCAGAACTGTCACAGAGGACTGAATCTTTCTGACAGCAGTGTACAGATTTCTAGCATCACACTGAGCCTACGGGGAGCACAGGTTTCTCTCCAGCTCCTGTGCCTGGGAGGGCTTGCATACTTGGATTTCTCCCTTTGCTGTTTACCCTCTGTATTAGTTATTTTTCTATTGCTATGATAAAATACTAAGAACAAGAAAACTTACAGGAGGGAGAATTTATTTTGGTTTAAGGTTCCAGAAAGTTCATAATAGTAATGAAAGCATAGCAGCAGGCAGACAGGGGCAGGCGCTTAGAGATGACATCTTCAGTCACAAGTACAAGGTAGAGAGAAAGAGAAAACTTAACATAAAACAAGGTGAAGGGCTCTTAAAACCCACATCCAGGCCAGGCATGGTGGCACATGACTTTAAGCCCAGCACTCGGCGGACAGAGGCAGGTGGATATCTGTGAATTCAAGGCTAGCCTGGCCTACAGAGTGAGTTCCAGGTCAGCCAGGCTGTCACACAGAGAAACTCTGTCTTGAAAAACCTTACAAACAAAAACAAAACAAAAAAGCCCACATCCAGTTACATGCCTCCTCCATCCACCTCTCCGTACATCACCACATCTAGGAACCAAGGGTTTAAAAGTCTGAGCCTTTGAGGAACATATCTAATTTAAACCACACCTTGTACCTCTCCTTCCTGCCTCCAGCATCTTTGGGAAATGAATTTTTTGGTTTTAGTTTGTTATTTTTGGTGAATTTTTTAAACTTTTATTGTTTTTTGATGAAGTACATAAACTATGGGAGGTAAAGGATTAAGCCAATTGCTCCTGGCTACTTCTTTTATAGCCATTACTGTCTTGCTTTTTACAACCCATGTTAAATGTATATCTTTCTTTCTCTACTGAAAAAAAAAAGAAAAATACATGAGGATCTGAAAGGATGGGACAATAGAACAGAAGGACTTTATGGTCTTTCAAACCCCAGATTGGCTGGATGAGTATTTTCTTTCTTCTTGCTAATGGTAAAAAAACCTTTTTTCACTGTTATATATAAAAGTCCCTTGATTATGGTGAGATAATAATTTTGAACAAAGGCCATTGCCACATAGAATGATCTTTTTAACTCTGGAAGATAGAAGCTTAATGTTGGCAGTGTGGTTCTGACTGGTATTGCAAAATAATACTGGGTATTGCAAATAGGAACTGAAAGGTAAACTTATTAAACCAACTAGACTTATTATTAATGATGTTTTCCTGCCATTTTTCAAAGCTAAGTACCTAAATTAGATACATAGTATGTTTATGAGTCACATGACCCAAACTTGCTAAGATCTCAAGTCTGTATATTCACCTATAATTTCAACACAATTTCATTGAAGACCTTAGCTGGACTTTTGTGGAAACTGGTGAGCAGATTCTGTAAGTTGTATGCAAAGCAAAAGACTTAGAATAATAAAAACATCTTTTTTTCTGTTTTTTTCCTTTATTTTTTATTTCTTCAAGTTACATCTCAATCGCAGTCCCCTTCCTATTCCCCCTCCATTCCCACCCTCCCACCCTCAACCCCCCATCCTCTTCCCTTTTTGTTTCTTTTAAGTTTAAGGTATATCTTATTTCCCCCTACAGTTTCCACTTTCAGTCCAACAAATGGCTCTTTCTCTTATAATAACAAATACAATACAGTACAACAGAGGTAATTAGGTCACAGTTATGAGGGTTATATGGCCTAATGTACATTCCCAATGGCCAGTCCATATGTATGTGGTACCTGACTTTAACATTCTACTATCTAAACATCTCCATGAGTTTAGAGGTCTATATCTGACTCAACATTCATACTAACTTGCAACACAATTTTAAAAGTATCTTCTTAGATCTATAACACACTCTGACTCCTAAACAACTCAAAATTAAATTATGAGACTCTATCTATCTGTTCTTCAGTCACCTCAGAGACCTGAGAGGGATAAATATATCTGTTTTTATAGGAAGTACAGGGTCTGCAGCTTCCCAAACTAAGAAATGACATACCTGTGGCTGCCTGGACAGTTCCCATTTTCTCTCCATACATTACAGCATCGCTCTTCAGTCATTTGGCCCCGTTTCTCTGACAGACATTGATTGTAGAGCAGGGTTTATGAAGGACTTACCTACCCTGTCTTGGCAGAGCTAGGCTGTCGACTTACCTGCTTCCAGGTTTTGTCCTTTTTGGACAGCATTCTGTCTACAGTTGGGGCAATGGGCTTTTCCTACCAAGAGATAGGCTTGCGACTAATTCAATCATCTCCCACTGGAGATTCTTCGATGCTCATCTTCTACTTGGAGGAGAATAGGGGGTGCTGTCAGGAGTTGATATGTCTTGATATAAAAAAAATCTAAAGTTACGAAAACATCTTTGAATGCCATATTCTGCAGATCTCTTGAGGTTTTTGAAGAGGCCCTATCTATCTCTTATATTAGGGTAAGCAGATGTTGCTTGTCTCTTGCCGGTTTATTTCTGATTAGCTTAGCAAGTAACTATAATAGGCTGTCATAGTACCTAACTGAATGACCGGCTTGCATAAACATTAGTTTGCATTTCTTAATTATCCTAAACAGTTTATGACAGTTAGTAGTAAAAGGCTGAAACATCACATTTCATTTTTTTTCTTTACCTCCTAACCCTTCCATCCCATTTCTCTGGGGTGGGGTGTCCTTATATAACAGTTCCTCATCTCATTTGAGAGGTCGTATGAGGGCAAGAGCCTCTTCATTCATTGGGGATCTACGAAGCAGTACCATCAGTGAAAAGTGTCTCGTTGCCTGGAAGGGAGAACTACTAAACAAACAAATCAATAAGCATACATTAGATAAAAAAGACTAAAAAATAGAAAAAAATATAACTAATATATAAAAAATAAAGAAAGAATAAAAATTAAAAATAAGAAGTGTATGTCCAAGTTCCCTTTGGTGTGTTAGTTGTAATATCGATACCTTCTACTACATAGCTAAAATCCTACTATAAGTGAATAGATGCCATATGTGTCCTTCTGAGTCTGGGTTAGTTCACTCAGGATGAGCTTTTCTAGTTCCATCCATTTGGCTGCAAATTGCATAATTTCATTGTTCCTGATAGCTGAATAATATTCCATTGTATACGTGTACCACAGTTTTTTGACCCATTCTTCGGTTGAGGGACATCTGGGTTGTTTCCAGTTTCTAGCTATTACAAATAAGGCTGCTATAAACATAGATGAGGAAACTTCCTTATGATTCCGTGAAGAGGCATTTGGGAGTATACCCAGAAGTGGTATGGCTGGGTCCTGAGGCAGAGCTATTCCAAGTTTTTTAAGATATCGCCAGACTGACCTCCATAGTGGTTGCACAAGCCTGCATTCCCACCAGCAATGGAGTAGGGTACCCCTTTCTCCACACCCTCGCCAGCATGTGCTGTCATTTGAGTTTTTGATCCTAGCCATTCTGACAGGTGTGAGATGGAATCTCAGAGTCGTCTTGAGTTGCATTTCTCTGATGATTAAGGATGTTGAGCATTTCTTCAAGTGTCTCTCAGCCATTAGGGATTCCTCCTTTGTGAATTCTCTATTTAGCTCTGTCCCCCATTTTTTGATTGGATTATTTGGTTTCTTGAGTTCTTTGTAGATTTTGGATATTAGCCCTCTGTCAGATGTGGGGTTGGTGAAGATTTTCTCCCAGTCTGTAGGCTGCCGTTTTGTTCGAATGACAGTGTCCTTTGCCTTACAGAAGCTTTTCAGTTTCATGAGGTCCCATTTATTGATTGTTGATCTCAAGTCCTGAGCTGTTGGTGTTCTGTTCAGGAAGTTGTCGCCTGTGCCAATTAGTTCGAGGGTTTCTCCCAATTTCTCTTCTAGTAAATTTAGTGTGACCAGCCTTATGTTAAGGTCTTTGATCCACTTGGACTTAAGTTTTGTACAAGGTGATAAGTATGGGTCTAACTTCATTCTTTTACAAATGTACATTCAGTTGGACCAGCACCATTTGTTGAAGATGCTGTCCTTCTTCCATTGTGCCGTTTTGGCTTCTTTGTCAAAAATTAGGTGGCTATAAATGTGTGGGTCTATTATTGGATCTTCAATTCAATTCCATTGATCTACTGGTCTGTTTCTATACCAGTACCATGCTGTTTTTACAACTATTGCTCTGTAGTACAGGTTGAAATCTGGGATGGTAATACCTCCAGATGTTTTTTTATTGTACAGGATTGATTTAGCTATTCTGGGCTTTTTGTTGTTCCATATGAAATTGGGACTAGCTCTTTCCAAGTCTATAAAAAACTGTGTAGGTATTTTGATAGGAATTGCATTGAATCTATATATTGCTTTTGGTAGGATGGCCATTTTTATTATGTTGATCCTACCTATCCATGAGCATGGAAGATCTTTCCATCTTCTAAAGGCCTCTTCCATTTCTTTCTTCAAGGGCTTGAAGCAAGTAAAGGACCTGTACAATAAAAACATCTTTGAAAGAGAGAAAAATTGAAAATGCACATGATCTCCCTGAACTATTTATAAAGATGTAGTTATCTGCTTGTAGTTATTTTGGTTAATAATTCCAGCACTTGGGAGGCAGAGCCAGATGGATCTCTGTGAGTTCAAGGCTAGCCTGGTCTACATAGCAAGTTTTGGGACAGCCAGAGCTCTTACACAGAGAGACCCTGTCTTGAAAAACAAAAAAAACAAAAACATAAAAAGATGTAGTTATTAAGAAATATAGTATTGACCTTCAGGTAGTCAAATGATATTTATAAACTACAATACAGCCCAGAAATTGACTAACAGGTCATTTTTCATTTTGCAGTGAACATACAAGGGGAATTTATAGAGAAAAGAAGGGAACTAGAGTGTTTTGGGTTTTGTTTGTTTGTTTATTTATTTGTTTTTTTAACATTTATTTATTTATTATGTATACAGTATTTGCTCTACATATATGCCCAGGCAGATCTCAATGTAGATGGCTGTGAGCCACCATGTGGTTGCTGGGAATTGAACTCAGGACCTTGGGAAGAACAGCCAGTGCTCTTAACCTCTGAGCCACCTCTCCAGCCCTATTTATTTGTTTTATCACCATATGTTGCTCAGAGGTTCTGCCAAGCTCAGTGAATCTGCCTCAGTTTTGGACAGTAAGATGGCTGTCAGCCACTCCTGCTGGCTGGGTATCAACTCTCAGTGAAGAACCATGGAAGTTCCTTGACTTCTCTCCCAAGGACAGTGTTGCTAGTCTTCCAACCAATCTCTGCAAGGAGTCAAGGAAAGATACAACCACTGTAGCACAGATCAGAACTCAAGCGTGCACAGGAACTGAGACAAATGAAATAAATTAATGAGACAAACATGGATGGTGTGACCTGGACAACTCTTGTCCTTTCAATGAGGCATATCATCAAGAATTTTTTTAAAAGCTAATTATTTCATATTTATATGCACACTTTTCCATGTCTCTTTGTTCATAGTCAATTCAATGTGTTTTAAGTGCCACTCAAAAATCAAAAGAAGACTACAGATGTGTCCCAAGTCACCAACCTATCTGTTCCATGCTTTAAAGAGGCCAAGATAGAGAACAAACAGAATTTCTAGTTATTTTCCTCTTCTCTGGCTTCTACCCTAAAGCTGCTAGGCAACCGATGACTTCTGCTTACCCCCAGGGAAGCCTAGTCCAGTGTTTTCCATAAAGTTAAAAGGAATCAGTTCACTTGCCTCTGAGTCATCGCCTGTACTGTCAGTCTACCTGTACAATGGAGAACAGGGTCGGCTTCCTGTCCTCTTCCTGTAGCCTGTGTATCCTTTAGGGCTTAGCACATGTCTCTTCCTGGGGACACATTGCCTGATTCTCTAAACTAGTGGTTCTCAATTTATGGGTCAGGACCCCTTTGGAGATCACATATCAGATATCCTGCATATAGGATATTTACATTATGATTCTTAAAAGTAGCACAATTAGAGTTATGAAGTAGCAATGAAAATAACTTTATGGTTGGGGGGTCACCACAACATGAGGAGCTCTATTAGAGGGCCGCAGAGTTAGGAAGGTTGAGAACCACTGCTCTAAATTCAAGTCCTAATACACATATATCTCCCAGTCATGGTAAATATTAAGTGTGATTTATTTGTTTTGTTTGGTTGTATTTAATGATTTGTTTTTCAGTGCTGGATATTCACCTCATGCTCGACCAGTGCTGTGCTACTGAGCTTCCCCCAGTCCTCAGCTGTTTTTATTTATCTCTTTTTCTCTCTTGAAGGTCTAGGAGTGGTATTTACTGATTTTTAGTGCCTCATCTATCATCCAGCACATAAATACTTGTGGATGACTGCATGAATATACATACTCCAAGATGTTCATGTTCAGACCAGCTAACCTTTTCTGGACTTTCACTTCTGAAAAGTTGTAGTACTTTTTCTAATTTACATACATATTTTATTTTCACACAGAAAAATAAATTTCAGAAAGGAAATAAATGAAGCAAAAAAAAAAAACAAATTACTCCTCTGCTATCTACTCCATTGTCAAAAAGTTTTTAAGCACCTCTCTCCTAATTTATAGACCTTATATATGTGAGTACACATGTGTAAATGCATCTTTTGTGTTGTTTTATACCAGTGGTTCTCAAACTGTGGATCAAGCTCCCTTTAGGGTCAAATATTCTTTTCATAAGGGTTGCCTAAGACCATCTGCATATGAGATGTTTACATTATGATTCAATGATATAGTTCAAGATATATATAATATATGTATATTATATTGTAATATATACTATTACATAATTATATGCAATATTACATATATATATCTTGAAGCTCACCCAGTAATCATGCATGTATCTTTGCCTCAATCTCCTCTTTTGCTTTTGTTGTTGTTTGTTTTTCCCATTTTAGCTGTGAGCTGACTTTATAGTGTAGCCCTGACTGTATGGGAACAGCTACATGGATCAACCTGCCCTCACACTTGCTTGAGTTCCTCTAACCTCTGCTTCTGGGATGTGAGGATTTGATCTTCTCAATTGATCAATGGATGCATAGAATTCTGTGTTTTATTTCACCAGTCCCTGTGTGCTCATGATTTTAACATCTGGTTTCTAAGTCACCTTACTCTGCTTCACTTTTCTACAAATACGTAATGGCATTCTTTGGAGAAAAAAAAAAAGAAGGAAAGGAAGAAAATTAAAGAAGCCAGAAAGTTAAAGAAGCAAAAATTTTGTTTCTCAAGAGTTGGCAGCTTGGGTTGGTGGCTTTAGCTCAGTGGTAAGGGCTTGTCTACAATCCCAAGGTCCCAGGTTCATCCCAGCACTAAAGATAATAAAATAAAATGAGCTCATAATCTGGTCTTTCTGAAGTACCAGAAATGTTTCAATGGCTGGTAATTCATCATTTCTAGGGGGCCTCTCCACACTACCCTGTTCTGCATGCAGGTCGTGAAAGCAAGCACCCCAAACCCCTTAACTCAGACTTCCCAGTTATAAGCCCCAGAGCTACCTATGAATTTTAGAACACTCAGCCTCTGTAACTCAGTGAGCCGTGTCATTTGTGAAACAGGCTTAGCAACAATTATGCAATTGAATTGTCACTTGAGAAGTTTGAAGGAAAGGGCAGCCTCAAGTCAGGGGGCTAGCATGTTGCTGGCCATCTCCTGAGATAGCTGGAAGCTATAGAAATGTGGGGTAAGCCCTGGAACTCATAGACATAGGTAACAACTTCCTGAACAGAACACCAACAGCTCAGGATCTAAGACCAACAATCAATAAATGGGACCTCATGAAACTGAAATGCTTCTGTAAGACAAAAGACACTCTCATTCGAACAAAATAGCAATTTACAGATTGGGAAAAGATCTTTACCAACCTCACATCAGACAGAGGATTAATATCCAAAATTTATAAAGAACTCAAGAAGTTAAGCACAAAGAAACCAAATAATCCAATCAAAAAATGGGGAACAGACCTAAACAGAGAATTCACAAAGGAGGAATCCCTAATGGCTGAGAGACACTTGAAGAAATGCTCAACATCCTTCATCGTCAGAGAAATGCAACTCAAGATGACTCTGAGATTCCATCTCACACCTGTCAGAATGGCTAAGATCAAAAACTCAAATGACAGCACATGCTGTCCAGGTAGGTTGTGGAGAAAGGGGAACACTCCTCCATTGCTGGTGGGAGTACAAGCTTGTACAACCACTATGGAAATCAGTCTGGCGATATCTTAGAAAAATTGGAATAGCTCTACCTCAAGACCCAGCCATACACTTCTGGGTATACAACCAAATGATTCCTCACCAAATCACACGGAAGTTTCCTCATCTATGTTCATAGCAGCTTTATTTGTAATAGCTAGAAACTGGAAACAACCCAAATGTCCCTCAACTGAAGAATGGATTTAAAAACTGTGGTACATCAGCTATCAGAAACAAAGAAACAGGAACAGGACTTTGTTTCCTGTCAATGAGACATTTTGTCCTAGAGGTGCTTCCTTGTAGGCCTCCAGCGTATGAGGAGGCTCTTGGCCCTCATATGACTGCTGAACTGGGGCGGGTACTGTTATGTAGGGACACTCCAATCCAGAGGAATGGGATGTAAGGGATAGGGGGTGGGGGGGGCGGGACTGGGGGGGGGGGGAAAGAGAACACTGTGATGGAGATGTAACCTGAAGTAATAAATAAATATTTAAAAAAAAGAAATGTGGGGTAAGAGTCCCATTTCCTATGTCTCTGTTAATGGATTTCAAATTTCAGAGTACATGAAAATCATCACTTAAGTGCACACACACACACACACACACACACACACACACACACAATATGGAAATAGAAGAAAGGGAGGTGAAGTCTAAAATGGAAAAATAGACAAGAAAGAACAATGGAAAATATGTCACATGTAATTAGAAGAGGAAATTATTTGGGGATAAAAAGGAGACCAGTAGGGGGTGAGAGCAGGAATGGTTAATGGTAGGGGCAAATTAACATAGATAATAATGGCATATGAATAAAAACACTATAATGAAACCCATTATTTTATAGGCTAGCTTTAAAAATCAAAGTTAAATAAAATGCACATTCTAAGCTTCTCTTCAAAAGTGTACACTGAGTAGGTCTCCAGGGGCCCCCAAAATGCACACTAAGCAGGCAAAGCCTTGCACAATGCTGATGCAGTGGCTCTATTCACCACGTTGGAGAAAACCTTGCCAGTGTCATAAGAATCTTCCTGCTATAGTGATGTCTGTGCCTGGCAGGGTGCGAATGTGTGAAATCCAGCTCTTATTTCATTTCTGGGTTTGTGCCTTCATAAGTACGGACCTGAAAAATAACATTAAGGAGCAGTCAATCCTGAGAAAAATCAGAGTCCGTAACCTGGGAAAGTGTTAAGCCCCTTCAGTGGTGGTGAAATGCAGCCAGCTACTCGGGGGTGGCTGAGTTAACTGCTTGGAGGCATGAAATCAGGGCTGCTGGGCACTGATCTCTCATGTCAAGCTTACTGTCTGAACAAGCATTTATTTAACTAGCATTCAGTAAATTGTGCTGCTGTCTACTGTTCTTCCAGCGAACCTGCTGCATGAAGTCAAAGGCCTTTTTTTTCCAGAGCTAACATATTCTAAGCAGGATGGATAGCTCATTTAGAGGGTAAACATTGAGGTACAGGGTATGAAATAAAACTCTGATGCTTCCTAAGGGGCCTAATGACACATGCCCATAATTCCAGCCTTCTGTGGAGATAGGAGTAGCACGAACTTAGGGCCAACATGGGCTCTATAACACAGACTCTCTCTCAAGGGGAAAAAAAGCAAAAGATTAATTCTTTTGTGGTGGTCTGAATGGGGATGCTCCTCATAGGCTCAATGGTGTGAATAAAGAGGTGGTGCTGTTTGGGTAGGTTTAGAAGCTCTGGTTTTGCTGAAGGACATATGTCACGCAGGGCGGGTCTTGTGATTTCAAGACACTCACACTGTTCCTTGTCCAGGCTCTCAGCTTCCTGCTTGTGGTTTCCAACAGGAGCTATTGGTTTGCTCTTCCTGCTGCTGTGTCTGCCCCCCCTACTGTGATGGACTCTTATCCCTCTGAAACTATAATCCCAAATAAGTCTTTCTTGTATAAATTGCCTTGGTCATGGTGTTTCCTCACAGCAATTTAAAAAAAGTAACTAATATACCTTTCCTCACTAGTCCATTTAAGAAGTATTACTCAGTAAATCTTTGTTTTTTGAGTGTATGTGCACGTGTGTGTGTGTGTGTGTGTGTGTGTGTGTGTGTGTGTAAAACCTTATTAAGTTACCTTGAGATCTGCTTCAATGTCAACTCCCCACCAAGATTTCTCTATGCTTCCAAGAAGAATGATTTCAAAAAAATAGTTGTAAGGAAATAGGTTTATTTATTTATTTATTCACAATATCTTGCTTATGTCAAACAAAATAAGATTGATGCTGCATATGCTACAATCAAAAGGTTTTATGGTTGGTAGGAGTTTTATCATAATATAATCTCAGTGTAATAAAATTCACTATTTACCTATCTGCTTTCCCAAATGCACCACAAACTCCATGAAGGGAGAGTGTATCTTAGTCATTATTGACTCCCAGTACATGCAGGTGTTCAGAAAATGAATACAGATACACATAAGTGAGCAGACTCCAAGTGGGTATTATCCTTCAAAATAATATCCTGAGAAAGAGTACATTTATCTGTATTGCTGACACTCTCTAAAATTCCTCCCAATTCTAAAACTATCTTCAGAACAAGTTTTAAAAGCATACAAGAGAACAAGAAATACTAATGTAGTTCCATCTTCCCTTTACTCTTCAAGCAATCTATTGTCTATAAGTAATTATAAGTTTCTTATGGCTATGTGCGAAATTTATATTCCACCCAAAAATCATAAGCCATGGCCCTGAAGGTATAAATGCTATCTGGGTGGCCTCCATATATTCTACCCCTGTCCAACCACAGTAATTCCACTCTGCCCCTCAGACTTCTTCTGCCTCCAAGCCACTTTGGTTTTGAGATTTGAATTCAAATCATAGCTCTGTCACTAAATTCTTCAATGTGGGCAAAGTGCCCACATTGTTCTCTGGGCTTCTCTTTTCTTACTGAAATGTGTAAAATAAGAGCCATTGTATTTTTAACAGTACAGTGAGATCTTTTTGTTTGTCTTTTGTTGTTGTTGTTTTTTGTTTTGATTTGTTTTTTTTCGAGACAGGATTTCCCAGTGTAGCCCTGACTGCTCTGGAGCTCACTATGTAGACCAGGCTGGCCTCGAACTCAGAGATCTGCTTGCCTCTGCCTCCCAAATGCTGGAATTAAAAGTGTGTATCATGGGGGATCCAAGATGGTGGCGGCTGGTGCAAACGTATTTTGATTTCGAGGTCAACAGTCACAAGGCAGCAAGCGTTGCAGGACACTGTACAAAGGGCATGACCCCTTCTAAATCTCACCCAGCTACACAGGGACCACGGAAGATGCCTGGGCAGGATGCCCCTTCCAACTCTCGGACACACTAGGAAGCCTCTGGACCCGGGAATCGGGATAACCCATCCCCCCAAAAGGAGAAATCCCCGGTAAGTTCCAATCTAATACCCAGCTGGCAGATTCAGAAACCACGCAGAGATAATCCCCACCCTGCTGGGCACTCCCAGGTCTCACACAGACGATCCAATTATCTGGGAAAGGTTGCGACCCTTGGAAGTGAAGTAGCTCCACTGCAAAGCGCCTTCAGATCCCAGTCTGTGACATCACTGGCCAGCTTCCAAGCCTCAGGAGCGGCAAGGCTATTGGAGCTGAACTGCAGATTTACCCCCTACAGGAACCAAACCCGGGAAAACTGTGAGATACTTGAAACTGTCCTATATCGAACTTTTGTATTAGTAAGGGCCCTTCTGGCAGGGAATCAGAGCTTACTTGTGCACAGCTCCACCACCTGAATTAATTAGGTCCCCACCAGGGAGGCGGGACTGAATGACTCACCTTATAGGGGTGGAGTAAGGCAACTCCTACACCACAGTGCCCACTTTGGACCCAAATCCAGAAGACAGCAAAAAAAAAAAAAAAATTCCACATGGCCAGAGGCCCCAGACCAAAAAAAAACAGAGCAAAATGTCTCCAACAAAAGAAAGCAACACTATTCCGTCCAGCCCGAACCACCTCACTACAACTGAAACACATGAAAATGATGACAATTCTACATTATGGAAAGGGATAAAGTCACTTCAAGAAGAACTTAAAACTATGAAGGAATTCAAAGAAGCCACAATTCTACAAGTCAAAACAACAAATAACATCATTAAAGAGCTCCAAGCCAAGGTGACCCAGCTTGAACAGGAAAAGGATAAAGCAATGAAAGATCTCCAGACAAAAACAAGCAAACTGGAAAAGGAAATGTACAAAACGAACACTACCATTCAAGACATGAAAATAGAAATGGAAACAATGAAGAAAACACAGTCAGAGTTAAAAGAGGAAATGGAGAATCAAGAGAAGAGAACAGGAACTACGGATGTGAGTATGAAAAATAGGATGCAAGAGATGGAAGACAGGATCTCAGGCATGGAAGATTCTATGGAAGAAATCAGTACAACATCCAAAGAAAATGAGAAGGCTAAAAAGTCTCTCACCCACAACATCCAAGAAATCAAGGACTCAATGAAAAGACGGAACCTAAGAATTATAGGCATAGAGGAAAGAGAAGACTCCCGACTCCATGGTCCAGGAAATATCTTCAACAAAATCATAGAAGAAAACTTCCCAAACCTAAAGAAAGAGATAACAGTAAAAATCCGAGAGGCTTACAGAACACTGAACATATTAGATCAGAAAAGAAACTCCTCTTTCCACATAATAATAGAAACTCCAAATGTAGAGAACAAAGAAAGGATATTAAAAGCTGTAAGAGAAAAAGGCCAAGTCACATACAATGGCAGACCCATCAGAATCACACCTGACTTCTCCTCAGAAACTTTAAAAGCTAGAAGGGCCTGGAAGGATGTCCTACAAGCCCTGAGAGAACATATGTGCCCAGCCAGACTACTATACCCAGCAAAACTCTCTATCAACATAGATGGAGAAAACAAGATATTCCATGACAAAATCAAATTCAAACAATATCTCCTCACAAACCCAGCCCTACAGAAGATCCTAGAAGGAAAATTCTAACCCAGAGAAGATAACTACACCCAAGAAAACAGAGGAAATAGAAACCTCCACAGCAACTAAACAAAAGAGAAACACAAGACAGCCAGCTATACCAAAATAATGGGAAATAACAACCCCTGGTCACTAATATCCATCAACATCAATGGACTCAACTCGCCAATAAAAAGACACAGACTTACAGACTGGATCCGTAAACAAGACCCATCTTTTTGCTGTATACAAGAAACACATCTCATTATTGAAGATAAACACTACCTCAGAGTAAAGGGCTGGGAAAAGGTCTTCCAAGCAAATGGACCCAGGAAACAAGCTGGAGTAGCCACCCTAATATCAAACAAAATAGACTTCCAATTGAAGTTAATAAAAAAAATACAGAGAAGGGCATTACATACTCATTAAAGGAAATATACACCAAGAGGTCATCTCGATATTGAACATCTATGCCCCAAATACAAAGGCACCTACATTTATAAAAGAAATGCTTCTAAAACTTAAATCGCACATCGATCGAAACACTTTAATAGTGGGAGACTTCAACACTCCACTCACAACTATGGACAGATCATCAAGACAGAAGCCAAACAGATAAATAATGAGTCTAACAGAGATCATGAACCAAATGGACCTAACAGATCTCTACAGAACGTTTCACCCAAACACAAAAGAATACACCTTCTTCTCAGTACCTCACAGAACCTTCTCCAAAATCGACCATATAGTTGGACACAAAGATAACCTCAACAGATACAAGAAAATTGAAATAACCCCTTGTATCTTATCAGACTACCATGGAATAAAGCTGGACTTCAACAGCAAAAGAATCAACAGAAAGTCTACACTCACATGGAAATTGAACAACTCTTTACTAGAAGACCACTGGGTCAGGGAAGAAATAAAGAAGGAAATCAAAGACTTCTTAAAATCCAACGAATTTGTGCATTATACACGGAGATCCAAGATGGCGCCGACCATAAAGCAGTGCATCTGAGTAGTAAGTGAATGAGATTAATCACTGTGGAGTGAATGTGAGGTCCCCTAGCCTACAGTGAAACACAGACAGTGTCTGAATTCCCACAGTGAACATTGAGACCTGTCACCAGGTAAAACAGCACATGAAGTTCCCGGGAACACCACCCTGAGATCAGCCAGCTCCATAACTGGTCTGCAGAGGAGCTCTGGCTAGAGATCTAGCCCAGGGGTGGATCCAGCCCATGGCTCCAGCCACAGACCAGCGGCCCCGCATGTCTGATATCCAGCCTGCACTCGGACCTGTACACCCAAGAGGGAAAAACAGCTGCACCACAAGAGCAAAGGTAAGTGAGATTATTTTTTTCCGGAGTTTCCAACATGGCGGCACAGTGTGCACTGTAGCGGAGAGACAGAGACCTAACCCAGTCACAGCAAAGCAATTAGGAGCCAAGACTACCAGCAAACAGAGCCGGCGACAGTGTGTTCTCCACAAATACTGGGGCGAGTGGGTCACTCACCCTAGCACCCAAGCATCTGAGGCAGTCAGCAACAGGTGCACTGAGGCCAGCATCTGTTGTGGGTGGAGCTCCCTGCCTGCATAATCAGCCTAGCTGGGGAGCCAGAACGACTGTGTCAGTGAGAGTAGAACACAGACCCAACCACAGCTCTACCTGCCTTTCTGAGGAGACCTGTCAGCTCCCAGGTCCTCAGAGGCTAGCCCTCTCCCCACTCCAATCCCCTTTATATTGTTCCAATTGGGTCACAAGCAGTTGAGGAGAGCTGGAGCCACCCTCCTCTCCGAGATCCAGTCAGTCTATTACAGGAACCTGCCTGCCATATGGAGGTAAACACCAGGATCTCAGGATCAGCCAACCCCCAGGGCAGGGAGTTTTCCTGAGCACCAAGGTCAGGTAACAAAAGAAACAAACAGATAACACCTGGGTCCATTGGATGACAAAAGGTCAGCACAAGAACATGGTAAAAAAAAAAAAAAAAAACGATAGGATGTTTCCAGATCCTAGCAATAATGCTACAGACAACTCTGGACAGCTGAACCCAATTGAAGCAAAGGAAAATGACCTTAATCCTATGCTTATATTAATAATAGAAGGCCTAAGGTAACAACAACAAAGTAATGCAAAGGAGGTGATAGAAACGAATAAAGCGCTTAAAGGAATGGAAGACCTGAAAAGGGAAGTTGAAGCAATGAAGAAAATCCAATCCGAGACATCCATAGAACTGGAAAACCTTAAGAAAAGAATTGGAACTACAGACACTAGCATCACCAACAGAATACAAGAGATGGAAGAAAGAATTTCAGGCTCAGAGGATAAAATTGAAGAAATTGATACATCTGTCAAAGAAAATGTCAAATCTAAAAAAGTCCTGACACAAAACCTTCAGGAAATCAAGGACACAATGAAAAGATGAAATCTCAGAATAATAGGAATAGAAGAAAGAGAAGAGTCCCAACTCCATGGACCAGAAAATATCTTCAACAAAATCATTGAAGAGAATTTCCCAAATCTAAAAAAAAGAGATGCCTATAACTGTCCAAGAAGCTTACAAAACCCCAAATAGATTAGACCAGAAAAGAAAATCTTCCCGCCACATAATAATCAAAACACTAAATGTACAGAACAAAGAAAGAATTTTAAAAGCTGCTAAGGAAAAGGGTCAAATAACATATAATGGCAAACTCATCAGAATCACACCTGACTTTTCTTCGGAGACTCTAAAAGCCAGAAGGGCCTGGACAGACGTCTTGCAGATGCTAAAAAAAAAAAAAAAAAACACAAATGCCAGGCCAGACTATTATTCCCTGCAAAATTGTCAATCAACATAGATGGAGAAAACAAGATA
>CAJQZJ010034450.1:1808896-1832588 GCA_907164525.1 Lophiomys imhausi
CCCTCTTGGGCATATATCCAAAAGATTTGAAATGAAACCACAAGGACCTTGCCTCAACAATGTTCATAGCAGCTTTATTTGTAATAGCCAGAAACTGGAAACAACCCAGATGTCCTTCAACTGAAGAATGGATAAAAAAACTGTGGTACATATACACAATGGAATACTACACAGCTATCAGAAATGAGGAAATCATGCAATTCGAAACCAAATGGATGGAACTAGAAAAGCTCATCCTAAGTGAGCTGACTCAGTCCCAGAAAGATAAACATGGTATGTATTTCCTTACAAATAGATATTAACCATACATCAGAGGATAATTATCCTACAACCCACACACCCAAATAGATAGGAACCTAGCATATCTATCCTAGGAAAAATTCTACCCATCAGTGAGTCATGGAATCTGCTGCAGGTTAGTGGAACCCCACACCCTAGATGGTGTGCCTTATCAAGCTCCAGTATGAGTGGAAGCTCTTGGGCCTCACATGACGCAAGATCTGAGGGAGTATGATATGTGAGGGCCCACCTCATCTGAGGAGAGGAGAGTACCAAGTAGAGGAACAAGGAGGGAGAGAGGGAGGGAAGGAGAGAGGGAGGGAAGGAGAGAGGAAGGGAGGGGCCAAGAGGGGAGGAGGGAGGAAACCTTGTTCTAGAAGTAAATAATACTTTTTTAAGAAAAGAGTTAATAAGCTTAAAAACATAATAAAAATACAATATAAAATTTTCAAACTATAATTTACCAAAGGTATAATTGCCTTACTGGCATGAAAGGAAAATGGCCTTAATTTCAGATTACAATGTTAGACTGCAGGTGGCTACAGAGATTACACAAACTTGATAGCAGCTTAAAAGTTTTTTTTTTTTTTTTTGTAGAGGTATAGGCTATTTCCATGGTTTGGCATTAAAAAGCAGGTAATAGGTTTAAAACACTGTAAATAAATTAAAGGTGACAGCTGTTCAACCTGGTTTTACAAACCTCCAAGAGTTGAAAAAACTTAGAGCTAAGGTAAAATAATGCATGGTGTTAGCCCATGCCTTTACCTCCAGTAGAGACAGGAGGATCATTATAGAGCTAGTTGTCTTATAAATTCTAGAGTTACAAGAAACAGGGTGGTGGTAGTGCACACCCTTAGTCTCATCATTGGGGAAGAATACACCCTTAATCCCAACACACTAGAGACAGAAACAGGCAGATCTCAGAGGTCAAGGCCACCTGATACAAAACAAGCTCTAAACAGAGAAAACCTTTGATCCAGGGGTGGAGGAGCACATCTTTAATCCCATCAGTTGGGAACCACATGTCTTTGATCCCAAAACTTAGAATGCAGAGACAGGCACATAGGATTTGGAAAGATTTAAGTTTAAAAGCTACTTACAAAAGGCAGACTGCAATTCAAACAAATTGTCCTTTGAGATCTCAAAATATATACAGTAAAGGTTTGTTTAGCTCCAAAATATCAAAATAATTTCTTCTTTAATCTGGATTGAAAGGTAATACTTTATATATTGTCAAAAAACCAAATTTCCTCCAGGAAAAATATTACCTGACCACCCCCCCCCAAAAAAAGGTAATTGTCCCAGAGTTAGGATTAGGGCAGGGCTCTGTTCTTATCTTTCCAGGAGATTTAAAGCATCCATTCAAGGAATCCAGGGACAACTGGACAACGGAAACCTCAGCAGAAAACAGATCAGACACCAAAGATGAGTGGCCCAGATGATCCAGCCTTGCAGACTTCTTCAATAGCAGTTTCCTCAAAAGTCTACAACCACAACAACTCAAAATCCCTAAGATCGTTCAGCTCCACAGACTACTCCAGACAGATCTTCAGTAAAGCTCTGAAGATCAGCTTCTGTCTATGAACTTCTTAGGACATCTAAATAGCTGAGCACAAAAGGACTGAACATCAAATGATTCTATTAACATTTTTAACCATTTTTCCATTCTTATTTGGGCCCCAAACAGGTTTACTACATCCCAAATCAGCAGGAAGTCATTTTAAGAGAACAACGACCCATCTCCAGAAAGTGGGGAGGGTGTTCCCCCCACTTTGGTTATTTGATAGATAATAGAAAATTTTGTTATTTAGGGGAAAAGACTGTAAGCTGTTAAGTGGTCTTGTTAAATGGGTTTTAAGAAGACTCAGGGACTTCTCTCTTTTTCTTTTCTGTATCCTTCTTTCTCTCCTATGTAGGAGTGAACAGACTTGAGAAAAATGGGACATAGACATAGTATAGGAAAGATCAAGAAAAAAGGACAGATTATTGAATATGGCCTTATACCTTTGTATACTGATACAAAATTAATATTATATTTGGCTAAATTGGTATTGATCGTTGTATATTAATGCAAAATTAAGATTGTATAGGGCCACATTGGTATTGATCTTTGTATATTGATAAAAATTAAGATTATATTTGGCCACAATGGTATTGACCCTTGTATATTGATGTAAAATTAAGATTGTATTGGGCTACATCAGTATTGATCTTTGTATATTGATACAAAATTAAGATTATATTTGGCCACATTGGTATTGATTTTGTATATTGATACAAAATTAAGGGTAACGCTTCTTAAAGGTATTGTTCGTAGCAATACTTAAAAATGAAATGTCAAGTTTTGACCTCTTGCTACCAACCGACATAAACTCTTTAGGATAATTAAGAAACGGAAACTAATAGTCATGAAAATGTGTCATTTTGTTAGTTACAATGACAGTCTATCACAGTTATTTTCTAAGCTACTCAGAAATCAAGTTGCTAAGAGACAAGCAATGTTTGCTTATCTAAATATAAAAGATAGATAGGGCATCTTCAAAAACTTCAAGAGATCTGCAGAATATGGCATTCAAAGATGTTTTCTTAACTTAAGATTTTTTGATATCGAGACATGTCAGCTCCTGACAGCACCCCCTATTCGCCTCCAATTAGAAGATGAACATTGAAGAATCTCCAGTGGGAGATGATTGGATTGGTGGTAAGCCTTTCTCTTGGCAAGAAAAACCCCTTGCTTCAACTGCAGACAGACTTCTGTCCAAAGGACAAAACTTGGAAGCAGATAAGTCGACAGCCTAGCTCTGCCAAGACAGGGTAGGTAAGTCCTTCATAATTCCTGCTCTACAATCAATGTCTGTCAGAGAAACGGGGCCAAATGGCTGAAGATTGATGCTGTAATGTATGGAGAGAAAAAGGGAACTGTCCAGGCAGCCACTGGTATGTCATTTCTTAGTTTTGTAAGCTGCAGGCCCTGCACTTCCTATATAATCAGATATATTTATCCCTCTCAGGTCTCTGATGTGGTTGAAGAATAGATAGCTAGAGTCTCATAGTTAAATTTTGAGTTGTTTAGGAATCAAGAGTGTGTTCCGGATCTAAGAAGATATTTTTAAAATTATGAGGCAAGTTAGTATGAAAGCTGAGTTAGATATAGAACTTTAAACTCGTGGAGATGGTTAGATAGTAGAATGTTAAAGTCAGGTGCCAAATACATATGGATTAGACATTGGGAATGTATGCTAAACCATATAACTCTTATAATTGTGGCCTATTTATTTCTGTTGTTTTGTATTGTTTTATAGTTATAAGAAAAAGAACCATTTTTTGGACTGAAAAAAAAATCCAATGAAAATGAAGACACAACATACCCAAATCTATGGGACACAATGAAAGCTGTGCTATGAGGAAAGTTCATAGCACTAAGTGCCTTCAAAAAGAAAATTGTGACAGCTCATATTAGCGAATTAACAGCTAAACTGGGTGAATTGGAAAAAAAGAAGCAAACACTCCCAAGAGGAGCAGAAGGCAGGAGATCATCAAACTTAGGGCTGAAATCAACAACTTAGAAACAAAAGGAACTATACAAAGAATCAATGAAACCAAAAGTTGGTTCTTCGAGAAAATCAACAAAATAGACAGACCCTTAGCCAAATTAACTAAAAGACAGAGGGAGAAAACACAAATCAACAAAATCAGAAATGAAAAGGGTGAAATAACAACAGACATTGAGGAAATCCAGAGAATATTTGGATGCTACTTTAAAAATCTATACTCCACCAAATTTGAAAACTTAAGTGAAATGGACAATTTTCTTGATAGATTCCACCTACCGAAGTTAAATCAAGATCAGATTAACAGATTAAACAGCCCTATAACCCCTAAGGAAATAGAAACAGTCATTAAAAATCTCTCAACCAAAAAAAGCCCAGGGCCAGATGGCTTTAGCATGGAATTCTACCAGACCTTCAAAGAGGAGCTAACACCAATACTTTTCAAACTCTTTCACCAAAAAGAATCTGAAAGAACATTGCCAAACTCATTCTACGAGGCCACAATCACCCTGATTCCTAAACCACACAAAGACCCAACAAAGAAAGAGAACTTCAGACAAAACTTCCTCATGAACATAGATGCAAAAATACTTAATAAATACTACCAAACTGAATTCAAGAACACATCAAAAGTATCATACACCATGATCAAGTAGGCTTCATCCCAGGGATGCAGGGATGGTTCAACATACAAAAATCTATCAACGTCATTCACCATATAAACAAGATGAAAGAAAAAAACCACATGATAATCTCGCTAGATGCAGAAAAAGAATTTGACAAAATCCAACACCCCTCTATGCTAAAAGTTCTGGAGAGAACAGGCATACAAGGGCCGTACCTAGAAATAATAAAGGCAATATACAGCAGGCCAGTGGCCAACATCAAAATAAATGGAGAGAAACTTGAAGCATTTCCTCTAAACTCAGGGACAAGACAAGGATATCCACTTTCACCATATCTCCTCAATATAGTACTTGAAGTTCTTGCTAGAGCAATAAGACAACTAAAGGACATCAAGGGGATAAACATCGGAAACGAAGAAGTCAAATTATTCCTATTTGCAGATGATATGATAGTATACATAAGTGACCCCAAAAATTCCACCAGAGAACTCTTACAGCTGATAAACACCTTCAGCAAAGTGGCTGGATACAAAATTAATTCAAAAAAATCAGAAGCCCTTCTTTATACAACAAACAAATGGGCTAAGAAAGAAATAAGGGAAATAACCCCCTTCACAATAGCCACAAACAACATAAAATACCAGGGGGTAACTCTAACCAAGCAAGTAAAGGACCTGTACAACAAGAACTTCAAGCCCTTGAAGAAAGAAATGGAAGAGGCCTTTAGAAGATGGAAAGATCACCCATGCTCATGGATAGGTAGGATCAACATAATAAAAATGACCATCCTACCAAAAGCAATATATAGATTCAATGCAATTCCTTTCAAAATACCAACACAATTTTTTATAGACTTGGAAAGAGCTAGTCTCAATTTCATATGGAACAACAAAAAGCCCAGAATATCTAAATCAATCCTGTACAATAAAAAAACATCTGGAGGTATTACCATCCCAGATTTCAAGCTGTACTACAGAGCAATAGTTGTAAAAACAGCATGGTATTGGTATAGAAACAGACCAGTAGATCAATGGAATCGAATTGAAGATCCAGAAATAGACCCACACATTTATGGCCACCTAATTTTTGACAAAGAAGCCAAAACGGCACAATGGAAGAAGGACAGCATCTTCAACAAATGGTGCTGGTCCAACTGGATGTCCATTTGTAAAAGAATGAAGTTAGACCCATACTTATCACCTTGTACAAAACTTAAGTCCAAGTGGATCAAAGACCTTAACATAAGGCCTGTCACACTAAATCTACTAGAAGATAAAGTGGGACAAACCCTCGAACTAATTGGCACAGGCGACAACTTCCTGAACAGAACACCAACAGCTCAGGACTTGAGATCAACAATCAATAAATGGGACCTCATGAAACTGAAAAGCTTCTGTAAGGCAAAGGACACTGTCATTTGAACAAAACGGCAGCCTACAGACTGGGAGAAAATCTTCACCAACCCCACATCTGACAGAGGGCTAATATCCAAAATCTACAAAGAACTCAAGAAACCAAATAATCCAATCAAAAAATGGAGGACAGAGCTAAATAGAGAATTCACAAAGGAGGAATCCCTAATGGCTGAGAGACACTTGAAGAAATGCTCAACATCCTTAATCATCAGAGAAATGCAACTCAAGATGACTCTGAGATTCCATCTCACACCTGTCAGAATGGCTAGGATCAAAAACTCAAATGACAGCACATGCTGTCGAGGGTGTGGAGAAAGGGGTACCCTACTCCATTGCTGGTGGGAATGCAGGCTTGTGTAACCACTATGGAGGTCAGTCTGGCGATATCTTAAAAAATTTGAAATAGCTCTGCCTCAGGACCCAGCCATACCACTTCTGGGTATACTCCCAAATGCCTCTTCACGGAATCATAAGGAAGTTTCCTCATCTATGTTTATAGCAGCCTTATTTGTAATAGCTAGAAACTGGAAACAACCCAGATGTCCCTCAACCGAAGAATGAGTTGAAAAACTGTGGTACATCTACACAATGGAATATTATTCAGCTATCAGGAACAATGAAATTATGCAATTTGCAGCCCAATGAATGGAGCTAGAAAAGCTCATCCTGAGTGAACTAACCCAGACTCAGACGGACACATATGGCATCTATTCACTTATAGTAGGATTTTAACTATATAGTAGAAGGTATCAATACTACAACTAACACACCAAAGGGAACTTGGACATACACTTCTTATTTTTAGTTTATATTTTTTATTTATTTTTTTATATATTAGTTATATTTTTTAATAATTTATTTTTTATTTCTTCATATTTTTTAGTCTTTTTTATCTATTGTCTGCTTATTGATTTGTTTGTTTAGTAGTTCTCTCTCCCAGGCAACGATACTCTTTTCACTGATGGTACTGCTTCGTAGATCCCCAACGAATGAAGAGGCTCTTGGCCCTCATACGACCTCTTAACTGAGATGAGGAACTGTTATATAAGGACACCCCACCCCAGAGAAATGGGATGGAAGGTTTAGGAGGTAACGAAAAAAAAATGAAATGTGATGTTTCGGCCTTTTACTACTAACTGTCATAAACTGTTTAGGATAATTAAGAAATGCAAACTAATGGTTACGCAAGCTGGTCATTCTGGTAGGTACTATGACAGCCTATTATAGTTACTTGCTAAGCTAATCAGAAATAGACCTGCTAAGAGACAAGCAACATCTGTTTACCCTAATATAAGAGATAGATAGGGCCTCTTCAAAAACCTCAAGAGATCTGCAGAATATGGCATTCAAAGATGTTTTCATAACTTTAGATTTTTTTATATCAAGACATATCAACTCCTGACAGCACCCCCTATTCTCCTCCAAGTAGAAGATGAGCATCGAAGAATCTCCAGTGGGAGATGATTGAATTAGTCGCAAGCCTATCTCTTGGTAGGAAAAGCCCCTTGCTCCAACTGTAGACAGAATGCTGTCCAAAAAGGACAAAACCTGGAAGCAGGTAAGTCGACAGCCTAGCTCTGCCAAGACAGGGTTGGTAAGTCCTTAATAACCCCTGCTCTACAATCAATGTCTGTCAGAGAAGCGGGGCCAAACGACCGAAGAGAGATGCTGTAATGTATGGAGAGAAAATGGTAACTGTCCAGGCAGCCACTGGTATGTCATTTCTTAGTTTGGGAAGCTGCAGTCCCTGTACTTCCTATAAAATCAGATATATTTATCCCTCTCAGGTCTCTGAGGTGATTGAAGAACAGATAGATAGAGTCTTATAATTTAATTTTGAGTTGTTTAGGAGTCAAGAGAGTGTTATAGATCTAAGAAGATACTTTTAAAATTGTGTTGCAATTAGTATGAATGTTGAGTCAGATATAGAACTTTAAACTCATGGAGATGGTTAGATAGTAGAATGTTAAATCAGGTACCAAATACATATGGACTGGTCATTGGGAATGTACGTTAAGCCATATAACCCTCATAACTGTGGCCTAATTACCTCTGTTGTACTCTATTGTATTTATTATTATAAGAGAAAGAGCTATTTGTTGGACTGAAAGGGGAAACTGTAGGGGGAAATAAGATATACCTTAAACTTAAAAGAAAAAAAAAGGGAAGAGGATGGGGGGTTGAGGGTGGGAGGGTGGGACTGGAGGGGGAATAGGGAGGGGGCTGCGATTGAGATGCAACTTGAAGAAATAAAAAATAAAGGAAAAAAAGTGTGTATCACCAAGCCCCTCTACACTGAGCATTTTCAAAATTAAGTTTAGTTGTAAAAATTTATATTACTATTGTTTTTTGATTCATAAGTCACAATTTTAGACATTTATGAGATACAAGGTGATATTTTTTGTAAATGTTTTACAGTACAGAATAACTGAATCAATTTAATTAATATATATGATTTTATACTAGATATTTGAAATTCACTCTGTTGTTTTTGAAATTATATTTTTATTGACAGTAGTCACTCTACTGTACAATATACCTTAAAATCTATTCTTCCTGTTGGCCGATGTTCTGTATGCCTTTATCAATATCACCATCCTCAGCAAACTTTCCAACCTCTGGAAAGCATCTAATTGTGTGGTTAGTTTACCTAGATTCCATATGTAAGATCATATGATATTTACCATTCTATGCCTGCCTGATTTCAGTTATGTGATGTCATCCAG
This sequence comes from Lophiomys imhausi, assembly GCA_907164525.1. Taxonomy (NCBI): domain Eukaryota; kingdom Metazoa; phylum Chordata; class Mammalia; order Rodentia; family Muridae; genus Lophiomys; species Lophiomys imhausi. The sequence continues at coordinate 1,817,494 of CAJQZJ010034450.1, forward strand.
ATCTATACATATTGTCACAAATGGAAGGACCCTATCTGAGGCACACACATACTCTTAGGCTTAAAAACATATACATATAACATATATTACTCCACATGTAAGCACACACATGTATTATATATCATCTTTGTACATATAAAACATCTGTTCATTCACTTTTGGGCATTTAAGTTGACTTTGTATCTTAGTTTTTTGTTGTTGTTGGGGTTTTTTGTTGTTTTTTGGTTTTGTTTGTTTGTTTTGGGGGAAATTATTTTGTTTTGTTTCATTTCCAAGACAGGGTTTCTCTGTGTAGCCCAGGCATCCTGGAAGTGTCTCTGTAGACCAGGCTGGCCTCGAACTCACAGAGATCCTCCTGTCTCTGCTTCCCAATTGGTGAGATTAAAATCATGTGCCACCACTGCAGGGCCAAACTCAGTATTTTATATGTATTAACTCACTGAATACTGTTTGCTGTGGGTTTAAAGTATAGTTTATACATTCATTCCTGCATATTTTCAACTCCTAAATGTTTTTGCTTCTTTTGGCACTTGCCTCATATGGGGCAGTATCTACTTTTCTTCCATCACCAAGTATCCCATTCTCTTTGTATCTATTATAGGCTGAATTATTGAGCCTTCCGCAAATTCATATGCTGAAGTCCTAAACCCAATACCCCAGAATGCTGCTGTATTTGGAGATAGGATCTCTAGAGGAGTGACTAAGTTAGACGTGATCTTTAGGGGAGAAAAGTGCAAATCTGTCATGACCAATGTCCTTATGAAAGGATATTAGGGCACACAGAGGAAAGACAAAGTGAAGAGCTGGGGAGAAGGTGGCCCTCTACAGGTCAGGGGGAGAGGCTTCAGAAGTAACCAACATTAACACCTTGATGTTCAACACTTGGAACTGTTATTTAAGCCACACAGTCTCTTGTATCTGTTGTAGTAGCTGCGCAAACCAATGCAATGTTTTTAACCTCATTGTTAAAAACACTAATGACAGTGAATATGATAGGTCCAAGTTGATGATCTCTGCTAAACAAAGCTCTTAGCTGTCCATAATGTCATCAACCCATAGGATTGGCTTTTCAGATCAAATGTCCGCCTTGGCCAACTAGCTTTGTCCAGGGCATATGAGAGTCAGGAGAGAAGGGACACATGCTAACACAATGGTATTGTATTTTTAAGTACCTACGCTTGCCAAAATGGTAAGGACTTAGAACACCTTGCATTACTAGGAATCTAGAAGTTTGGCAAGACTACTAAGGTTGGACCTATATTTGAGATTTCTTTCTATGGATGAAGGCAGAGCTAGTAAAACATAGCAGGGTTTATGCATCAAGAAATAGACAATTTCTATCTCTTGTATGCTGCTCTATTCCAAGCCTCCACTATTGTACCTGGCACCTGCTAACCACGTAAGTATCACATCAATTCCATTTAATATGGACAGCAAAATCCAACCAGGGTCTTTCTTAGGTGTAGTCCCAAACAGTAGAAACTTTGGACAAATCTTGCAATGGTTGATGGGTCAGAAGATCTATACTTCAAGAAACATTCAGAAATCTGCCTAAGCAGATTCTTCTCAATTCATCTTGAATGTAAAGTAAAAATAAAAACCAGGAGAATTATAAGAAGGCAATTCTTAGAGGAGGCCAGAGCTCCCCCTAGGGGTGGAGATGAGGAATCTTTAAAAATGCAGTGCTGGCTCAGATAGGAAATTTCTTATTTTTTAAGGAAATAAAATCCAACATTATGTGGCAGCATTGTTGAAAAAACCTCACAGAATGACAGATTTAACTATAATCCTATGGTTACCTATCCATTAAAAATATCTATTAAATACCAAGATGTAAGATACAAGGTACTTAAATATTGAAGTTGAAATTTGTTAATTTTTATACATCTATTTTGTGGAATCTTGGAGAGGACTTGGGGGTGCAGGCAAGGTGTGGGTATGGAGGTCAGCAAAGAATTTGCAAGAGTAGGCTTTTTTCTTCCACCAAGAGAATCTTGAGGATTGAACTCAAATTATCAGACTTGGTAGCAAGCTCTTTACCATAATACCCCAAAATGGAAATTATGTTTCTAGAAATGAGTTTTTTTTATATATACTGTGTAACTGGAGTCATTTCAATATTACATAATTTAATATTTACATTTTATGAGATGTTATAACTCAATTGAACCTCCAACAACATGTAATCCTGCCACCCAAAACTCCTAAACTGTGTAAATAGTTTTAATAGTCAAGACCAGAGGGGAGACTTTTGGTTTTGTTGCTTAGTTTTTATTACATACATTTTTATGGGGTGGGTTTTTTTGGAATTTACATTAAAACATTTTTATTGATTTTTTTGAGAATTTAATACAATGGATTTTGACCATATTCATCCCCAACTCCTGCCCTTAACTCCTTGTAGATTCACCTCTACCTCCTGATGCCCGTGGTGTCGGGCTATCCACTAGAGTATGGGTGACCTACCAGGAGCCACACCACTTGTGATGGTTTGAGTAGGAACAGCCTACACAGACTCATGTGTTTGATTGCATAGAGAGTGGCACTATTGGGAGGTGTGGCTTTGTTGGAGTAGTTGTGGCCTTGTTAGAAGAAGTATGTCACTGCAGGGGAGGGCTTTGAGGTCTCTTATGCTCAAGACATGCCCAATGTGGCAGATAGTCTCCTGCTGCCTTCAGATCAAGATGCAGAACTCTCAGTTCCCTCTCCAGTACCATGTCTGCCTGCACACTGCCATGCTTCCGGCCATGATGATAATGGACTAAACCTCTGAAGCTATAAGCCAGCTCCAATTAAATGTTTTCCTTTCTAAGAGTTAATCTTCATGATGTCTCTTCCCAGCAATAAAGACACCATTAAAGAAAACTGAGTCTTCCTTTTCCAGAAGCCATCAGCAATCCATAGGTCCTCAGTTAGGAATGGGAGCTCATGAGCCCATTCCTATTCCATGCGAGAATGTTGACTAGCTTGGTCTTGCAGTGTGCTTTCAAGGGAGCTTGAGAGAGTGGGGATTGCCAAATGTTTTCTGCACTGTGATTCGACAGGAAAAGCAAATACACTTATCATGGCATTTCTCCAAATTATATTCATTTCCTATAAATTATACTGGGAGGCCCAAACCAGCTGAAAGAAACAGGAATAGAGAGCAGCAGATGGAGATAAATCATGATAGTCTTCATCAAGGTGGTGGATATTATCTTAGACCATTTGTGGTGCCACATCAAACATCATTAACTGGGTGGTTTATAAACAACAGGAAGTTATTTCTCACAGTTCTAGGGGTTGGGAAGTCCAAAATGAAGGAGCTGCTAAGGACTCCATTCTGGTTAATAAATGTGACTGTGGCTATCTCCTCACTTTACAGAAGTAGGTAGCACCCTCTGAGAGATGTTTGTTTGCTTGTTTACTTAATGTTCTCTCCTTATAGTCTGATCAACTCCCAATGGCCCCATGCTCAAATACCAGTACATTCGTGGATAGATTTCTACAAATGAATTGTGAACAAAGGTGACACAAATGCTTAGACCATCACAGAATTATCTTCATCTAATGCAGTGGTTCTCAGCCTTCCTAATGCTGTAGTCCTTTAATACAGTTCCTCATGTTGTGGTGACCCCCGACCATAAAATTACCTTCATTGCTACTTCATAACTAGTTTTGCTGTTGTTATGAATCAAAAAGAAGATAATTTTGGAGATAGAGGTTAGCTAAAGGGGTCATGACGGTTGAGAGCCACTGATCTGATGGTTCTGATGTTGCTGAAAGGCTGGTTGATTATCCTAACAGCTTATGGCAAGTTATACCATAGCTTGTATAAATACTGGTAAATATGAACACATGAAATAATCCAAATAACATTTTAGTTTGACTCTAATACATAGAAATAAATAGAGGTCACCTGTTTCTGGCATGTGATCTCTCATTACAACTTCCTTAGGCAGCGTGTTATTTTCCCTGGTGAAACACATTCACCCATCCAGTACTCAAGCCTTTTGGGTGGATCATCTTCTCTGTCAGAGCCATAGTTGAATGTGTGACATGACTGTAGTCTCAGAGCATCAGCCCCACACTGGTGGTTTCCTCCAGTGAAGCACCAACTGTATACTATTGGGATTTTTTAGCGCAAGGGAGACAGAAGAAGACAGAGGAAATCTCTTTTCTTGGTCTTGAAACTAAAGCTTCAGTAAAGACACAGACGGAGAATGTGTACCACAGAGTAAAGCCATGAAAATGCGAAGCAGAAGTAAGGGATGGGTCCCCAGAAATCAAACACCTGCATCCATCTGAGAATGGAGCAAAGTCTCTCTCTCTCTCTCTCTCTCTCTCTCTCTCTCTCTCTCTCTCTCTCTGAACTTTTCGTTATGTGACCTTATAAAGCCTACTCTTTGCAAGCCAGTTTTCTCTCCCTTCTAATCATAATCATTCCGATGTCTGGGATTTATGTGTGCAACAGTTAAGTCTGGAAATTGATTCTGTCAGTGTCGTGTGAGATGTTGCCTTTTCTACCTACAACATCAATTCAAATCATAACTTAGATAATAGTATACTTCTAAGGCATACAGGTTTGTGTACAGTAAGATTACTGTCTTTGAGGCTAAAATTTATTAGAAATTTATGATTACCAGGACAAATTTCACTTCTGATAGTATTTTATGGGGAAGTGACAAACTAGCCTTAAACGAAATTCAATTTGACTTCATGGTAGACAAAACATAAAATACATAAACTGTTGTAAGAGTGGTTATTATGGATATGTGTGAGAAAGGAGAAGAGAGATGGAAAGTCAAAGGCTTTGTTTGTGAATTCACAAAGAGGCCAAGAATAATTGACCTTGGACTCAGTACCAAGTCATAAAATGATGCCACAGACACATAGATTCTTTGTCTGATGGAAAGAATTTTACATATCTTATAGAGATTTAATTCTAGAAATAAAGACACTGGTAATTGAAACGCTTCCCAAAATAGCCAGAGAGAGTAACTGTCTTTCAGGTTGCTAGAACAGTCACCTCTCTTCCTCTTATCTGGCCTTCTACAAACATCCACTACATAACAAGGAACAGTGCTTGGGCAACAGGGGGGCAACAGGGTTTCAGCAGTGCACAGAACACAGAAACCCTTTCAGCTCCAGGACCTTACAGACCATAAATTCACAGAATATGACTGTGGAACAACAGCCTAGTTTACTTTTGGGGGGGGGGGGAGGTAATAGGTGTTCGAGAAAGGGTTCCTCTGTGTAACAGCACTAGCTGTCCTGAAACTCACTTTGGAGACCAAGCTGGCCTCAGACTCATAGAGATTCACCTGCCTTTCCCTCCCAAGTGCTGAGATTAAAGGAGTTTGCCACCATGCCTGGCTTAGCATAATTTAATGAACATACATCTAAGGGGCATATTGTAGTACATTGGATGATGCAGTCAACTCTGCTTAATGTAATAGAAGCTGGAAGTGTTTACGAGGGTTGCATTTAAGAGATTTTAGCTGAGACCTTGAGGCAAATCTTCCGTAAGATTTCTCCTAAACTCCCACCTTCTTCACTCCAACACACCAATGTCCTTTTTGTTTTCTTTACCAAAGAGCAGATGGACTTCACAGACCACAATTGAGAGATTTCACAATCCCTCAGACTCCATGACCATCACAAGGGCCTCCAGAATAACTGGCTTAGTGTTCAGCATCACTTCTTAGCTAAACAAGTGTGCAAGACACCAAGCAGGGGCTGGAAAGCTTACTGTGCCTTTTTCTAAAAGATAAGTTGCACGTGTTGATGATGAAGATCCTGTAACTTTCCCAGATCCCCTGCGTAAGGCCTGTTTGGTTAAAAAAAAAAAAAATCCTCCTTGCTTACTCATGTGAAGTATAAATATCTATGAATCAAATCAATGAAAATGGAAAATGGGCATCTCCATGGACCCTCCAATTTCTATCCTAGGATAAATGCTAAGTGCAATTAGAAGCCAAGGACATTAAGACTATCGGAAGTGTCTTGAACTGCATGCATGTTAGGAATTGTCCCACAGGTCCCAGGTCCAAATCTGAATTATCGCTGACTAGCGCGCACACACACACACACACACACACACACACACACACACACTTTTGCTTACTGCCATTGCATTTTAAGCTGCACTGAAAGTGAGGTCATTACTTCCTGTAATAGTCATGGGACTGACTCATAAGAGCAAGTGATAGAACTTAGGGTCTCTATCAGTATTTGCACTGGAGGGTCTACTACTATTTCCCTCTGACACAGGGAGTTAGACCAAGGAATAACAACTGAGTACTTCATCCAAATATGTGAGCACAGGTTCTAGAAACGATTAATACAAAAGCAGGTACCTTTGGTTTTGTACATCAAACTCAGAGGCTAACGATGCCATTGTGGGTGGCATCGACAAGCAAAGCTGAGGCAGGTGGCCAACTATAAGTGAGTGAAAGAAGTCAGTACACAAAGTGAACACAATGGAAGCCCTTGATCTTCTATGGGGAGCTATGTCTGTCTTGCTGTCTTTATTGCTAGTCATCACAGGGCCCAGTTTCTCAGGTTTCATGAGACTCCTGTGTCTTCCAATAGAACTGTCCCTTTATTTGTAACATTTTGTACTGGTTTCAGTTTGCACCATCCAGTAGTCCCTAAAACAGAACTGCTTGAAAAAGACTCAAAGTTCAGGACATTAAGTAGCTTTCAAATGCATTGTTGTCATGATTACCCACTGCTAATATGCATAATGAACAAGCATTTGCCCAGACTTCTGCCCATACAGCCAGCTCTACCTCTCTAGAGTTCAGAAGACTTTTACAGATTCCCAAAAAAGCTAGTCATCCCTTGCTCCCCCCCTCCAACTGCCCATCCAGCCACTGGTGTGAAACTATCTGGTGCAGAGGTACAAATTTGAAAAACGAAATGTTTCTGACAAGGGTGGAGAGGAATATTTAGAGCCTCCTATCGATGTGAGTTATTCGAGCTCTCACCCAGGAAGCGGAATGCTGTGTTTGGAGTAGATTAGATTTTCTAATAAGAGGAGCTTTTCTCTGGCTTATTGTGGTGTAATCCACATAAACTTACAATGACTTAGGCTCTGTGCCCTTTTCAGCCGTAGAGCAATGAGCCAGTTTTCTATGTGTCTATGATTTTGTGTTCTTTGGAAATCTTGATAGTCCCCATCCCACCCCAAAATAACTTATTACAACTAAGGCCTCCTCAAACCTCACTCATACAATGACTGAGATATTCGTTCTTCTTTTCCTTCCTTGTTGTAGGTTGCATCCCCCCACACATACTTCTCTCTTTTCTTTTTTATATAGATGGGGTTTCTTTGTACGGTCCAGGCTGTCCTGGAACTTGCTCTGTAAACCAGGTTGATGTCAAACTCAGAGATCTGCCTATCTCTTGCCTCCTAAGGGACTTGCCAAGGATTGTGTCTCTTAGAATTGTAAAAGTTCTCTCTCCATAAGACTCAGAGTCTGATATTATAGATATTCCTTGATGTGTGACATGATTTTCATCCTAATAAATACATGATAAGTTGAAAATATCCTAAGTTGAAAATGCATAAGCTGGACGTGGTGACCCGTCCCACATGGAAGGCAGAGGCAGGAAGATCTCTGTGAGTTTGAGGTCAGCATGGTCTACAGAGCTAGTTCCAGAACTGCCAAGGGCTGTTATACAGAGAAACCTTGTCTCAAAAATCAAACAAACAAACAAACAAGCAAAAAGTAAGAAAACAAAGAAAAAAAAGCAAAGAAAATGCATTTAATATACCTAGTTCACAGACACGCCCAGCTTAGCAACACAGTACAATGTAGTCTATAAGTCATTCTTCCTCACGGTGAAGGGCTAGGAAGGAGCTGCAACCCACTGCTGCTACCCAGCCACCCAGAATGTGGCATGCTATATATGGCTAGCCTGAGGAAATACTCAAAATTCCAAGTACAGCTTCTGCTGGGTACTTATTGCTCTTGTACCATTAGAAAGTTTAAAAATGAAATGTGATGTTACGGCCTTTTACTACTAATTGTCATAAACTGTTTAGGGTAATTAAGAAATGCAAATTAATGGTTATGCAAGCTGGTCATTCAGTTAGGTACTATGACAGCCTATTATAGGTACTTTCTAAGCTAATCAGAAATAAACCGGCAAGAGATAAGCAACATCTGCTTACCCTAATATAAGATATAGATAGGGCCTCTTCAAAAACCTCAAGAGATCTGCAGAATATGGCATTCAAAGATGTTTTTGTAACTTTAGATTTTTTTATATCAAGACATATCAACTCCTGACAGCACCCCCTATTCTCCTCCAAGTAGAAGATGAGCATCGAAGAATCTCCAGTGGGAGATGATTGAATTAGTCGCAAGCCTATCTCTTGGTAGGAAAAGCCCATTGCTCCAACTGTAGACAGAATGCTGTCCAAAAAGGACAAAACCTGGAAGCAGGTAAGTCGACAGCCTAGCTCGGCCAAGACAGGGTAGGTAAGTCCTTCATAACCCCTGCTCTACAATCAATGTCTGTCAGAGAAGCGGGGCCAAACGACTGAAGAGCAATGCTGTAATGTACGGAGAGAAAATGGGAACTGTCCAGGCAGCAACTGGTATGTCATTTCTTAGTTTGGGAAGCTGCAGACCCTGTACTTCCTATAAAATCAGATATATTTATCCCTCTCAGGTCTCTGAGGTGATTGAAGAACAGATAGATAAAGTCTCATAATTAAATTTTGAGTTGTTTAGGAGTCAAGAGAGTGTTATAGATCTAAGAAGATACTTTTAAAATTGTGTTGCAATTAGTATGAATGTTGAGTCAGATATAGACCTTTAAACTCATGGAGATGTTTAGATAGTAGAATGTTAAAGTCAAGTACCAAATACATATGGACTGGTCATTGGGAATGTATGCTAAGCCATATAACCCTCATAACTGTGGCCTAATTACCTCTGTTGTACTGTATTGTATTTATTATTATAAGAGAAAGAGCCATTTGTTGGACTGAAAGGGGAAACTGTAGGGGGAAATAAGATATACCTTAAACTTAAAAGAAAAAAAAAGGGAAGAGGATGGGGGGTTGAGGGTGGGAGGGTGGGACTGGAGGGGGAATAGGGAGGGGACTGCGATTGAGATGTAACTTGAAGAAATAAAAAATAAAGGAAAAAAATAAAATAAAAATAAAAAAAGAAAGTTTAAAAAAAAAGGAATAAGTCAAACCATTATAAATCAGAGTCAGGCTACATTTGGAAATTAGGTCATAGTGTGTATAACTAGTTGAGATAAGGGCATGTTGAATCAAGCTGTTCTCTTACTCCAAGATGAATAGTGTCCTCATAAGATGAGGAAAGTACAAATGAGACTCCCAAGGGGAGAACACTTTACAGCAGAGATGCCAGTGTGGCCGAGGCAAGTGAAGGAACACCAAGGATTACCCACAAAGCTGGGAAGAGGCAAGCGAGGACTGTCCGCTGTAAAACTTGTGGACAGCGTCTCTTCCTTGAAAAGCCCTTTGTAGAGCTTCTGTGAAAATCTTCTCATTGTAGAGAAGCCCACACTGGACACTCTGTTTAACATTGGATCTCTCGCTCTCACACTCTCTCAAATACCTTTTTCCTGATGTGTCCTATTTCTGTTCCCACACATCATGTTCTTACACATTGTTATTTATTTAATTATGATCATTTTTCATCTTCTGTCTCCTTGTCCCACAAGAGTTGGATGTCTTTGTCCTTTGGTGTTCCCTGTACAGTAGCTGCTCAATAAATACCTGTTGGCAGACTGAAGACCAAAAGACAGTATTAGCCATAGACCTGGGTCAGCATGTGCTGACCCACTCAGAGATGTGTACAACTGGCTCACAGGAGCTGAGGAAAGATATTTTCATCTCTTTTCTGTTCCTGTTTAGTGACATCACGTGGTAATTTGGGAAAAACCATCATGAGAGCATTTACACCACGGAAATGGGTAAATCCTACAAATCAGAGTTTGTTTCCAGGAAAGCTAATTACTGCACAATTATTAGCATACCACTATTACTTTCAATGCTGATAAATATTGATGATTAACTTGACAAGGTCTAAAACCCCCCATAAAAACAGTCCCTGGGAATACTTTTGAGTGCTTTTCATAAGTAGATTATTTAAAATGGAATGACCCTCCCTATGTGGGCAGCACCTTCCACTCAGTCCCAGATATAAGGAAGTGGAAGGGAAAAGCTTTTCTGTGTTGCCTGCTTGCCTTCATGTCATGCTGGTGAGCTCATCTGCCCTGTTTGCCTGAGCTCATCGACCCCTATTGCCATTACTACCTCTGCTGCTGCTGCCTTTTGCCAACATTAGAACCCAGGCCCTTTGTCCCTCCAATGTGGACTTAATCAGTGACCCTCAGGAACTGTCCAGGCCAGTGGTTCTCAATATTGGTAAAATTTTAGTACAGTTTCTCATCTTGTGGTGACCCCCAACCATAAAATGATTTCATTGCCACTTCATAACTGTAAGTTTGCTACTGTTATGAACTATAATGTAAATATCTGGGTTTCTGATGGTCTTAAGTGAACCATTGTTGAATGACCCAGATTGCATTTTATATATATATATATATATATATATACCTGTAATATATGCTTATTATATAATATATAATATACCTGTAATATATACTTATTCTACCAATTCTGTTCCTCTACACCAGTTGGTTCTCAACCTTTCTAATGCTGCAACCCTTTAATTCAGTTCCTTGTGTTGTGGTGGCCCCCAACCACAAAATTATTTTGTTGCTACTTCATAACTATAATTTTGCTACTGTTATGAATCATAATATAAAAATCTGGTATGCACTATGTCCAATATGTGACCGCAAATGGGTCGTGACCCACACATTGAGAACCGCTGCTCTAGAGAACCCTGACTGATACACTTACCATTGTGAAAATGTTGCAAAACCTAAATTTTAGCCATGAAGCCAAATATATGTCATAATTTAGTTAATTTAGTTTACTATTTAAAAAATAATAATTTTTCTCTAAGAAGCTAAAACCATTACTGGAAAAAAACTTCTATGTTCTCATCTGCATTGATGGGATGGTGTTTCTCATGGTTGTTGTTGACAGGAAGATAAGAGATAAAATGTTGTCACTGTCACACAATGAATTGTGATCAACTACTGCATCGACAAATTAACTGTGGGTTAATCTTTCAATTTAACTCCATTGCTGAAATTATAGCTCAATCATTGAAAAGATACTTTAGCTTAATATAGTGAGTGACTGAGAAGGGCCAAGCACTGTGATTAGAGATGATGAGAGAGAAAAGGTCTGTCTTTACCCTTAACCTGCCCGCAGGCTAGTTACAGAGAGGGACACAGTATTACCTGCTAGGAATGAAAGGTGTGTAGAGGATTCTTCAAGACAGAGAGGCATAAAAATTACAGAGATTATTTATTTTTCTTCATTATAGAAGTAATACAGAAAAACAAACAAAAGCAAGCTACACATAACATCTTAAATCTATTGCATATGATCCCTGCATCCTGTCTTGTGCCACTTTGAAAGAGGTCAATGTTCATGTCATACCTCCTGGTGATGAGGAGGAGGAAAGGGTCAGCTAAAGTATAAGAAACAGAACCCTTTTCCTATCTCAAAACAGTGAATAGGCAGACGATGAATCCTTGTGACCTTGGCTCCTTGTTCCAACAACAGCCAAGCAAGTGTGAACTCTAATTAACCAGAAGATTCTCATAAGCCCCAGAAGACAGGGGACTCAGAATGAGGACAACAGTGTGCTCCAGTTGTCTTGCGACCTTGCCATTTTGCATCTTTCACTGCATTGGTCTATTTTAGCATTTGCTTAGAGGGAAAAGAAAAGGTGCCAGTTCAAAGTAAGACAGAGCAGACATAGGCCAGCAGGTGGTGCCAAATCCAAGGGCACTTTGGGATTCTAAACTGTTCCTTAATTTTGCTGTAAAACGACCTCATAGTCTGTATCATTTTACACTGCTCCAAAACTCCACTTTTTCCAAGAAGTTTGAACATAATGAAAGCCTTTGTATGACTTCTCTACGCCTAGTTTCTTTCATCCTTTGGGTAATGCCTCTTTTCTGCATCTTTTTTTAGAGGGTGGGGGCAAGGGTTCATATATGTGTAGTCACACGTACGTGTGTGTACATGCATATGGAGGACAGAAGTCAGCAACAGAGGTCTTCCTCGGTCAATTTCCACTTTGTTTTTCAAGACAGGGTCGCTTGCTGAACGTGGGCTTGCTGACTAGTCTAGACAGGGTGGCCAGCAAGCTCCCAGGATCTTCCTGTCCCTGATGCCCTCACAGCACTGGTACTACAGTCAATCACAGAGGTACCCAACTTTTAGTTGGGTACTGAAGCTTAAACTCAGCTGTTCGTGCTTTCACGGTGAGCACTTTACTAATTAAATCATTGCCCCAGCTCAGCACCACTCTTCTTTAGAAGAATGCGTTCATTAACCACACTGTGCTCCGAGCCTCAGAGGTGTAACTGCCCTAAGGCCTGACCAGCATTTACTATTGCTAAGCTTTTGCCTTTTAGGACTGAGAAAATGCCATGCTATTTTTCTGGCTTACTCAGCAACCCTTCCTGGGACCCAAACTAATAAAGCGATGTAGGGCAGAAAGATGTGGTGTGGACTAAGACACCAAAGTGGATGAAGTCACACAAATCGCCCGGGTCCCGCTATTGACAGAGCTCTTTAAGTAATGTTGTAAAAACTTGAACTTTCTCCAAGGTTCTTTTGTCTTCCTTGGACCTTATCCTTAAGAGGTACCGTACTGTACCATACCCAAGTCAAACTGTCCCTTTCCATCCCACAGTGACTGTTTCTCATGTCAAGACATGACTGATCATCTCTCATCAGGACCACTTAAGGAGGACAGTGTTCTCACTAAATTAAACGTCTCCACTGTCCACCCCCATCTCCTTCCCGTACTCCTCAGAGTTGCAGATATGATTTAACCCAGCATTCACATAAGTTCAGTGTATTTTCCACAATGGTTTCCTATTGTTTCCAACATGGAGCAGGTCTCATCCCAGTCACTTTTTTCCTGTATCCCTTCACCCCATCAGTCTATTCTGGACCCTTATCCTCTGGGTAGGGGTTCTGTGTTCTCACAACCATAGTATGTATCCCAGCCCTCCTTCAGGAAAATCATTGGTTATTCTGAAATTAGTAAGCCTATATGGTAATGAGACCAAAGGGCTGTTTAGAGTCTGAGACAGACTGTTAATCTTCTATAAGAACAGAACTATTATTCATACAGAACTTTCTCATAGTATTTCCCTGGTTCCAGGATATGTTATTCTGGATTATGGAAACAACTACTTTTAGCCCTTCAGTGTCCAATAGACTGTGACTTGTGACTTGTCTGCATCAGTATCAGATAATGCTGAGACAGGGGGGCATTTTCCTACATAGATCTATCCATTCCAAATTGTGCAGTTGCAGACATTAAAATACAAAAGTAATGAATTCTTTGAAGCTAAGTTTAATTGCAAGCTGTATATAAACCTTTGATGTTAAAAGCAACTGAGCGTGTTATATTCTTAAAGTTTGCACTCATCAATTTAAAGCACAGCAGCTCTTCCCTCCTGATTTTTATCAGATTTGTGTAACTCGAGGTGGAAGCAGGGTTGGGGGTGGGGGTGGGAAACAGAAGAGAATTTTGTTAGAGTTTTAAAAGTATATTTATATAATAAAATTCACTCAAATTAGGTCTACCTTCTATGAATTGACAGCAATTATGATTTTGCAACCATCATTATAATTGAGAGAAAGAAAATTTCCGTCACCTGGCAATGTTCTTTGGGCCCTTTTGTGGTATTTTACCTCCCTCCCTCTTAGCCTGCAGCAACCACTGACCTATTCCCTGTCTTTACTGTCTTGCTCTTTTGAGAATGTTACACAAATGAAATCATACCCTTTGTAGCCTTTGCTGCAGGCTTCTTCCCTGTAGCATAATCCTTTTGAGATTCATGCACATTTCTGCATGTACCAATAATTCATTTCTTTCTGTTGCTGAGTCATATTTCATTGCATGAGTGTAATAGAACTGGTCATTCATTTGCCTAAGTATAGACCCAAGGTTGTTCCTGGGTTTTAGTGACTGTAAATAAAGTACCTGTATACAAGGTTTTTGTGTGAACATATTTCTGTATTTCTCTTGGGTCATTTCTGTGGAAAGGGATTACTGGTCTTAATGATAAATGTTTAGCTTTGTAAGCAATTCTAAATGATTTTGGCATATCGTTTTGCATTTTTGCCACCAATGTATTAGAGTTCTATCCATCCCTTACTACAACTGGGTTTGTAATGTGACTTTTGTAATAGTTATAAAGAAATACTTTGTGTGGCTGTCAATTTCATTAGTTCTGACTCTGTGATTAGATTCTTATTTAGGTTCAGGAAGACAGGTCAACAAGTAAAGATGCTTGCCACCAAATATGGTGGCATAAGCTTAACCCCGGATCTACATGGTGGAAGAATTGATATCTGAAAGTTGTCCTCCCCTTTGACCTACACACTCATGCCATGACATGCACACATGTTAGGAGGCAGGAGGTTTTTGTGCTCAGAGATAAGCAGTAGGAGAACATTGAATGCTAAGCACATGGAGATGTTCCTTAAAAGGAAGCAATGCTAACAAAGTGACATGTTTGCATGACTAGGAGTTTGTTTTACTTAACTATCCTAGACCGTTTTAGACGGTTGGTATCAAGAGGCCAGAGCTTCACATTTTATTTTTAAGTATCTCTAGGTATGATACCATTAGAAAGCGTTACCTTTAATTTTGTATCAATATACAAAGATCTATTCAATTGTGGTTAAATATACTCTTAATTATGTATCAATATACAAAGATCAATGCCTATGTAGCCCAATACAATCTTAATATTACGTCCATATACAAGGGTCAATACCATTGTGGCCAACTATAATCTTAATTTTGTATCAATATACAAAGATCAATACCGATGTAATCCAGTACAATCTTATTTTTGCACAATAAACAATGGTCAATGTAGAGAGCTGCGAAGTGCCGCGCCTTAAAGATGGCGCTGGTCTCCGCCTTCCACCAGCCCGACGGTGAGCG
>CAJQZJ010034450.1:1832598-1879580 GCA_907164525.1 Lophiomys imhausi
CTTTTGTGAGTTGCGTCATTCCTTGCTGGACAAGGGGGGACGCGACAGGTCAATACCACTTTAGCCAAATATACTACTAATTTTGTATCAATATACAAAGGTATAAGGGCATATTCAATAATCTGCCCCTTCTTCTTGGACCTTCCTGTGCTATGTCTATGTCTCATTTTTCTCAAGCCTATGCACTCCTACATAGGAGAGGAAGAAGGATACAGAAAAGGAAAAGTAGGAATTCCCTGGGGCTAACCTCCAAAACCCATTAAACAGGACCATTTATCAGCTTGTCACTTTGTTAGCTACTATGACAGTCTATCACAGATATTCTCTAAACTACCCAGTAATCAGTTGCTAAGAGACAAGCAACATTTGCTTATCTAAATACAAGAGATGGATAGGGCATCTTCAAAAACCCCAAGAGATCTGCAGAATATGGCATTCAAAGATGTTATCTTAAATTAAGATTTTCTTTTTTTTTATATCGAGACATATCAGCGCCTGACAGCACCCCCTATTCTACTCCAAGTAGAAGATAAGCATCGAAGAACCTCCACTGTAAGATGGTTGAATTAGTGGCAAGCCTTTCTCTTGGCATGAAAAAACCCCTTGCACCAACTGCAGACAGACTGCTGTCCAAAAAGGACAAAACATGGTAGCAGGGAAGTCGACAGCCTAACTCTGCCAAGACAGGGTAGGTAAGTCCTTCATAATCCCTGCTGTACAACAAATGTCTGTCAGAGAAACAAGACCCAAAGGCTGAAGACTGATGCAGGAATGTATGGAGAGAAAATGGGAACTGTCCAGGCAGTCACTGGTATGTCCTTTCTTAGTTTTGGAAGCTGCAGGCCCTGCACTTCCTATATAAGCAGATATATTTATCCCTCTCAGGTCTCTGAGGTGATTGAAGAATAGACAGCTAGAGTCTCATAGTTAAATTTTGAGTTGTTTAGGAATCAAGAGGGTGTTATAGATCTAAGAAGATACTCTTAAAAGTGTGTTGCAAGTTAGTATGAATGTTGAGTCAGACATAGACCTTTAAACTCATGGAGATGGTTAGATAGTAGAATGTTAAAGTCAGGGGCCAAATATGTATAAACTGGACATTGGGAAGGTATACTGGGCCATTTAACTTTCATAAATGTGGCATATTTATATCTGTTGTTTTGTATAATACTTACTGTTATAAGAGAAGGAACCATCTGTTGGACTGAAAGGGGAAACTTCTGGGGAGAAGAGGGTGGAAGGGCGGGATAGGAAGGGGGAATAGGGAGGGGTTTGTGACTGAGATGTAACTTGAAGAAAAAAAATAAGTATTTAAAAAAAAAAAAGGAAGCAATGCAAGACCTGTTATCTCCTCAGAAGGGTGGCAGTGGCTATGCTTTCTTTCCTTTTGCAGTCGGGACCCTCCTGCAGCCCCTTACCATAAGCATGTTTCTTGCAATCTGTAGAACTTGACTTTATAGAAAGTGTCATGGTACTTCTCAGAGTTTTGATGTAGTCCCATTCGATTTTTATTTATCTTACTTTGTTCCTCAAAGAAATTCATTTATGCTTTGTTGTGGATGTGAGATTGAGCTAATTATCAACAGAAAAGTTTTCACCAAGTTGTATTGTGCTTAGATATGCCTAAAATAAAGACTTGGGGGTCAGACTCTGGAAGTTTGAACCAATACCAGCTCTGAGTTGTGTTCAACAATCTTCTTGCCTCCCTTGGATCATCTCTCTGCAGGCCTGTGAAGGTCACAGATACACACACACACACACACACACACACACACACACACACACACACTTCCCCCTAACACAAGAACTAAATGTACTGATAAAAAATGCTTACTGAGGCCAGTGCATCACATAGAAAGAATACTGTTAATTAGACAATAATAACTATGGTGCCTCAAAGAAGACTCCCAGTGTTAGCACAAATTTGAACCAACAATGTATTAAAAGTGGTTTTTTTTGTCTTATTGATAATTATTATCCCTTTCTTTCATAGAAGGAAGAACCAATATATTATAGAATGTATTATTTTTTAGAGAGAATTTTTAAAGATTTATTTATTTATTTATTTATTTATTTATTTATTTATTTTACATATATGAGAGCTCAATCTGCATGTACCCCTACATGCCAGAAGAGAGCATCAGATTCCAGTATTGATGGTTGTGAGCCACCATGTGGTTGCTGGGAATTGAACTCCGGACCTCTGGAAGAGCAGACAGTGCTCTTAACCGCTGAGCCATCTCTCCCGCCTGGAATGTATTATTTTAAAGCAAAAAGTATGCATTGAATTCATAGTCTGAGGAAGACTGTGTATAAATCATGGCTCATCATTCTTAGTAATATTGTCCCTGATTTGCCTGAATGCAAGGCTGCCTAGGAGAGAGATCATGCCATCATTTTCCTTGCAAGAAACTATGTCTCTGTTTGTTGAGTAAATGTGGTGTGGCAACTTCTAAGAACTCTCTGTAAGTGACAGGTGGTATGTGACTTTTGCCCCCTTTCAACTTTATCCCTTTTTCTTACCTCATGACTAAAGCTGAAGATGCCACCTTGGTTCATAAGTGACCAGGGGATTACACATAGAAGATCAGTAAAGTGGAAGTAGCCTGAATTCTTGAAAATTCCAAACCACATACTAGCCTTTGAACCACTCACCTGCTGGATTTTATATGATTCAAATGAATTTCTATTTTGTTGGAGCAGACTGAAGAATTTCTCTTAATTCTTCCCTCCTTCCTGTCCCCATTCCGTCATTTCCATGGGGGAAAAGTACTCCCACCTTTGATTCTGTCTTCACTGAGCCCGAGCCTCATAATGCTCCCAGCAATTCTATCTAATGTGTTTTTCATTATTGGAAGAGCAGCCTTGCCAAGCCTATGCGTTTGAATCTCTGGTACTGGATGGCAGGATCTTGTGCAAAGACACAGGTGGAATAAAACAAATCCACATATTTTGAATAAGACCAGTAAAGCTTTGATGAAAGATAGAATTTCAGCTAGAAGGCAGAAGGGAGTTAGTTCTGACAGAAACAGCAATTAGATCCCTCCTTTAACAGAGAGAGCAGTAGGCTTTATTTGATTTGGGGAGGGGAATGAAGTTTGGATATTATCTGTCTCCCTCACCAAAACAGACACCAATGGAGATAGACAAATATGAAAAAATAGATTTTGGCCAGGCATGGAGGGCACATCTTTAATCCCAACACTCATGAGGCAGAAGCAGGCTGATCTCTGTTAGTTCAAGGCCAGCCTGGTCTATAAATTGAGTTCCAGGACAGCCAGGACTATACAGTGAAACTCTGTCTTGAAAAATCAAAAAACAAAAACAAAACAAAAAACAAAAAGAAAGAAAAAAAGGAAAAAAATATAGATTTCAAGCCTTTTATTTCATTTTAGTTACTTTTTTTTAGGTTTTTTCAAGACAAGGTTTCTCTGTGTATCAGTCCTGGCTATCCTGGACTCACTTTTGTAGACCAGGCTAGCCTTGAACTCACAGAGATCCACCTTCCTCTGCCTCCAGAGTGCTGAGATTAAAGGCGTGCACCACCCGCACCACCACACCAGGCTAGTTATACATTAATTATCTATTAGGTCCAGAATGAGTTGGTGTTTTTAGGAAAAGTGGCCTTCAAGTTGCTATAAAATAACATAGCCAACTGCTATAGTGACAATTTTCGAGTTTTGGTTTTTTGAAAAATATAGAAATATTACACGATTATGTTTTTATTCTAATCTCAGATGTAGGGATGTGGGGTTGCTTCAGACTTACCACAGCAGCTGATTATGATTGGCTTCATGCTCTACCATGGTTTTGCCAGCTGAAGATAGTTTCTGCGATTATGTGATGTTTGGAATTCTGAGAACTTTTCAGAGGGTATTTAAATGCTAGAGTCACAAGAGATAGGTTGTTGTTGTTGTTGTTGGGTTGTTGGTTGGATGTTGCTTGGTTGCTGGTTGCTGTGATCATGGTTTGTTAAGTAGTCATGTGCAAAGAACAAACAAGAAGAAGAAATTAGACATCCTGAGATCAAACTTGCCCATAAAACTGGATGCCCCTAATCAGCAGGAAGTAGTCTAATGTCAAGAAAATCCTGCTGTTAAGGTTGAAGTCTGACCTTACCGGAAAGCCCCTGAGCTCAATGCAAAATGATAGATACCCTTTGCCAGCAGGGTTCCCTCCTCTCTGCCTCATCTGGGTAAATCCCAAATCCTATATCTGAGGAATGTCACATATCCCTCAGGGAATTACAGGTCCAACTCTTTCTCCCAATAAGAAACCAGTTCAGTAAGCACCTAGGATTCCTGGAAATACCTCCCTATGCTAATGAGATATCTTAAGTACCATAATTTTCAGCCAACGATCTTTGTCCATGCCTCTAGCCATACCTGGAGTGTCCCCCACTGCACCCCTACCCCGTAGCCCATAGGATAATTAGGTACTGCATTCCCCTTCTTATGATAGGACCTTGCTGCTAGCCCCATTGAATCAAACACATTCACCCCAAAATTCCTCCCACCACCCAAAATTTATAATGTACCTGTTCATGGAAAAACTAGAGTCTCTCTCTCTCCTGCATACTTACCATAAGGGCTATAAAACTTGGGAGTGGATATATTCCATTCTCTTACCTCTCCAGTTGGACTGAATAATAGCCTGTGACACAGACCCTGTTCAACTTTTCTTCCAGAAAACCAGTGTAACCTGGACCTCCTGGTGAAGAAGCATACACTTCCAGCTTGGTGCCTGACCAGGCCCTAGCTTCCCAGGAGAGTACCCACCCAGCAAGGCCTGAACCCTGAAGATGTAGAATGACAGTCTAATGCTAATGTTGCCCTCTTTCCCACCCCTGACTTTATTCACGGATCCCTTTCCTTTACTCTCTATTCTTTTTCCTCTCCTATCTAGTGTTAGGGTGATTGAAACGGTGGAAGACAAGGAGTGGAGAAGGATGGGAAAAAGAAGAACCCACAGCTGATTATGGTGGCTCATGCCTTTAATACCAGAATGGGGGGGGGGGGCAGGGGCAGGCAGATCTCTGTGAGTTCGAGGCTAGCCTGGTCCACAAAGCGAGTCCAGAACATCCAGGGTTACACAGAGAAACCCTGACCTGAAAAACAAACAAACAAAAAAGAACCCACAAAGTAGCAAAAGACCATCTACAGACTGTTCTATCTATAATCCACATGTCAGACCTGTTACTATTAAAGTTGATGGGAAGACATTGTACTGCGCAACTGTGTGACCTCCCAAAATAGGGATTCTTTTTAAAAGTCAAATAAGAACACACAAGGCTAGTGGGCCTATATATGTTTTTGTCTAATAACAATTCCCGATTGACTTTATCACTTGTGTGACCTTTTCAAAGCCTGCTAGTATCAGCTTGGCTTGGTCATAAGAAGCATCTAGTCTGTAAACGGTCTGGCCTCCTGGCCTTGTCCAGCATTTTATAATGAAACTATTGAAGAGAGTGGAAGAGCACACATATCGTGCCGTCAATGGGGTTGGTTCTTTTGACTCTTCCGGGTAGTCCCCGATGCTTGACCCCCCTCTCCTGTTCCAGAAGAAATCATCACACGGTTCAGTTAGAAGCCAGATCGCTCATATGACACAATTCAAAAACTATCCAGGGAAGTTCAGCAAACCCAGCCAGCAATCCTAAAGGATTATTGTTCAAGCCAATGAATGAGCTCTGGGATGGTTTGTCACTTAGGAGTAATGCAATTGACTTGGTTGAGCTATTGTAGTTATGGCTCTCTATTAGTGAGAACTGAAACAAATTCTCAGCAGTGAATATACAACGGCATATAATGCAAAACTTAAGCTCCGTGGAAGGGGGCTATCAAAATGGAAAAATAGAAGACAAGATAATTTAATTAGAAAAGTTTTCTTAAGAGTCCTGTAATTACTGGATATCTCTAAGAGGAAAACAATTAAAATTTACCTTAACTTGCTCACTACACCATGTTAAGTTAGTATAGTTCACAGACATAAACATAAAACCTAGAAACATCAAAGTTCTATTTCCTAGTCCAATTATGCTGAGCATCTATGATGTGTTGCCTTAATAAAAATAATTCATGTAGTGACTAAATATTTATGTGCCAGACACTGAAATGACATGTTTACATGAGTTATTTTATTCAACCCTCAGAATAGCTCAGTAACATAGATGTGTGTGTAGAGAATAGCTGTGTGTTTGCTTAGCCGATTATTGTGGAAATGGTCTCTAAGCTTTCCTCAGAAGGTTTGCCTCTCCTCATGCCTGATGGTGTTAGTTTGTCTGAGATAGGCCTCTACTCTGGATTTGGAGCAGACACTTGACCCAAACCTGAAACTTGAAAGAAGCCTAACAGATACCCGGATGAACCTAATTCTCCAACTCAAGTTCTTTGGTGCTACACCAGAGATTCCATCCAGGCTGCCCACCGAAAATACCTGGAGAATGTTTAAATTAAGCAAGTGCCTGGACCCCACTCTCATTTAAACACACGCAACTCTTTTGGTTGGGCATTTATTTGGTTTCCCATGATTCCTTTGCACAGTAAGGGCTCAATGCTTTCTCACTCAGTAGTCTCCTTCTGTGGCTGATTGTAAAGGTATTGCTATAGGTCTGGGGTGGTTCAGAGATTCGCCATCCTGACCCTTAATACATTTAACAAGGGAGAGGCGTTTATTCATATACTGGTGCCAGTTACTTACCAGGGACTTGGGATTCTCAAATCAGTCAGGGGTTTATAAAGGCAAAGAACACAAGGTTCCACTCTGTTCTAGTGCAAGCAGAAGGTCCTCTCACACAAAACAGGCTTTTGTTTACAGAAGCAAAAACAGAAGTTGACCTTATGACCTATTTATTAATTTACACAAACTACAGTTTTGTTAAAATTGTATTAGACCGGGCAATTTCAAAAATCAACCTTTAATAGCCTTTAACTTTTGTTTGTTTGCTTTAAACACAGGGTTTCTCTATGTAGCCCTGGCTATCCTGGAACTCCCTTTGTAAAGGAGGCTGGCCTCCAACTCAGCCTGCCTCTGCCTCCTGAGTTATGGTATTAAAGGCATGTGCCACCTGACCCAGCTAGCCCTTAATATTTGGAAGTCCAATTTTGCTTTACAGTTCTCTTAATCACAGAAATTTTAAACTTTTAAGCATAAACTTAGCCATCAACATGATATTAGCCATCTCAATATGATTTCTGACTTTCTTTTTCCTTGTCCAGGTTAAGTTATTTCCTAATCTTCCTTTTTCTACTTCCCAACCTCCCTGCAAAATCCTCAGAAGGTCCTGAGCATAATAGGAACCCAAGTGACAGTACTTTCTGATTGGATTGAGAACTGTGGGTCACTGTCATCTCGAGAGGACAGAGCAGGTACATGACAGAGAAAAGGATAATGATATATCAATAAAGATAAGAATCAGAGGCTGACTAGATGATGGTTCATGGTTGATATACGTAGGAAGGACACAAACTTCTGTTCTTTTAAAAGTAGAGATGATCTCTCAAAACTGTAACAGAATATTTTTATTTATAAACACTTATATTTATTAATACTTAACAAGTGTCTATAAAATTCATACATCTTATAATCTAAAACCTATAATCTAAAATCTACAATTCATCTAAGAATACCCTAATACCTAATAACACTCTAATACTTATCTAAAAACAACTAACACTATTTTAACTTTCTTAAAAGTATATTAATACTCTTAGTGTAGGTCCATGCAGGATGACTTGGTTTACAGCAGTCCAGTAAGGCAGTCCTTTTCAAAGCTTAATGTTTGTTGGACCTTACTTTCCCAGTTCACACTGCCGGGTTATTTCCATCACCAAATTGTGGCCAGTTTATAAAGTCAGTTTGTTCCAACCACCAAACTGAGGGCAGCTTCTTCAATCAGCTACAACTCGCCTCCACAGTCTCTTCAACCCAGGCAAGTCTTAAGGCTAAAAACCTCTCCAAGTGGCTTCTGAACTCTGTTTGCCTCGCTCACTTTTCTGGTGCTGTGAGTCCCCAAAACAGACGCCTTTAAAGGTCTCTCTCTCAGGAGGTTTGTGCTATGCTTTTGCCTTGGGCTATAGCAGTCTAAATTCTGTTAACGGCATACTTTGCTGTGCATTTCTTCAACATGACCAAAGTCATTGAGGGCAGGAGGAAGAGAGCAACCACATGGAGTTCTCTGGCTTATATATCAAATTATCTCGTGATACTTGGCAGTCTCAAGGGTCCACGAGATTTCTCACAATGTCCAACAGTCCTGTTGCTTCTCAAGACAAATAACATCTCCTTTGTGGCTTGTGAGGTTTCTTAGCCACACCCCTTCAACAGGGCATATCATCTGGTCACAACTGGCTTTTTGTCCATTAGCAGCAAACCAAAGGGACACTAAGCTTTCCTTATGTGCTGCCAGATGCTAATCTGAACTGCCTCCTAATTTCACTGAAGAGACCTAACTTCTACCACACAAAACAGCTTTAGAATTGCTGGGGCAGAGCAGGGCACAAGGGCTCCCACAAAGTAATCTATATTTTATGTGCTGTTCTGTTGTGTAACAGTTTCCTCTGAGATTGAAACACTCAAACCTGAAGTGAAGGCCTTAAACCAGAAGAAAGTAAACAACTTAAAGTAGCTTCAGGAAGTTCCTGAAATTGATCAGATTCACTAGGCACCTTCCGGCCATAGTAGGTAATAAAGAGGGCTGACTCTCAGACAAGCCAAGCTGCAAAGACAACTCTCAGACAAGCAAAGCTCAGAGAAGACCTTGACACAAGCCACATTGCCCGGAATAAACAGAAACCAGCAGAACTGCCTGAAAGAGGCTTACACCAACTCAAGCACCTGAAAAAGGACAATCTTGACCTGGTTGAGCACCTGTAGATTGCACAGTGTGCTCCAGGTTTCCAGCTTTTGTGAACTGTCTACCCATCCTGGGGTGGACTTTAGTGGTTCAGCTATCTGAGTCATTTCTGCTCCTGCTAAGTACCTCTCACCCATATTCCTGCAAGGAGCTGCAATGAAACTCATTGGTTTATGAAATTGGACTTCAGTGGTATCCATATTTTGGTCTGTTGTGGGCTCCCTAACTTGAGTGGATAGATGTGTTCATTTAGTCTACCCAGAAAAAGTCTTGTTACATAACATATGGAATATACACACACAACATACACACACACCACTCAGACATTCATAAGGAAAAATAGTGAGAAGGGTTAATTTTTAGAGTTACACACAGGAATATTTCTATTAGGAGGGAGAAGAGGAAGGGAACAAGGGAGAGAGGACAGGGGTATTTTCCCATGAGAGAGATAAAGGACTGCCTCTGGATAGAGAGGAGACAAATGTGAAACTACAACCTTGTTAATGATGGTATTTATTGAGAACAATAAATTGTTATACTAGGCCAGTGTAGCAGCTAGTGGCTGTGTGGGAGGCCGGAAGCCCTGGTGGGGCAGCTGCTAGGGCTTGGAGAGAAGCCTGCAGGCCTGGTTTGCCTTAGCTGGCAGCCTGACCTATCCTGAGGATAAAGCCCTGGGCCAAAGGTGCCCTTCAACACTCCTGAAACCACAACTCTGTTAACTAATATATTAATAACTATAAACTGCTGTATTAGGCCAGTGGTGTAGCCAGTGGCCTGGCAGGATGCTAATAGGCCTGACCTTCCTTAACTAGAGGCTTGAAACCCTCAACAGCCTTTTTACAATAATTAAACACACCAAGATCTTTTAATGTTTCAATGCTAAGGCCTTAGCTGGGGAGATTCTCACCTAGACCCCGACCACCTAATCCCAACTAGCCATGTGGCTTGCTATACCTGCATGTCTCACAGAGCTCACATCCAGATGTCCTGCTTTTAGTCCTGCAGGGAAGAGAGATTCCTCAGTGTAAAACCCAGGGTTTTTCTCTTAGTCCCAGGAAATACTACCTTCCTATACTCTTTCTGCCCAGCTAATTGGCCAACAGTGAGTTTTATTAACCAATCAGAGAGTGCCTCGGAAAGGGAGGTAACTAGACCTCTGAGCACTGAAATCAGCATCTGAGAACCAGTGTATAAGACCTTCCTTCAACACAAATGTGGCCCACAGGGACATGGTGATCTAATAAAGGTAAAAGGGGAAACCCCATTTTAGGATGAGGTATTTAATCTTAATCTGGCATATTAACTATATGAGCCAAAGGCGGCTTCTGATTGCTGGTCTTCAATACTATGATAGCTGGACCTTGGTAGTTAGCCTCAGGAAGAGGAAGTAGCCAAATAAGGGAATGGATGTTGATGGCTAGCTTTAGAAATGTAATCTATAGCTGGAGAGATGTCTCAGCAATTAAACGCCAGGCTCACAACGAAAAACATAATAAATGTAATGTAACTGTTTTCAGCAAGGCAGAGGAAATGAGAGCCAAGGGCAAGATCTACCATGTCAGCTGTGCTTGGGCTGGCTTAGAGTTCCTTCAATAACTATGGGTTCCTTCACACCAAGATGTAAATCTTTATTACTGCCTCTTATGTCATTTGAGAATTTCATACATCTGGGGCTGGAGAGATGGCCCAGCAGTTAATAGCACTGGTTGCTCTTCCAGAAGACCTGGGTTCAATTCCCAGCACCCACAGGGCAGCTCACAACTGTCTGTAAGTCCAGTTCCAGATGTTTTGACATCATCAAACAGACGTATGTGCAGGCATAACACCAATGCACATGAGAATTTCACATCCATATACTATGTTTTGAACAAGTCCCAACCCCTTTCCATCCTCTAATTCCTTTACTCCCCTCCTCGAATGTGCTCTGTTTTTAGACCCACTGAGTCCATTTTGTGTTTTTTTTTAAACTGCTGATTATTTCCAAATGTCAATGAGTCTTGGGGGTAGGGTGGAGGAGTTGGTCTATGTGTGAGCTGAATGGGCAAGCCACGTAAAGATGGCCACCTTTTCACAGTATATCAAAGACCAACATTGTGATCTAGGGAGTCATGAGTTAGTTACGCAGCCTGGAGACCCTATAATACAGACGATGGTAGACTTCATCTAAGTCAGTTTCATTCATTCAACATTCATCAAGTTCATTAAATATGTGCTACAAATGCTATTAGGCATTACTACAGAACAAGGGTGATAAAATTTGGTTTAGAGGACAATGTGTTACAGGTGTTGTCCTAGCCTGTGGTGCTTTTGGAAGGTGATAGAAGTTGTAGGTACAGCCTAGTAAGGGTATGCCCTTGGGTGCATGCTTTGGAAGGAGGTACTGGGATCCTATCCACTTCCTCTTCTTTCACTTACTCATTACCATGAGGTGAAAAGCCCTCTGTCACATGCTCCCATCATAACATACTGCATCTCCAGGGGCCTCATAGGCCCAATAGACCTGGGCAGAGATCTCTGAAACAATGAGCCAAAATAAACATTTCGTCTTTTACAAGTGGTTCATCTCACATTTTGTCTCAGAAGAGAAAACTAGTAGCACGAGCATCAATTTGAAAAAAAAAAAAAAAGTCTTTGAACTTTAAAGAATATCTCAGTGGCAGTTTGAAGTGTCTAAAAGCATTAATGCAGGGAATGAAAACACAGTAAAACTCAGAGCACCAATGGTCATAAGCAGCTCCCTGTGCCTACCCAGCCATCTGGTTTACCAGGAGTTTAAGGAAGCCCGCATGAGACAGGACATGAATATGGGTGTCTAAATCTCAGTGACATTCTCGGACAGTCCCCTTCATGCACAGCTCTTTCTGAATGTGGGAAACTGAGACAGGCTAGTGTGGGCACAGTTGCCCCACAGCTAAGCGGCACCCTGCCCCTGCTGCTCACCACCAAAAAACAAAAAGAAAGAAAGAAAGAAAGAAAGAAAGAAAGAAAGAAAGAAAGAAAGAAAGAAAGAAAGAAAGAGAACTCAATGGTTTACCATGATGAATATTATGGACTGTTTTGTTTGTTTGGTTTTGGTCTTTGCTTGTTTGCTTTTTGAGATAGGGTTTCTTTGTGTGATAGCCCTGGCTGTCCTAAACTCACTTTGTAGACCAGACTAGCCTTGAACTCACCGAGATCCACCTGCCTCTGCCTCCCTGAGTGCTGGGATTAAAGGTGTGTACCACCACACCCAGCCACAAAGTCTTTTAAAGAGTAAATTTGGTACCTAAATTCTATGGTTTGCACAAAGTCCTTATTCAAGAATTATTTAAGGAGTATAGATAGCAATGTCTAGATTTAACCTAATCTGATAGATAATACTGATATAAGACATCCTGGCCACAAGCATCTTTTCCAAGTGACACATTTGTCAGTTGTACAGGAAGAATAGGTAAGATCTTTACACAGGGAAGGGCAAATGTCACATGAATAACTTGGCATAGACTCTTCAATCTTCCACTTCATATTTTTCGTGGGTGATGGCATAGGTAGTCATTTCCAACCCTCCTAGCAGAAACTTTGCATGTTCCTATAATATAGCAGTACTTGGGCAGCAGTATTTTATTACATATACAGTATTTGGCCTACATGTATGCCTGAGGGCACCAGATCTCATTACAGATGGTTATGAGCCACATTGTGGTTGCTGGGAATTGAACTCAGGACCTCTGGGAGAGCAGCCAGTGCTCTTAACTTCTAAGCCATCTCTCAAGCCCAGGCAACAGTATTTTTATTTTATTTTTATTTACTTATTTTGGTTTTTCGAGACAGGGTTTCTCTGTTTAACAGCTCTGGCTGTCCTGGACTCGCTTTGTAGACCAGGCTGGCCTCGAACTCGCAAAGATCCGCCTGCCTCTGCCTCCCAAGTGCTGGGATTAAAGGCGTGCGCCACCACCGCCCGGCTGCAACAGTATTTTTAAAAGATCAAGGTTAACATTACATGGTAGGTACTCTGAAAGCAAACTGAGAGGTACTGCAATTAGCCAGGACTTTTTTTTTAAATCAATTTAAATTGTTAGACAATTTTACACATTCAAATAGATAGTGGTCATTCTCACCTTCCATCCTCCTACCATCCCTGCTGACCGTCTCCCCCTTCCCACAAATCTCTTATTGTGACCCATTATGATTAACAAGAGCTGTATGTGTGACCATGTCTTTGGAGGAATCCATTGGAGCATGGGGCGTGTAGAGGTAACTTTTATTCTCCTGATTTAATTGTGTGCCTAATCCTGGAAGGTTCTAGCCTCTGTTTTGCCGCAAACTAACTCTAGCAATCTGCTCAAATCTTCTGGTTCCTTTTCATTCTTTGGCTCATTCTGTCTTTGCCTGTGTCTAGCTTGTTCTCTCTTAAACCTGTCTCTGTAAAACGCTTCTGGTAAAATTTGCCTCTACAAATCAAGTCCAGGACAGTCACGGCTGTTACAAGAGAAACCCTGTCTCAAAATAGCAAAAAAAAAAAAAAAAAAGTTGCCTTTGAATTTCACAAATTGAACTGCCATGAACTCCTCTCAGCTCACTGACTCAACTGAATTTCCTGAACAGCAATGACTAGAACTCAGAGATCTGCATGCCTTTGTCTCTTGGGTGCTAGGACTAAAGGTGTGTACCTTCTTTACCTGAAACTTGTTCTATACCAGGCTGGCCTTGAACTCTGAGATCTGCTTGCCTCTATTTCCTGGGATTAAAGGTGTGTCTGCATTCCAACTAGACCACACAGACTTATGTCTTTGGATATGAACTCTTGCCAGAGCAGCCCTGTTCTGAATTAAAATTCCTCTACAGGCAGACTCAGCAGTGGGTACACAGTGAAAGACAGAGTAATTCTCCCTCTCTCAGAATCTATCAATAGCAAATGGTTGAGAAGTAAATGGAAGGGCCCCAGGAGCCCCTCTCCCCACCTTCACTGTTAATAAGGCCCATTTTAGGTGGGCTCAGTCAGGTAACAAGTTGGTTTTTTTTTTTTTTTGAGACAGGGTTTCTCTGTGTAGCCCTGGCTGTCCTGGACTCACTTTGTAGACCAGGCTGGCCTCGAACTCACAAAGATCCGCCTGCCTCTGCCTCCCAAGTGCTGGGATTAAAGGCGTGCGCCACCACCGCCCGGCTAGGTAACAAGTTTTGAGTTAATAGTTGCAAAGATTGTATCCAGTCTAGAGAACAGCATTTTTCAAGCCCATCTTTTGGCTCTTAATTAATTTCCTGAGCCCTCTTTTAAGTTTCTTGATCCTTGGAGGGGGTTTAAATGTCTTCTTTAGGGTTGGGCTCACAACAGTCAGAGCTGCATCTTGGGGAGGCACGAGTCTGTACTCACCATCATTCTTTGCAAAGAGAGGCTTCTGTGACTATGGTGGTAAGTATAGATATGTAAAAGGTTGTTTGTTGTTATGTCAATTTAGAGAACCATCAATAGTAAGCCTCCTGCCCAGGTCTAGGTGGTTAGCAGGGCTTACATTACCAGGAATGGTCCCTCAACACCCTCGTCCATTTCTGTGGAGCAGACTAGGACTTCTGATAGCTTTGGATGGGTGGAACCAGTCCTTTCCCTCCATTTATATTTGAACTAAAATTTCCTAGGATAAGTTAATACAATAAAATGGCATGCTTTAAAAGATTTTAAACTTTTCATTCTACCTACACATGAAAAAGTGTTATTACACTTGTCAAATCACAACCATCATATTTTAAATAGATCCAGATAAATAATTCAATTGAATAATTTGGACACTTCAACAGGATAGCCAGTCTTAGAAAAACT
This sequence comes from Lophiomys imhausi, assembly GCA_907164525.1. Classification (NCBI taxonomy): domain Eukaryota; kingdom Metazoa; phylum Chordata; class Mammalia; order Rodentia; family Muridae; genus Lophiomys; species Lophiomys imhausi. Next base: position 1,847,247 of record CAJQZJ010034450.1, read on the forward strand.
GTTTCGGAATTCTTGCCATTGAGGGGTAAGTATTCAGATCAGTTATTAAAAACAAAAATCAACATCTTATTGAACATATGGGACTGAAAAATGGAAGGGTTTCCTCAGGACAACAAATAAACAAGCTTTAAGAAAACTGAAATGACTTTTAGCTGAGAATCATGTAGTTTGTAATAAAGGCAGTAGATGCAGATTCTCAAAGTATGGATTTCTTACATGCTCTATGTTTTATTATAACAAGAGAATTCCAAAAAGAAATAAATAGAACTAGGAAGTCAACATGATGGTCTTCTGGAGGACAGACAGTACCCAGTGACAGCCAAGCAGCATGCTCGGCAGAAAACACAGCCACACTGCAGGACATCAGTAGAATCCAGCCAAATAGTTCATAGGAAAAATGACTTGTTATTATCAGATGAGTGTAACTATATAGAAAACCAGGTCGTGAGGGCCTTGGCCATGCTACTGGGCAATGTAAAGACAAGTCTGATGCTGTTAGTTTCACGAACAACACACAATATAACAAATTTAGCCACACTACATGCCCCTTTGTTCACCCATAAACAATGCTAAAACGAGTTTGTGACATATAAATATATTTATATATTAGGAAAGTGAGGTGTGTAACCATGATTTCCAGTCTACTGAGAGCAGAAGGTAGTGATACATTGAATAATTTGGAGACAGAAATTCAATAGTTGAATGTGGAAGGTTCCTCCTCAAAGTGTCCAAGCAAGTTTTATCTTAAGCCTATTAAAACTTATTGCCTGGGCTGGAGAGATGAGATGGCTCAGTGGTTAAGACCACTGTCTGCTCTTCCAAAGGATCCGGAACACATGGCAGTTCACAGCTGTCTAATTGTGGGGTGTGGTGGCACACGCCTTTAATCCCAGCACTTGAGAGGCAGAGGCAGGCAGATCTCTGTGAGTTCAAGGCCAGCCTGGTCTACAAAGTGAGTCCAGAACAGCCAAGGATACTCAGGGAAACCCTGTCTCAAAAAACAAAACAAAACAAACAAACTTATTGCCATATATATGTATAAAATAAGGGGTAACTTTGCCCCTTTCCCCCTTAGAGCTTACTTTTGCAAGCTATATTTGGTATTTTTGTTTGGGTGGGGAGGTTAGAAGAGAACTGTTGGGAGTCAGTTCCCTCCTTCCACCATGTGGTCTCAGGGATGAGATTCAATCATCAAAGTAGGCAGCAAACATCTTTGCCCATTGAGCCATCTCACTGGCCTTAGGACTGATTTTTAAAACTATATCTACATGGTGCTGAGGGTATAGATGGCTCTCTATCGTCATTAGTATGAGGAGCTGAGCTCAGATCCCAGGACTCATACAAAGAGCCACGTTCATCAATGCATGCTGCTAATCCTAGCACCGGAGAAGAGACAGGATATCTGGGACTTAATGGCCAGCCAGTTATCACTTAACTGGCAAGTTATTGGACCAGTGAAAGGCCCTGTCTCAAAGATAAAGGAGAGAGTGACAGAGGTAGACAGCTCATGTGGACCTCTGGCTTTTTCATGCACATGTACCTACACCCACACATGCGTGTGTGCGAACACATACTAATGCACACACCACACATATACATATCACTTGGGAGGTGAGGGTGGGGAAAAACTGCAGACAATTTTATAATAAAAAAGCATCCCCCAAGGCAAGCAACTGAAGATGGGACACTGGTAAAGAAACTCAACCACTCTTTAATTTTACGCAAAAGTGTATCTGCTAGTATTAATTTACAAAAATAAGCTTAGTCCTTTGCTATAACACACTTTCACAGTTTTGAAAGGAAATGAGTTTTCCCACTGTCTTCCAGAGTATCCACGGCATTACTGTGGTACACTCTGCTGCTCAGAAAGTACTTTCTGGGCGGATCTGTTCCGTATCCGAATCCTTTTTCTTTTCTTTTCGGAAGCAGGCGACTTTGTGTCCTGCGCTTTTTTCTTTTTTTTCAAGCAGCTGAGAGGGTTGGGGCCGCCCACCTTCTTCTTTTTCCTCCTCCTCCTTTCAGGGTTCCTCACTAAGCCTTGCTCCTCCTTGAGCTGCTTGATACTTTGCTTCTCGTGCACTGAGACCAGCTGGCCCGACTCGACTGCCTTCACAAAGGCCACTGTTCTGGGAGAAGGCTTGTCCAGGACTATAGTGTTCTGAATAATGAACATGAGAGGAATTCCAGGATTCTTCTTGACTTTCACAGATAAGTCCTGATCCTATTACAAGAAAAGGGATTTAGTTTAGTTTCTCAATCATGGTTAGATACCTAAAATTCAGTTCCCAAGAGGTTAAATAAGGTTATATGGGGGAAAGAAAGAGACTGCATATTTTATTTCTGAGTCAATACATTTTATTAATCAAGGCATAGCTTATGAAAGAGGAAACATAAAAATTAAACTGAAGAAAGGTGGGCAAAAGCTGTCTGGGTTGGATCAATCAATACTCTGGATAATCATGAATTATCAACTAATGTAAAAGCAAATACATTAGGAAGGTTCTCTTGTTTCTTCACTAAGATATTCTCTGGAAACATCAATGTGGGAAGAGGTTGAAATGAAGTAATGAGCTGACTCAGAAATCATTCTGAAAGTGCAGGTGAGCAAATCTGAATGTGGGTGTTTTAATACCAACCCTGATAGTCTCTCCTTTTGCCTCCCAGTCTTCAAATGCCTTTGACATCCATGCTGTTGCCAGTCTTTTTCTTTTAAGGTTTAGCTATTTTTATGTGTACAGATGTTTGCCTGTGTATATATCTATGGACCACATGTGTGTCTGGTGGCCGTGGAGGCCAAAAGAGAATGTTGGATTCCTTGAAACCGTAGTTACAGATGGTTGTGAGCAGCTGTGTGGGTGCTGGGAATCAAATCCCAGTCCTCTAAAAGAGTAGCCAGTGCTCTTAACCACTGAGCTGTCTCTCCAGCACCCTGATGCCACTCTTTTTTTTTTTTTTTTTTTTGGTTTTTCGAGACAGAGTTTCTCTGTGTATCCTTGGCTGTCCTGGACTCACTTTGTAGACCAGGCTGGCCTCGAACTCACAGAGATCCACCTGCCTCTGCCTCCCGAGTGCTGGGATTAAAGGCATGTGCCACCACGCCCGGCTTTTGACGCCACTCTTAAAGGATATGCACCATGACTTTTTGAGAAACAATGTGAATTCAGGGACATGAAAAACAGTTACAAACACAGAAGGCAGAGACTTTGCCCTACTCGTCTCCACATGAAGAACCCTGATACAAAAAACACACTCCTGTAACAACTCCTCATCCTCTAGAAGGAAGCTTCTGGAAGAAAAAATTCCATGTACTTAAGGTTTTCTCCTCATATGTTCAATTAACTGCCTTTAGCGACTCCATTTAAAAATGTGCATTTTTAGAAGTCCAGTGAAACATGGATTATAGCCAAGTGACAGAATTCTTTTCTAGCACACCACAATAAGTAAATAAAACTCCAAATACTACATTACCTCTCCCACTTATTTTTTCTGAGTATAAACAGCTCTACATGAAGTATATATAAAAGTGGTTAAAACTGCCTTACAGTTTTAAAAGTAACATTACCTGTGTTGCCACAAAATAATGATGAGGATTTCCCTGATCCACCATAGACAGGAGACATTGTGATCCACTCACTGCACTCTTGAAATGAGGACAATTTCGAACCTGGCATTTCTGTGCAATCAGTTTTGCTCCATATAATTCCTTTCCCAGTGTTTCTAACTCCTTTAACACACATCTAGGGGGGAAAAGTCATTAGAAGCTCAGAATCACAACTGATACATTCCTTTTGTTTATACAAAGCAATCATGAGCACAATACTCAAGTTTGTAAAATGAAAAACTGTATCATAAAATTTTGATTTTGTAGTATGGTTACCATATTCTTCGTAAATGAAGACTTAAAATATACATAGTCCAAGCAGAAAGAATACCAATGTCGGAATATACTGACTGGCACTGGTGTGTATAGAAAGCATGCAAATTGCTTAACCTCAAATGACTCCTGAAGCTAGGTGATAAACTGAATTAATTTTTTTAAGATGTATGTATTTATTTTATGCATGAGTGCTCTATATGAATGTACACTTGCAGCCAGAAAAAAAGCATCAGATCACATTGTGGATGGTTGTGAGCCACCAACTAGTTGCTGGGAATTGAACTCGGGACCTATGGAAGAGCAGCCAGCGCTCTTAACTGCTGAGCCATCTCTCCAGCCTCTGAATTAATTTCTAACTTATCTCAAATCTATATCTCTTATAGGGGTGTTGCTCTTACACCTTCAAACACTACTAATACAGAATCAAAAGCAATTTGTGTATCTTGTTTGAATCCTGTTCTGATTTTCGCAGGGATAACAGGGAACATTCACAGGGCACATTACCATCTGCCTGATTTATCTGTCAGTTACAGATTTATCTGTTCGCACTTCCAGAGTCCTGGGCCACACCCGCGACCCCGCCCCGCAGGCTCACCTCGTGGTGCACAGCTGGGTCTCCCCCATAAGGTAGCGGGGCAACTGGTCCCGCAGCTGGATGCGACCCCTCAGCGCCGCCTGGCAGAAAGTGCCATCCAGAAGGATCTGGTAGGGCTCGCGGACTCCAAAATTGTTGCGGAAGAAGCCAAGATGCTTCTTGGCGTGTTTCTGCCGGGTGATCTTCATGCCTGCTTACGCCACCGAACCCAGCGGCGCCAGCCTCGCTTCCGCACTACGAGAAGCCCGTATGCTCCGGAAGCTAAGCGCCATCGGCCCGGAAGTATATGCTCTTACGTCCAGGGCCAGTCTCTGGTTTAATGTCATTCTCAGAGGAGCGCTCACACCCACCTCCAGACGTAAGCTTTAGGGGGCGGAGCTTCTGCCTGCGCGGGGAAGCTGCTGAATATTCAAATTCGTCCAAGTTGGCACATGCGCAGTCGTTAGTTGGACTAAAAAAAAAATGTTCTTGCCCTGTGTAGCTTGTTGCCTGGCACTTAACTTAGCAAGTCTCTAAAAGACTAGAAATATGAAAATAACCAATGATGATACCATTGACCCAGGCACTCTATAATTTGCCATTTACCGTGCATCATTCCCATGAAAGTTTTTAATGTCCAAGTGAGGAAAATGAGCCAATTGTTGGACAGCCATAACTTGGAAGGTTTTGCTGAGTGCTTTAAGGAAGACTTTTGCTAAGGGCACATGGCTCTTTGGCGTCTGGAAATCATATTGACTGCCTGATATTCATAGGTATTTTACTCCACCTTAAGAATTGACCCATGGGGTAGGAGACATGGCCCACCAGTTAAGAAGAGCACTGGCTTTTCTTCCAAAGGACCCGGGTTCAAATTCCAGCGAACACATGGCAGTTCACAGCTGTCTAATTGCAGGGTGTGGTGGCACATGCCTTTAATCCCAGCACTCAGGAGACAGAGGCAGGCGTATCTCTGTGAGTTCAAGGCTAGCCTGGTCTACAAAGTGAATCCAGAACAGCCAAGGATACACAGAGAACCCCTGTCTTGAAACCTCCCCCCCCAAAAAAATGACCTATAGTAAAAAGGCCTGTTACCCAACACACAGGCATAGTTTCTACCAAATAAACCCATCCTACAGAACCCAGTTGAAATAGCCAAATGTGCTGGTTGTGGTAGCACACATGCCTTTAATCCTAAAATGTAGAGGCAGACGGATCTCTGTGAGTTTGAAGCCAGCCTGATCTACTTTGTGAGTTCCAGGGAAGCCAGAGCTACAGATTGAAACTGTTCTGTCCAGTTCTCCAGACCCCCAAAGACCACCCAGGAACCAATTCTGATGTAAATACAGGAGGGTTGTTTATTCAGGCTCAGAGCTTGAACTCTCTAGGCTCACAGACACAGCAGTTCGAGTTGAGAGCCCCCAGCCCATAAAACAAAGTTAGTATACAGAATTAGACAAAGAAACAGGTTTCTATCATATGATTGGATGACATTTGGGCAACTAGTCACGGCCAATTTTGATTGGCTGTTGTTACTAACTAGCAGTAGTCAGTATGACCATTGGAAGGTCTAATTTTACGTTCATTATTTTTCTTTGGCAGTTAGGGGATTTTCTAATTGCATAAACAATAAAAAGTATGATCATCATAACCTGGCCCAAATGAAAACAATTTTAGTATTGACTGTGGACTTTTCAGAAAAATCGTAACAACAGAACATAAGTAACAGATTGGATGTCAAGATGCAGTTATCTTGGCCAGACTGAAGATCTTTATCCTTCCTCTGCATAGAAACAGTTTCCCAGAAATACATTCCTGGACACACAGCTTTAGGACATGAACTTAACTTTTACCTTACAGTTAACATAAAGTGTAGAAAAATGGCTACATTAACAATAAGAAGAAGTGCTGAACTATCTACATGTTAACACTAAGAATAATGCAGATTTCCCTTGCAGTAAGGATTTCTTAGATTTCACAAGACTCTGTCTCAGAAAACAAAACAAAGCAAAACAAATAGCCAAATTAATAGTAAAAAACATTTGCTTAATGTTGTCAAATGGAGAACAGGGCCAACCACTACTAGAGTCAATCTTTGAGGTCATAAAGTTAAATTAATGTATGTATTGGTAGCCAGGGATGTTAATATCTAACCCAGTGCTTCTCAAACTTCTTTTTTTTTAAAGTCTTTTAATTGTTTTTTTATTTTGTGAATTTTACATCATGTACCCTGTACCCACTTATCTCATACCTCCGTCCCCTCAGACCATCTCTCCTCTCTTGCAACCTCTCTCAACAGAAAAACAAACAAACAAACCAATCTCATTGTGGAAGTTGTAGTGTGTCTCAGTGTGTCCCAAAATATTCCCTTCTGCCCACACTTTTTTTTTCTTGCATATATTCATTATAATGACTCCTTGGTCTGGTACTAGGCCTCTGGCTTCTGCTACTTTGTAAATACTGGAACCTCACTGGGACTCCTCTCAGATATCCTGTTGTCCTGTATCATGGAGATACTGTAGTTTTGGGCCTGTGGAACTGGTCTCTTCATGCACTCCAGCAGTTCATCCATGGGGTGTATACTGAAGTGGGCCAACTTTAAGACCTGGTTCAGGGTCTGCAAATATCGCATCCAGGGCCAGTTCTACTGTGCTGCCAGGTAAGGTGTAGGGCCTGCTGTCCTGAGTGCTACAGCATGTGAGGGTCAGGGATAACTCCTGCTTTTGTGACCCCCATGGGACCAGATCTCCTGTCTGCCACTGGTGGTGAGGGCAAAAGGGAGGGGATGGAATCTTTCCCTTGCCAACACCACTAACCAATTCTCTGGTTAATGTGTGGTACTGACCCTATTGATGCATAGGCACAAAGCAGACAAAAGGCAGGGCTCACACCCTCCACCCTCGGGGCTGGCTCACCCACAACCCCCATATCCAGGGCCAGGCAGAGTTTTTCTAGTCTCTGGCTTGCTTCCTATCCTGGGAACCCATCTCATGCTTGCCTGATGCTGGACTGGTGGTTGTCACAGACTAGTTTCCTTCTGGGTCACCTGGCGCCAAACTGTTGGTAGTCTCTGGCTTGTCCCCCCTATCCCCAGTTTTTTGAGACAGGGTTTCTCTTGTTTTATCCTGGAACTCACTCTGTAGACTAGGCTGGGCTTGAACTCACAGAAATTCTCCTGCCTCTGCCTCCTAAATGCTGGGATTAAAGACATGTGCCACCAAGCCCTGTTTCAAACTGCCATATGGGTGCTGGGATTTGAATCTGGGTCCTTTGGAAGAGCAGCCAGTGCTCTTAACTGCTGAGCCATCTCTCCACCCCCGTCAGGCTTGGTTCTTCTTTTTTTTTTTCCTTCAAGGAATGTTAGGCTACTATTCATTCAGATGTTCAGAGGCCATAACACTGAATATAGACATAGCCTTTGTCATGTCTGCCACCTCCTGATGCACATGATGGCCCCTACAGCAGCCACAACTGCAATGCTTCCAGGGGCAGTGATTCTCAACCTTCTCAATTCTATGACCCTTTAATATAGTTCCTCATGTTGTGGTGAACCCTAACCATAACATTATTTTCATTGCTACTTCATAACTGTGATTTTGCTACTGTTGTGAATTGTAATGTAAATAATTGTGTTCTCCGATGGTCTTAAAGGACCCTTGTGAAAGAATTGTTTGACCCCAAAGAGGTTTCGACCCACAGATTGAGAAACACTGAATTCTAACCAATCCTGGTTAATGTGTGGTACTTAACCTATTGATGCATCATTTTCTGGGCATCAGACTTGTGCTGTGTTTGAACAAAGTGTTAGGCCTGTGAATGCCCTTTCCCAGCAGACAAAGTAAGTTCCCTCTTTGTGCCAGGCTCTGAGCCTTTTCCATCTCCCAGCGTGAAATTCCCATTTCTTGGGGTCAGTTGTTTCAATTGAGGGACACAAAAGAATATCTTCATTTTTGCCAGTTACAGAGCTATTATTTGTATCTCCTCACCCTAAAGCTAGGCCTAAATGACTCTGTTTTAGAAGAATTCCCAAGAGTTTCATTTTCTGAAAGTCTGTTAAGTTGGAAGCCTGAATCAATTGAGCTCAGCAACTCTCCAAGACAGCTGTGCCCGGCTTCCTTTTCAAACCAATTTGAAAAGTTGATTCAATTTTATACAAGTTATTCTGTACATAGTTTCTGACATAGGAAAAATACATACTGGGTTAAAAATAGGAAGACACACACCTAATTTAAATAATTTAGCAGTTACTTAGTCAATTTGGTTAAATGAAGAGCATGAACCAGACGTTTTCAAATTTGATTAACCGCTTAGGGTATCCGTTTTAAGGTAAAATAATCAAAGAATGGAGAATATGGATTTTGCATTTTGGTCTCTGCCTGGAATCTGTCCCAGATCTAGTTTTAGCCAAAGATTGAAAGAACCATTTAATGACTTATAATGTTATTGAAATATATTGCTTGCATTTGGCATTTTATTTCAATTTATAGGTTTATGGAATTGAACTAAGGTATTCTGTAAAGTTATCCCTGACCAGAATCCCAGCACTACCCTGAGATGGCTGCTTTCTTTCATTTAACTGAAAATAAAATTTTGAATTTGAAATCATAAGAAGCTGTAGTGGGGCTGGATTCATAGTCTTTAAGCATAATTGCTCACTATTTTCTACTTTAATCCTTACTTTATCCCTGTTCTGAATGTACTCTCATCACAAAAGAATATCATCCCAATCTTATAAAACAATTTAAAGCTTAAAAAATAAGCTCACATCTTTCCACCTAGATCTAACTTCTAGCCACTTTTTAGTTCTAAAAAGATGTGGGGCACCACTAAGAATTTGAATCATATTCTAGTTTTTTTTTTTTTTATCTTATCGTCATTTACTGAACTACAACATAATTTTTAAGTTCTATGTTTCAGTGCTAATTTGCACACTTGTTCTTACAAACGTACAGAGGAACCTTATAACAGTGATTATCAAGTTTGAAATTATTTTCTAATGATTTTTTAAAAACGTGATCCCCTTATATGCAGAAAAAGTCTTAGTATGCTTGTCTTAAGACAATCATTTCTGGATCTAAGAAGATATTTTTAAAATTATGAGGCAAGTTAGTATGAAAGCTGAGTTAGATATAGAACTTTAAACTCATGGAGATGGTTAGATAGTAGAATGTTAAAGTCAGGTGCCAAATACATATGGACTGGACATTGGGAATGTATGCTAAGCCATATAACTCTTATAATCGTGGCCTATTTATTTCTGTTGTTTTGTATTGTATCTATAGTTATAAGAAAAAGAACCGTTATTTGGACTGAAAGGGAGAGCTGTTGGGGGGAAAAATAAATACCTTAAACTAAAAAAAAAAAAAAAAAAAAAGAATGGAAGAGGATGGTGGGGCTGAGGGGGAGGAGGGTGGAAGGGTGGGACTGGAGGGGGGAGTAGGGAGGGGATTGTGATTGAGATGTAACTTGAAGAAATAAAAAATAAATTATTAAAAAAAAAAGACAATCATTTCTGGTTCAGAACAAGTTTTGCTAGAGAGATTCTATAGCAGCTTTAAGTTCTTAGATTCTCTCAGGTGGCACATGAAATGTGGATGGTGGTGAACTCTATATAGACTATGTCTTTTCTGATAGATACAGGCCTATGATAAATTTTAACTCATAAATTAACCACAGTAGGAAACTGGAAACAACAATAAAACAGATCAGTTAATACTGTAATGAAACTTATGTGGCATTTGCTTGTCGATGTTTCTGCGTAAGATCTGAGTTTTGGTTTCAACTTGCACCCACCCACTAAGTAACTAACAGGATGGTAGTATATATATAGTATTCAGACAGAAAGGCACATTTATTATGAAAATTTCTCCACGTCATTGCTATGCTCATTAGTGTTCCTGACTGGCCTTTGGCAGTAAGACACTACTGTTTATCCAATATGATATTTTCATTAGGCAGTCCACCAAAACCATTTTTGCCCACATGCTAAATGGCAAGTCAATATTTGGATACAGCTAAAGGAGAAGCTAAACATTGCCATTATTCAGTAAACTATTTGGATATGAATTTAATAAAAAACTAATTAATTCATTTGAAAAAAATGTGGTATTTTTAAAACTACAGTAGTCTTTGAAAAAAATGATCTTATAGTGGGAAAAACAATATGCCTTAACATTGCTATCCATTAGCTTAGACTTGGGTTTCAGCACTGGGTCCTTTCTATGCCAGACAGTTACATTCAGCTGTGGATAGAAAATTAGTTCATTTTTCTTTACTTTTAAAGTGCTCTTAATATTCATTATTGTGTCTGGATCAAATATAATATATAATGTAACATTATTGTACATGGTCTTAGAGGTTTTTTTCCTTCATGAAAATTTGATGAAACCAAGGTGACATGAGAATGATTTATTCTTGGAAGGTGTGACTAAAACCCAAATAGTACTTTTTCATGAAAGATTCATGGTGTAAATGGAATTAAATAGGCAAACATTCAGTTCAGTTCATAAATGTTATTTTGTTTCACTCATGAATGTTGGTTTAATTTTATTAATTTCATGGATATCAAGGGATACATGTAATGTATCTATTGTGATATTATCTCCTGGATATTCATATTTAAACATTAATAAACAGTTGTTAACATGGTGTTAACTCAAAAAGAATATTTCTTTCCTAATTTAGAGACAACATTATGGCTAACATTCTCTCTAAATAAACAATTTAGCTAAATAAATTGGATTTTAGAACAAGTTAGGTAAACTGCTACACTGTGAAGTCCCATTAAGTTCTTCACTGTATAGAGAGATAGAAATATGCAGATATATTTCATTGTGTTGGATAGAATCCATGTTGGCTACCTGACTGTGGAATTCCCTACCTGTCTGAAGGTGCTAGTAAGATTAAATAGAGAGGTGATACATTTAAAAACTATTTTTAAATTTCAAATTACAAAACTACCCATGTCAGTTATAACAAGTAGAAAAATAAATATAAGATGTTAACTCCTGTTGCATGGAGAAACTTTTCCTGGGGAGACACAACAATCATCTACTCACCCCACATAGGAAACCCAAGCCAGCCCAAAGTACAGACACTGCCAAAGTCCAGCTTGATGAACGGATGAGTTCCACTGCAATTATTTAAAGGAATGTGGGTGAGAACTTACAGGAGCAGCAATGGCTCAAGAACAGCTCCATCACTGAAGCCCACCCCAGCATGGATGACAGCTTACAAAAGCTGGGAACCTGGAACCCATTGCACAGTCTGTAGGCAGATCTACAAGTCTAGAAGTGTGCTTTCCAGGTGCCTCAGTTGATCTAAATTTCTTCTGAGCAGCTCTCCTCTGAGAGTCTTCTTTGCAGCTGGGCTCTGCTTACTCTGGCAGGGAGGAACCTGGAGAATCTGGCCAGTTTCATGGAGTACTTGAATCTATGGCCATCACCGTAGTCATCAATAGTATTGTTTGGTTGTTTGCCTCCCTGCTTCAGGAGCTACCCTGCAGGACGGAATGTCTTAATCTAGGAGGAGACTGTTACACCCCTTACCTAGACAATGCACCAAGAAACTAGTGTGAAATCTGCAATGTTTCCATGTTCATATACTCATGTATCACTTGCATTTTAACATGTATATAGGTTTTCTTTTCTTTTCTTTCTTTTTTGAAACAGGGCCTTACTCATGACACCATGGTTGGCCTGAAACTTTCTATATAGACCAGGCTGACCTTGAGCTCACAGAGATCTGCATACATCTGCCTTCCGAATGCTGGGACTGAAGGTGTGCACCACCACACAGGGCTACATTTGCTTCTCCTGCTTAACAACCCTGTAGAAAAGACCTTGACATGAAGGAGGTACAGAGAGTTCTCATTTATTATTTTTAATGCTTGCATTACATGTCTCACAAAATCAAGGATAATATAGCAGATGTAACATAGGCTGACTTTCCACCTAATACCTCTTCTCTTTTTTATAGGTTTTTAAAAACTATTTTATGTTTTGCCTGCACATACGTCTGTGTGAGGGTGTCAATCCTGGAATTATAGACAGTTGTGAGCAGCCACGTGGGTACTGGGAACTGAACTCTTCCTCTGGAAGAGCAGCCAGTGCTCTCAACCACTGAGCCTCCTCTCCAGCCCCTCTTTTTTGTGTTATAGAACTTTAATTTTATTTTAGACAGCAATGTGCCAAAAAAGAGAATGTATTACCAGCCTATCATGCAGTTAGGGACTGATTTAACTAAAGATACGTAAGTGTTAATTGTTGCAAGGACTGTTCAGAAGACTGATGAGAGAAATTGAAATGGCTTGACAAAAAACACCTATGTTTTCCCCTCCTTTCTATAGAGTTTTGATGTGATGGAGCCACTCCAGCAGCTTAAATGAAGCCAGGAGGTCACCGCCAAAATAGAAGCTGTGGACTATGCTGGCAAAGCAAAACCAGGAAGCTTATATGGTTTGCAGTAATGGAACTAACTTCCAAACCTAGACTTCTTTTTTTTTTTTTTTTTTTGGTTTTTCGAGACAGGGTTTCTCTGTTTAACAGCCCTGGCTGTCCTGGACTCGCTTTGTAGACCAGGCTGGCCTCGAACTCGCAAAGATCCACCTGCCTCTGCCTCCCAAGTGCTGGGATTAAAGGCATGCGCCACCACCGCCCGGCTCAAACCTAGACTTCTTAGGATTGGTTATCAAACAACTTTTATCTGATGACTATAAAATTAGGCCAGAAAGTTTATTTGAACAAAATCATACAAGATTACTGCCCACGTGACTAAACTGAAAGTAATCCAGTTTTCCACTATGGTTTGGATAGTACTCACCCTTGGAATTTCACTATAGAACCTTGAATTTTACTCTATAAAGGTGTGTGGTTGGGGGGACCAGTAGAGAAGAGTATTAGGTTCAGAAATAGCAGCCATTTTTAATTTTTCCTGTTAAAAAAATGAAGCAGCTGCACTAAGAAAAATGTTTTGTCTTGATGAAAACACATTGCCATGTGAAATTTAATTACATCATAACTAAAATGGGTCAAAATTTCAGACTGTATGTGAGTTATCATTTTAAACCATCAAAGCACTTTAGAGATTAATGAATCCTTAAGAAATTACCCTGGATGAGCAAATATTAGTGCTGTTACTTAAATAAATTTAAAGATTGAAAATTTTCTCAAATTACAGCTTTAAAAGTATTTTCTAACACCCCTATTTATTTATATAGAGCAAAATGTTGAAGACAACCTTCTTACTCATGGTTCCATGTATACTTTTAAGCAGCAGGAGAACTTTGGGGTAGAAACTGAACTCCTGGAGGCAAGAAAAATAAATGTGCTTTATTAATCCAGTAGAATATTATTACAAAGTCTAGTAATTATAATTGAATTACACCAATATAAGGTATTAATTACATGATATTATACAAATAGCTTGCTCTTAGAATCTTTGATATTTTCTCAATTCAAGCTCAATTTGTTTTAATACTAGTCAGTAAGTCATAAATCAACATACTGGGATAGGAAAGTCAAAGGTCATTTTAAAAATTATTATTTTAATATATTTGTAGAAAATGGCCACATGCTGAGTCTCATGGAAGCAAATGTTATTTTTTTAATGGTTCTTACTTTACCCTCCCTATTGTCCCTTCTATAACACTGAAAAAAAAATCCACTTACTTCTTCAAAGCATAATCTCCCATGGTGGTGTGCATAGGACAAGAAAGGAGGTACATGGGGTAAATTGATGTCAAGCAGAGTGACCCGAACCACTTTTCCTGTGGTTGGTGTTGTGGTTTGAATATGAAATATTCCCATAGGATCAGGTGTTTGAATACTTAGTCTCCAGCTGGTGGTGCTGTTTTGGAAGGTTCTGGAACCTTTACATGGTGGAACTGAAGGAAATAGGTCACTGCTGGAGGACTTTGAGGTTCCCCTTTTAGTCTGACCTCACTGCCTGTCAACTTCCTCTCCCACTGAGATGTAAGGAACCCCAGATCATACTCCTACCATCATGGAACTGCTAGCCACCATGCCTTCTATCACAGATGGGCTATATTCTGTTGGACGGTGAGCCAAAATAAAGCCTTCACCCTTCAGTTGCCTTTATTTTTAAAAACCAGAAGCCTCTTGGAGAGATATTTTATATTCTGACATCTCTAAAGATATTTTAAAGAGTTGGCATAGTCTCTCTCTCTCTCTCTCTCTCTCTCTCTCTCTGTGTGTATGTGTGTTTTGTTACTGCTTTTTGTTTGTTTGTTTGTTTTTTTAGACAAGTTCTCACTGTGTAGCCCTGACTGACCTTTAATTCACTTAATAGATCAGGCTGGCCTTTAACTTACTGAGATCTGCTTGCCTCCGCCTCCTGAGTATTGGGAGTAAAGACAGGCTGCGCCACCATACCCAGACCCTTACTTCCTTTTAAACTGACTATTTGATGTGTTTTGTAAAAGTGACCAAACTTTGGCCAACACAGTATCTTCTGACTTTGTTCTCTGTTTCTCATATCTTAGACTTAGCTCATGAATTGTGATGGCCCTTTATTATTCTCTTGGGGAGGAGGGGTTAGAAGTTATTAACCTTTTGTCCCATTTATGAGAAGAGAGGGTTTCTGATACTTCTCCCGAGCAGACTTGGAAGGTAGAGTTGCTATGTCCTCCTCTAGTCAGTTACTGGGACACCCTGGAGGAGTGGCTCAGCTAATGTTTTGGTAGATGTATAATCAGAGCATAAAAACAGACCCTTTGTAAGGGAACAGATGAAGATTATAAACTGTTCTTTTCTTCATCTCAAAGAATAAAATAAAAATTTAAAAAGCCAGAGAGAAGATATTTATGACATTTCCCCCTAGAGCATGATCTGCACAAACAAGAAAATAATATGAAACCTAACGTAATATCTTTTAGACATTTCATTATTTAGAAATGGTGTTCCTTCACTGTAGGTTGTAACTGGTATACTCCACCTCAGGACTATGACATTCATGCAGGGTTTTCTGGAATAGGAGGAGTAGGAGGAGTTTCTGATCACAACATCCCTAGCTCCATGACACCAAGGCAGGAATACAAGCTAAGCTGGTGCTATAAAGGTTGGCCTGGAGCCCCAAATGGAAACATTCCTTATTGTTCTACTACTGCCCCATCACCAAAGGCATTGCTTAAGACCAAGTCTACAGTAGAACACATGACCTCGCTCCCCAAGGAAAGTAGCCACACTCAAATAGGAACAAAAATTCATGTTAAAAGAAAGTCTCCAGTGTTAAATAACATACGGCATGGTTTGGTCCATCTTTAGTGTTTCTGTTGTTTGATTTTTATTGGTTTGAAAGGGCTATTAGTTAAATCTTAGCCAAAGAAGAGAAAGCAGGTAGGACCAAAGACTCCCTCACTGGGTCATGCTTTCCTACTGGTTAGAGTCGTTCTACAAAACCAGTCAAACTATTTTTATTTTATTATTTGGGTTTTTTGTAATTATTTATTTATTTAGGGTTTTTGAATCAGTGTTTATCTGTGTAATAGCTACGACTGTCCGGGAACTCACTCTGTGGACGAGGCTGGCCTCAAACTCAGAGATTCGCCCGCCTCTGCCTCCCGAGTGCTGGGATTAAAGGCGTGCACCACCACACCCCGGCTCTTTTTAGGTTTTTGTTGTTGCTGTTATTTGGTTTCACTTTTCCACTCAGGTAAAACAAGATGTATGTGAACCCTGCCTGGGAGCAGGAATCACACATGTTCAGGGCCTTGAACTGAGTTTGAAGGCTCTTAATACTTACTCCCTCCACGTCTTTGTCTCTTTCTTCCCTTCCCCATCCTTGTAATTAAATTTGAAATATTTCCAGCAAATAGAGAAAAAATTTGAAAGCCTTTAGTTTCTATGACATAGAAAAATGAAGAATGTAGTTTGAAATATAAGTCAAGTTATTGTTAATCAGTAATTGTGTAAGGGCAAGGAAATCAGTGTCTACAATACTAAACTGTCTTCTAGGGGCTTGGAAGACATAAAAAGATATAACGGAACCATTGTGGTCAACCATCTTTGGGTGATATTCAATACTCCCGTTTGATATATTATTTCCTTCTATCAGCATGTTTTTAGTCTCTTTCTCTTTCTCTAGGTTTTGAAAGGGATTTTTAGAATACTGATCTGAGACATCTGAGTTTAAAATTTGCATTTATTTTATGTGCATTGGTATTTTGCCTGTATGTATGTCTATGTGAGAGTGTCAGATCTTGGAGTTACAGACAGTTGTCAACTCCCTCCCATATGAGTGCTAGGATTTGAACCTGGGTCATCTGGAAGATCAGTCAGTGCCAGTAACTGCTGAGCCATCTCTCCAGCCCTGAGACATCTGATTTTCTAAACCAGGCGTTTAGCTACAACTTTCCTCTCAGCAATAATAGATTCCACAAATGTTGATATCTTATATATCCTG
Organism: Lophiomys imhausi; assembly: GCA_907164525.1. Lineage (NCBI taxonomy): Eukaryota > Metazoa > Chordata > Mammalia > Rodentia > Muridae > Lophiomys > Lophiomys imhausi. Next base: position 1,864,115 of record CAJQZJ010034450.1, read on the forward strand.
TATTTACTTACTAAAGTGTGTGTGTGTGTGTGTGTGTGTGTGTGTGTGTGTGTGCAGGTATGTATGTGTGTGTTTATGCCAGAGGGAAACCTCAGGTACTCTTTCTCAGGCACCATCTGCCTCTTTAAAAGAAACTGAAAATGATTCTCATATATTTATTGTAGGGGTGTGTGTGTCTATGAGCATGTGAGTGATATGGTGGATGTATGGAGGGCAGAGAACAACTTGCAGTAAGTTCTTTGCTTGTTCCATGTGGATTTGGGGATTGAACTCAGGTTGTCAGGATTGGCAGCAGGTGGCTTTATCCCCCAGTCCATCTCATGGCCCCCCTTTTTCTGAGACAGCATTTTCCACAGGCCTGGAACTGGGCAAGTAGGCTAAGCTAGTCTGGCTTGTCCAGCAGGCCTCATGAATCCATCTGTCTCTGCTTCTCTGATGCTAGGATTACACATATGCTCCACTGCACTCCGCCTTTTAATGTAGGTTTTGAGGATCAAATGCATGCCTTCATGCTTGCATGGGAAGTACTTTATGGGCTGAGTTGTCTTTCCAGGCTCCCATTTTACTTCCAAAAATCTTTAAATCACTGTATCTGAAGTGAGTTTCTTCTAGTCATTTATGCTTAGGTTATGTTTATATCTATCTTTTTGCCTTGTCATTGATGTTTCAAAAGCAGTTATATTATTGTAGCTACTGATATATTTGGGCTTCAGCCTGCCATTTAATTTATTTATTTCCAGTTTATTGTCTCTATCTTATTTCTTTCTTATTCTTGTATTTTTCCTTCCCTTTTGCATTCTTGAGGTTTATTTAAATATTTCTGAAGCATTTTTTGACATACTATCTCATTGTGTAGGCCATCCTGACTACCCATAACTCCCCATCTTAGCTTAGTTTCCTGAGCTCTAGACTTCAGGCTTACACAAACATATCTGATTCTGTTGGTATTTCATATTAATTACCTATGGCATCTAAGTATATTTCTTTGTAAAGTTTATTAGTCCCTCCTCTAGATGTTGTAATTTATACAGCTTAATTAAGGTAACTGGCTTAAATATTTGTAATATACATTCTAATTATAATCAGCAATTTAAAAAATTTGCTTTAATGCTTAAAATATTTTAGAAATTTTCAAAGAAAAGAAAAGTCTAGTTTCCTTTTTTTGTTGTTGTTGTTGATTTTTTTTTCCAAGATGGGTTTCTTTGCATTGCCTTGGCTGTCCTGGACTTCTGTTGTAGACCAGGTTGGCCTCAAACTCACAGAGATCTGCCTGACTCTGCATCTCCACCATCCGAGTGCTGGGATTAAATATCTTTCTTTCTTTCTTTCTTTCTTTCTTTCTTTCTTTCTTTCTTTCTTCCTTCCTTCCTTCCTTCCTTTCTTTCCTCCTCCTCCTCCTCTTTTTTTGTTTTTGTTTTTTGAAACAGGGTTTTTCTGTGTAATATCCCTGGCTGACCTGGACTCACTTTGTAGACTAGGTTGGCCTCAAACTCTTTTTCTCTCTCTTTTTTATTTCTTTCTTCCCCCCCCCCACCCCTCTCGACAGGTTTCTCTGTGTAGCCTTGGCTGTCCTGGAACTTGTTCTGTAGACCAGGCTGGCCTCTAGCTCACAGATATCTGCCTGCTTTTGTCTCCCAGGTGCTGGGACGAAAATTGAGTGCCACCACCTCCTGGCATGATTTTAAAAGTAATTTAAACATTTATATTGGGGTATTTTGGTGCTCAACTCTGGGCCTTTACTTTGGCTGATTCATCTACATTACATTAGATTTCATTACAGATCTAGTAATGCAAGAGTTGTTGGGTAGGAACTTCTCTGAAGGGGCTGTAGCCAGCCTGACATGACAGGCATGTCTCTGGCAGGCCTTGCCCTTCCCCTATTCCCTCTGTCGTGCTAAAAACAGATAACATTCCCAAAGCCAGCTACCAAGGTCTACTCCTTTATTTAGTCACTTTCTCCTCCTAAGGGTGACTACTATGGTCCAGCTATCAAAGTACTGAAGTCCAGCAATCCAAAGCCCTCTTTGGTTCACCCAATTCACATGCTCAATTAAAATTAAATTCCTAATCCTAACATGGGGTTTCCCTTTTGACTTTTATAAACTGCCATATGCCTATGGGCCACAACTGTCTCCTTTCTATTCAGAGGCAGTCCTTTGTGCCTCCTGTTTGGGACAAATATCCCTCCTCTCCTCTCCCTTGCCGTCTGTCTCCTGTCTTTGTCTCTAATTCCCTGCCCTTTGTCCCTCTGGGGTAAGTAACTCTCTTTTGTGCTGAGAACTTGGTCTTGAGTCATACTGATCATTCTCTACTGCTCTTCTGAGAGGATACAGTCAATTCATGTGTTAATACCGGCAGTTCTTTGACCTTCATGGGGATGGGTAGTTCCTTGTAGGAAATACACTCTGAACACTTATCATTCGTTACACCAACCTCAACACTACCTGGGTAAAACTTTTATTCTGGATATTATGCTCAAAGTTAACTAGGATTTACATATTTTCTTTATATTCTGAGTGGTTAGAGACTGCAATCTAAAACTTCATAAAGCAAGCAACTTGGTGTAGCTTGTCACTTATTAACGGTGTCACATTGTCTCAGCCTCCTTGACAGTTGGTGAGAAGAGTGGGAATTAAATTACCAGTGAAGGCATTTTTCAGTCTAATGCTCCTCTATAAACATAGCTATTTCGGCCTCGCCCAGATGAAGGCATTTTTACTTTGGAGACTCTACAGAAATGCGATAGCCGTCTGGTTAATGGAGAGTAAGTCCACATTTAAAAGGCGTACTTGGGTTTTAAGCTGCGAGTGACTATCCCGAAGCATACACTGCAGGTGGAATCAGACACACAATTAGCGTGCGCAGAGGATTCCAGCACGCTCTGGAAGATAGGAGGCCACCGCAGAGGCGGGGCCCTACCCTGCCGGCTTTTCCAGACTCCTCCCCTTAACCTTATAATGACGTCAGGAAATTCGTAATTCCGCTTCCGGCGCCTCACGCTTCTCTTTCTTCCTGTCTGGCTGGAAACATGGCGTCGCGCAAGGAAGGCACCGGCTCCACTGCCACCTCCTCCAGCTCCACTGGCGGCGCGGTTGGGAAGGGAAAAGGCAAAGGCGGCTCTGGAGATTCGGCCGTGAAGCAGGTGCAGATCGACGGCCTGGTGAGTGCGGATCGCGGCCACAGGGCCACGCGGGGAGCTGGTCCCTGCCGGGCACGCTTCCTGCCGCTTTCCCCAAGAGCAGGCTGTCCGCCCTCTCCTCTCACCGCTCTTCTCCTTCATCTTCACTTTTGTTCGAAAGACTCCACAGCCTTACCTGTTTTCCACTGAGAGAGCTGGGCTCTGAGAAAAGGGTCCGGAATTGGAGTGCATGACAGATTCCCGTGGTCTTGTTTTTAGATGCTCAGGAGAGTGAGAAAGGAGTTGGTACAGCTAGGTGACAGTTGTGATGAGAAGAACTTAGGGCCCTGTTTGGGGCTCTAGGAAGGAGAGAGAGAGGAAAGGAAACACCTTGGCTTCCGGGAGAGGCTTTTTACAAGTGCGTTCTCAAGAGATTTACTACTTTGTTACCGTTTGTTACAGCTTTTGAGCTGTAGTTCTGCACTTTTCCTGGAATTGCAGAACTGGGATAAACTCTTAGACAGTGTTCAGTCTGAACCACAAAAAGCCATGGAAAATAGACTTAAGTATATTTATGGTTAAGGTTCATGATCTAGGGCATCTGTGGAAGCTCGGGTAAGGAATTGGATGGAACAGAAAAGATGCGAATCTAAAGTGATATGGGCTTCTAAGCTTTAGCATAGAAGCATCCCTCCTGAAGGGTGTGATGGCATGTCTTTACTCTCAGCACCAATGAGGCACTGGCAGAAAGATCTCCACGAGTTTGAGGCCGTTTGGAGCAGAGATACTGTCTCAAAAAAAGAAAGTAAAAAGACAGTCTTCCTGACCCCTCCATCCCCCAAAGCACCTTTTCTCTCAAGCCAGTTTTCTGGGTATTTTCCGTTGGCAAAGATATTTGCAGTAGGGATTTATAATTCATGTGGAAAATTGTGATTGCAGCAGGCAGTGTTTAAGTGAAGATTATTAGTAATTTCACTTTGGAATATAGTTGAGTTTGTTAGAGTGACATAAGGTTTTTTGTTTTTGATGCAACCTGATGTTTAAAGGATTAGTCTTCTTAGTTCTGTCATCTGCCAACTCTGTGGCCTGAGAAAGTTTGCCTTCATCATCTCAGTTACCTCATATTTTCAGATGGGAGTGAGAAGTAATTATGTATTGGTGTATCGTTTGGATTATGTAAAAAACATTTATGTGGTGACCCATAGTGAGCGTTTGAGATGTAAACTGGTTATTTGTTGGCTGTAATATCTGTGGATGTTAGAGTTTGAAAGATGCAGGGAAGAATTTAATTTTGGAAAGCTTTATCACACCACTTAAATGTCATTTGCATAATACTTTGGAAAAGCAATGCTGTGTCTTAGCTGACAGTTTCAGCTTTCAGTGGCTTTTTGAGGCAGGTGCCTTCAGGAATAAATAATACTTTTCAGTGACAAAGTACTTATGTCTTCAATCCAAAGGGCCTCTTTTAATTATCAGGTGTCCTGATAAATCATATTAAGAATTTGGAGCTTATGACACCCTCTCAATGAGTCCTAAAAAAGGGGCACTCAGGCTAAGTACTTTTATTTGCTGAGCCATCATGCTGGCCTTTAGTTCAAATCTTGATATCCCCTTTAATTATATCTTAATTTTTTTCTCATTCATTTAATTTAAAAGTTCAGATCCTAACTCCCTTCAGTAGATGCTCTCAATGACTTTTTCAGTGAATTCATGCCTACCAAGGTGTAGTTTTTGCTTCTTGGTTTGTGTTCACGTTTTTTTTTTTCTTCCCCCTGCCCTTGCACACTTTGTCCAAGAGGTAGGTTTCAGTGAGTTACAGTGACCAGTTACCCATTCCCTGACTAGGTCCTGCAGTTTGTCTTCCTTTTGCCTATGGCATTCCTCTTTTCCTCCTTGTCATGTACAATAGTAACACATGTGGCTTAATAGAGCTATAGTTTTATTCTTTAGTTTAATTTGAATACATATACTTAAGACATGCCCTATTCTTTTAGTAAATTTGTGAATTATCTATTTGTTTTGTTTTTGCGAGACAGAGTTTCTCTGTGTAACAGTACTGACTGTCCTGGAACTCACTCTGTAGACCAGGCTGGCCTCTAACTCACAGAGGTCCGCCTGCCCCTTTCTCCCGAGTGCTGGGATTGACGACGTTTTGAGACAGGATTTCTCTGTGTAGTTTTGGCTGTCCTGGAACTAACTATGTAGACCATGCTGGCCTCAAACTCAGAAAGATCCACCTGCCTCTGCCTCCTCTGCCACACCCAGCCCAACTTTGGATTACCTATCTTTAGTAACACTTAGCTCTGCCAGGTGCTGGTTCTCTCGGTGAGCAATGTAGACACACTCCTTTCCTACCACCTTGGCTGTACTTAGCCATTCATTGGCATGGATGAACCCAGGTGTTAGTTTCATACTGCTTATGTTTGCTTCTGGCATATTAATAGTGGCTAGAACCTGGTTTTAGATTATAATATAAGCTCTTGTTGCATCTTAGAGGATAGTTCTTAAGAATGCCTTGAGGGCTGAGTGGTGGTGGTGCACGCCTTTAGTCCAAGCGCTTGGGAGGCAGAGGCAGGCAGATGATCTCTAAAATTTCAAGGCCAGCCTGGTCTATAGAGTGAGTTCCAGGATAGCCAAGGCTACATGGAGAAACCCTGTCTCAACCCTCCCCCTCTAAAAAAATGCCTTGAGGATTTAACATTATATATATTATATATGTTTTATATATATATATATATATGCATTTTTAAAAAAATAAATCTTCTCTTGGAATTCAGGCCTCTTTTGTAATTTATCTTTCTAATTTGTTGTTTTCTGTTGAGTTTATCTGTCTCTTACCTCTTGGATTTCTAACTTCATTTTTTGTTTTGGGAGTGAAAGACCATTTAAAGGGTTTTATTAGAATTATTTCTAACCTTTTAGAGTAAGCATATCTGAACGAAGATTAAGAATGCAATCTAACATTAGATTAGATTTTTTTTCTCCACCAAGATGTTATTGCTTGTAAGTATTAACATTTTGTAGTAGAAAAAACAGCATTTAGCATATAACATTATGCCTTTTTAACTCCAGGAGCTGATAGGTTTAATATTATCTGGGATATGTGTGTGTGTGTGTGTGTGTGTGTGTGTGTGTGTATGTGTTTTATATATATACACACACATACAGATATCTACACATATACACACTATATACTGTATATACATACTGTATCTATGTATCTATATACACACATATGTACTATATATGCATGTGTGTACATATGTGTATCTTATACATGTAGATACATATAAGTGTATGTATCTATATGTGTATATATGTACACATAGATGTGTATATGTCTGCATATATATACTCATGTACATATACTTCTCCCATGATATGCATATGAAGCTTGTAGACTTTCAGATAAAGTAAATTATATTAGAGCTTGAACTCAAATCATATTTTTGCCACCCTTCATTCTGTCTATAGCTGCTTCATATGTTTTAAAGATTTCATTGGTGTTCCTTATTATGTGGCAGGTGCTGTTTTAAGTGCTACATTTGTGTTTAGGCGGTGTGGACAGACTAGAGATCATCATTGGACATCATTCTCAATCATTCTCCACCTTAATATTTTTCTTTTTTTTTTTGAAAATTTCACATATGAATACAATGATTATGATTCTATCTACCCTCCTTTTCCCTCTTCAACCCTTCCATGTACTTCCAGCATGCCCAACTTCCAACTTAATGTTTTTTCTTTCTTCTTTCTTTTCTCTCTCTCTCTTTTTTGTGGAGGTGAGTAATCCACTAAGTCCAGTTAGTACTGCCTATATGGGCATGGTTATGGGATCGTTTACTGGAGCTTTGGAATCCTACTAGTGGCCACCCTAAAAAAGGAATGACTCTCCCTTCCCCAGCAACTATCCATTGCCAATAGCTCTTTAGTAAGGGGTGGGGATATCTATCCCATTTATGCCAGAATTTTGGCTGGCTTGATCTTACGCAGTTCTTGTGCCAGTAACTACAGCTTCTGTGTGTTCATGATTGTGACAACCATGACATGACCAGAAGACAGGTGTTTGGCAACACTCTTTTCCATCCTCTGTCTCTGGCATTTGTTCTCCCTTTCCTCCTCTGTGATGGTCCCTGAGCTTCAGTGGTAGTGAGGTTAGTATGGCTGTCCTATTTAGAGCTGAACATTTAGTCTTGAGTCTTACATTTTTGACTGACTAGTTTTGCATCTCTCTATTGACCACTGTCTACTACAAAAAAAAAAAAAAAGCTTCACTTGCCAAGGTTGAGAGCAGCCCGGGTCTGTGAGTATAAGCATAATTTTTATTTTTCTTTTTGTTTTGTTTTTGTTTATTTGAAACAGGGTCTTACTATATAGCCCTTGGCTGGCCTGGAACTCAATGTATAGATCAGGCTGGCCTCCAACTCACAGTATTCTGCCTGTCTTTGTCTCCTAAGTGTTGGGATTAAATGTTTGTATCACCATTCCTGGCCAAACACAAATTTTAGAAAGCAAGTTGACACGTCCAAGAGCAAGTTCCGCTTTAGGCTTTTGACCCGGATTACCGTATCAGTCATTAAGTTTGTGCCTGTGGAGCATGCCTCTAATTCAGTCAGAAAACAGTTAACCTATAGAGGTTTTGCTATTTGTATACTTAGAGGCATGTCTTCTCTGTCAGTTTGTATTGCAGCAGGTAGTGTGCAGTGCAGGATAGGCCTGTCTACTTGGACCTGGGACTTGTGTTTAAGATGGGCTGATTGATAGACTAGAGTTACAGAAATCCAGCACTCTTTTCCTCCCTAAGACTAGAATGTCAGATACACAGCACCAAGCCCAGCCTTTTTAGGCGAGTGCTGAAGCTTGAGTTCCGGACCTCCTCAGCTTGTGTGACCAAGCACTTTAACAAAAAAAGCTATCTTCTCTAGCTTCTGTTCTAAGTGTACTATACACACATGCTCCTTAACAGCGGCTTTACATCCCCATAAACCTATGGTAAATTGAGAATATTGTAAATAGAATTGTATTTCAGCTGACAATGGTGTCACACATCTGTAATTCCAACATTTGGGGTGCAGGTTGAAGGACCAGGAGTTGAAAGTCATATTTAGTTACATAGTAATTTGAAATCAGATGGACTATTGGAGATTCTACCTTGTTTGCGTGCATTTAGGAGTTGGGACACATGCTGCTGGCTAGTTTTAGGAAGTACCTTACTGCATGCTGTTAGCTCATAAGAAGACCAACATTGAGAATTACAGGTTTGACTTGACTGTTTTCACACCATGGTAAGGTCAAAGAAATAGTAAGAGCATTGTAAGACCACCTTCATGACTATATCGTTGAGTAGATTTGCTCTTAGGTGGGAGACAGAACTAAGGTGGAAGCTTAGGAAAACTGGGCTTGGTCATATAAGCTTGTAACCTCAGTACTCAGGAAGCTGAGGCAGGGATAAACCAGGAAGAAGTACTGAAGCTAAGCAGAAGTTTAATAAGTTTGTCTCAGTCTAACAGAAGTGATTGAGCCAAGATTTAAACCCTTCATAGTCAGTGGCTTGTTAGTATTAGTACTGACCTTTGGGGCAAGGTGAATATATGGTTAGACTGAAGAGAAAAGGCTCCAAGGAGAAAGAGGGGGCTAAAGAACGTATCTGACAACTACAGCAGCTAATATTTGAACACTGCACACACCCCTTAAAAGGACGCTTCCTCGGCCTTCCCAATAACCAATGATATTTCTGGGTTTCCTATTTGATGGCACTCTCTGGACCTGCTTTGGGGTGGGGGTCTGTAAATGCAGGAGAACCACTGGATAATTAGTGATGGAAGAAAAAGCCTCTAAGAGAATAGCATCCATAATGCAATTCACTAATTCACCACAATGGTGATCATGGTGTGTTTACCATCACAAGACAAGGCCTGTATCTCTACAAAGCTCACACGATATCTTAACTGGATAGACAAACCAACTAAAGTATTTAATTAGGCCATTGTGGATGAGAGGCAAAGGTTACAGGAACTGTGAGTTCTTTTTCCCAGACAACATAGAGCCCCAACTTATCAGGAATCAGTGTGCCTCTGACAGCTCTAAAGGATGTCCATAAATATCTCAGCTATGTGGAAGGCCACAGTACGGTGTTTGATGCCACCATCACTAATAAGAGAATGACTATCATTGATTCTGCATTTTGCTAATGAACATGGCTACAAAGTCTTCTTTTTCGAGTCTATTTGCAAGGATCCTGACATCACTGCAGAAAACATAAAGATGGAGAAACAGGAAAGATAGTAATACTGGAGATTTTCTGATGCCATGGGACCCAGGTGGGCAGAGCAAGTCTGAAATGATCCCCAGTTCTATGCCATGTGGCTGGGAAGGCAGAGTATCCCCAAGATCAACCCCCTTCTGCCTGGTGCCACATGGTCTAGGCAGGGCACAGCACTCCTGAGACAATCCCAGACACCCAGAGGCACCGGTGCAACTAAGATGAGCAAGTGGTGGAGAGATGGAAGAGAAAGAGAAACAGAGGCTGTGAGCACAGTGAAAAGAGGCGGAACTGGAAAGGCAAAGGTAGTGAGGAACATCCTGATGTGAGTAGCTGGTGATGCCACCAAGGTCATGGTAAGGTCTTGACCCATGGTGCCATCAAGGGCCATTTCTGGCTCTGTGGCCCTACAGCAGTGTGGTGTCTGGGAAGGCCAGGCAGACTTCCCTGGTGTGGTCTGCCACCTGGGGCCATGTTGATGTTTGAGGGCTGTGCAGAGCAGGCCATATCCCTCACCGAACATCTAGGGAGAGCTGATCCCAAAGGCATGAGAGGACAGCTGGCCTGGCCCCTTGTCAGCCTAAGCATTCAGGAGAGTGGCCTGCACCTTACACAGGAAGCACAGTAGACCTGGCCCTGGTGGTGGGTGAGCCAGCCCTGAGGGTGTGAACGCTGGAGAGCTGGCCTTGCTACCTGTCTCCCCTGTGATGGTGTGGGCGAGGGAGAGATGTCCCATCCCCTTCTCTCCATCCCTTACCCTCCTGCCCCTGTTTTTAAACAAAAATCTCAATCATTTGATTTTACCAGTGAAGACTTAGCAGCCAGATGCTGAGGTGAAAGCTTGCTAGCTCAGAGAGGCAGAGAACCCTCAAACTGAATGTCTCACCCTTCTACTTCTGTGTGTCCCTCTCTCCGTCCTCTTGACGTCTTCTTCCTTTTTTTGTTTTCTATGTTCATTCCTTGTCAACTGGTTGCTTGCCCCACCTCTTGACCTAGAGTTGACTTTATTTAATCCTGTTTACAAGTAGAAAGCCCTTGGATTAAAGGTGTGTGCTAGGGCTGAGCCATGCCACAACTACAAACAGGCTTTTCTAGTAAACAACACAATCGTGGGGTTCACAGTGTGATCAACAAGCCCCTCACCCCAGCAGGCAAAAGAACTGGTCTCAAGGTAATGAGAGTAGGAGAGCAGGCCATGCATCTTTACTGGGCAGCACAGTTGAGCTGGTCCTTTTTGGGGGTGAGTTGGCCCAGCCCCTTGCCTGCTGTGTCAGGGGGCAGTGCTGGAGAGCTTGCCCTTGTGTGAGTGCTAGAGAGCTAGTGGGCTGACCAGCTCTGCTACCACCCAGGCCAAGATCCTTTGAGTTGGCCCACCCTAACATCTACCCCATCTGTGAACTGCTGAAGTGCATGAAGGGGCTGGTCCTGCAGATCCAAAGCTTCAGGATCTCCATGACATTGGGCAACAACAGGATATCCGAGAGGAGTCCTGGTGAGGATCCAGTATTATTGGGTAGCAGAAGTCAGAGGCCTCAAACCAGACCAATGACTCATTACAAAGGACATTTGCAAGTAAAGAAGTGTGGACAAAAGGGTATACTATGGGACTCTCTGTGACGTAGTTAACTTCAACTCTACATATTTGTTTAAAAATGGTGGGGAGCTTGCAAGGGTGGAGAGTGGGTACAAAGGAACAAGGAGTAGATTCAGTAGCACTCAGGTAAAAATGACAATTAGCCTCATATAAATGAGGAAACTACAACACTAATAGATTATGAGTCTTGGTATATGCTAAGGTGTGGAAATAATTTCTATTTAGAATAGCGGTTCTCAACTTGTACACCATAACACCTATGGGACAAACAGACTTTTCATAGGGTTTACCTAAGACCATTGGAAAACAGATATTATATTATGATTCATAACAGTAGCAAAATTACAGTTATGAAGTAGCAATGAAAATAATTTTATGGTTGGGGGTCATCACAATGTGAGGAACTGTATTAAAGGGTTACAACATTAGGATGGTTGAGAACCACTGCTTTAGAAATTATGTACAAAATAATATATTGCTTGTTCAGTTGTTAGAAACACTTTCTAAAAATTTGGTCTCTTATGCGTGATATTTTTCTGACTTCTTTTTCATGTATCTTAGATAGTTCCTAAGACAAATGCCCGATTTTAACAATTAGGTGAAATCTGATCATATTTTCTTTTTCTTCAGAAGTAATTCATAATTTTTTGTATGCTATTTGAACCACGGTAGTTGGATAAATCTCATTTGACAAAGTATGTGTATTTACTTAAAGACTTCTGTACACTGCTATTAGACGGTCATTGTGTGAAGTGGCTGCATCCAGTGAAGGTGGGAGAGCAAACTGCAGTGTAGCTTACGTGCCTGTCTTAGTCATGACAGGTTCTATTTTTTTCAGTAAATTTAAAAGTTCTAGAAGGGATACTTACATGTTCCAGAGTAGTATTCTGTATTAGTACCAAGACCAAGCATATAAAGACAGGGTTTCTCTGTGTAACAGCCTGGCTGTCCTGGACTCGCTTTGTAGACCAGGCTGGCCTTGAACTCACAAAGATCCGCCTGCCTCTGCCTTCCGAGTGCTGGGATTAAAGGTGTGCGCCACCACTGCCTGGCGCATATAAAAATTTATACTCAGAAAAATATTGGTAATCCACCTTAACATAGTCAAAATAGGAAGCTTTTGCTGAGCGTGGTGGGGCTTTCCTTTGAATCTCTGTATATCACTTCTTAGCTTTCTTCATTTGTAGCTCTCCTTTTCCATCTATTGCAAGAACGTCATGTAAGTTGTCTTATGGGCTGTTTTGTATGAGTGTCCCAGACAATGCTGTGGAGTAAACTTTCTTAAAGGATGGCTGTAGCCCTAAAACTCAAAAACCCTATGGAAAAATCACCATTATATCCAAAGCAAACTCACTTCACTGTGTGATATTGCATTCCTCTTTGGAGAGAAGAAAGCCCTCACCTCACATTCCACGTGGGCATATATAGTCATCAGCTCACTCAGAGGCATCCTTGAGCAGGAAGATGACCAGCCTCCTTATGAGCTTACTATATAGTATTTTTTTTTCCCCGAGACAGGGTCTCTTTGTGTGGCATGACTCTCCTGGAACTCTCTTTGTATACCAAGCTAGCTCCAAACTCAGATCTGCCTTCCTCTGCCTCCTGAGTGCTGGGATTAAAGGTATGTGCCACCATATCTGGTTTATAGTATACATTTTAATGATGAAAACAGAAAGTCTGTTTATCTGCACACTCATGGCACTGGGTAATTAATATGTGCATATAGAACACAGATCACAAGAACAAATGAGCTGGCAAAGAAACTGAGCCACCGGTGTTCCATCCATCTATTCCAGATAGCCATAATTAATTATTCTTTTTAATGATCAGGGTTACCTACCATATTTCCTGGCCCTACTTTAGTAAGTACTGAAGTGTTGGATAATCTGAATGCCCCCAAATTCCAGAATGACTTTTCAAGTAGTAGTCAGTGCACCTGAATGTACTACAGTATTTTAAGGAATAGATATTTTGTTACAGTTCTGGAATTTTATTTATTAATTTATTGTTTTGTATGAGAGAAGAAATAAATTTTATTTCAGGTAAGCCTTTCTGTCACTAATTTTACTTCAAATAATTACCTTTCACCTACACCTGTAAAAAAATTACAGGTTAGTGTTATATATGATATTGTAAAAATCTGTGAATTAAACATCTTTATTAGTTAACATTTAAATTGCTTATATATTTGAACATTTGATTGTACCATGGTGCTCCCCATAACTAGTTGTAGGATGAAAGAATTGTTACTCTGTAGAATTTCATGAAGACACACTTCCATTCTCTTTCACAGCAATTAGTTGATTTAAGTTTAAAAATGTGAACCATCATTGAGCATTAGATCCAGGAGAATAATAATGAAACATGTTCTTTTAAAATGAAATATTATAGAGGTGATATTGATGCTCTATGGGGGAGCATTATAACCAATCTCATATGTGTCAGGGGCAAAGTAACTATCCCACCATTGAAGTTACTTAAGTTTCATTCACATCAAAACTTAACAGCAATGATTTAAATCCCATTTATTCTTTGACTCAGCCAGTTGTGAAATGGAACTCCTATCCCATGTGAGCCATAAAATGTGTTCAATAAGACTAATGCAGCTTTCTGCTTTTTGAATTTACATTTTGGCAATAACTACCTTCTTTGTTCAGTGCTAGAAAAAATGATCTAAGCTTAACCAAATAAGAAAGCTGCCAACTTCACAGATCTGGCAGTGAGAGAAGCTGGAATGAAATGGAAATCTAGGTATTGACTTTACAGAATATGCTAACGGGAGATTTTGTGACATTACAGTTTCTTTGAGAATGAAATTCTTGTACAGTAATAGCTGGTCTGTGACAGAGATTGATGTGGGACGTTCAGGCCATGGGCCTTACCTTCCAGAAGCTGCAGAACCCCAATAGAGCCAGTGAGGAATTGTGCATCTCGCCTGCCCTCTTCAACTGGCCAGTGCCTGCTGCAGCTTTGAACTCTTAGAGTGGACATCACCATGGCATGTAGCTAGGAAGAGTGATCTCTTAAATGAGAATGTATATAACAAATACAGAATATTTTGAGTAAAGTAGCTTAACATTCACATTTTTTAATTTTTCTGTGACAGTGTAATGGAGACAAGGCTGATTCTAACCAAGCTTGCTGGGTAGCCAAGGCTGGCCTTGTGCTCCTGATTCTCCTGCCTCCATTTCCCAAGTGCTGGAATTATTGACCTATACCCTCGTTGCTGGCTTAGTTGCAGTGTAAATTTTTAAACACAGATTTTAAATAAAGAGCCTTGCCATGGATTTTCATGGTAATGGCTGTTATAAGAGTGTTCACAGACCACCCCTTATCTGAGTAGTGCTGCTTAAATTTGGTGTCAGGTAGATGATATTTTTTTGTTTTTGTTTTGTTTTTTGAGACAGATTTTTCTGCATAACATAGTCCTTGCTGTCCTGAAACTTGCTCTGTAGACCAGGCTCGCCTCAAACTCACAGATATCCACCTGCCTCTGCCTCCCAAGTGTTGGGATTAAAGGCTCAGGTAGATGATTTTTAATAGCTCTGATTTACATTTTGTCATGCTTGAAAAGCCAGCTCTGAGGAATAGAAACATTCTAGAGGGATAGCATCAATACTGTCCAGATATTGGCATACTTTGCTCAGTCACTAAATGTTTGGATATACAGAAGAGTAAGAGTAGGTGGGCTGTGTATTGGTGTAGCCATTGTAATGTTGCTAGTGATCACTGAGGACTTGGTGTTGTGTGACAGTTGGTTAGGAGTAGGCAAGCCCAGTGTTTCTCAAGTCCCGTTAATAGGCAGCAGCTAGAAGAGGGCACTTAGATTTTGGAATGCTGAGGTTTCAGCTGGGTTTATTTATTGCATGAATATGACACTGTCTTATCTCTGTTGTAGAGAGCTTGGAACTCAGGGAGGGATCTTGCTGTGGAAGGAGATTTATTTTCACTCCTAAATACACTGCAGAATGCAGTTAAAGCTAAGGGAATAATGGGAGTGACTGCAGTGTTAAACCACCTATTGAGTTGGTGTGTATTTTGAGGAACTTAATTTTTTTGTGACATAAATTGTTTGATTCTAAAGTCTGAATAGCAGCCGGGTGTGGTGACGCACACCTTTAATCCCAGCACTTGCGAGGCAGAGGCAAGCGGATTTCTGTGTGTTCGAGTTCGAGGCCAGCCTGGTCTACAAAGCAAGTCCAGGACAGCCAGGGCTATTAAACAGAGGAAACCCTGTCTCAAAGAAAACAAACAAACAAACAAAGAAACAAAAAAACCCATCTAAATAGCTCAATGTGTGGGTCTGGAGTGATGGCTCATTGATTTTGCAGAAGACCATAGTTCATTTCCCACCATACATTGATTGGGCAACTGACAGGTGCATGAAACTGCAGCTGCAGGGGATTCCACACCTCTGGCCTCAGGACAGCTGCGCTCTCTCTCTCTCTCTCTCTCTCTCTCTCTCTCTCTCTCTCTCTCTCTCTCTCTCAAG
>CAJQZJ010034450.1:1883629-1915038 GCA_907164525.1 Lophiomys imhausi
GTGTGTGTGTGTGTGTGTGTGTGTGTGTGTGTGTGTGTGTGTGTGTGGTTTTTTTTTTTTGTGATACAGAGATTGAACGTAGTTTCTTGCATGTAAAGCAAGCCCACATACCCTAGACTAACACCCCATTCTTTTTTATTTCTTATTTATTTACCTATTTATTTGTGCTAAGAATTGAATCCCCCCCCAATCCCCTCTGTTCCTCTCTCTCTTCCTTCTTTCCTTCCTTTATTTATGCTTGGAATTGAACATGAGGCCTAGGCAAGTGCTCTAACACTGTGGTGTATTTCCAGCCTTTTGCCTAATTTGACAGTTTCATTAAGTAGCTTAGATAGATCTCTAATGTGTGATCCTTGTGTTTCAAGTTCTTGAATATCTGGGATTGTGGCCATTCAACTCCATCATTTCTATGTATTTTTTGATGTTCTTAAAATACAATTTATAGGGGAGTTGGAGAGATGGCTTCACTGGTTGCTCTTACAGAGGACCCAGATTTGGTTTCTAGCATCCACATGGCAGTTCACAACCATCTGTAGCTCCATTTCCAGGGGATTCAGAACCTTTTTCTGACCCCCACAAACTTCGAGCACATGTTATATACAGACATAGACACAAACAAATACTTGATACATGTACATTTAAAAAATACAGAAAGTATACTTGCATAGTTTATGAAAAACAGATGTTGGCATTTTATTTAGAGGGTCCCAAGGGTGCAGTCTCCAGGATCTTTTGCCCAGGTCCTCACTAGGTGCTGCTTCTTCAGCTCTAAACTTGCATTCCCCTAGTGCAGTCTACTTTCTTGTCCCTCATTACATCCCCTTTCTTTTCTTTATAATTAGTTTTCACAAACTGTAATCACGACCAGTTTTCTTTATTGTCTTTGACATCTTAGATACTGTTTTAAAAGTCTCCAGGGTCAAACTTTTTATAATACATAACTTTCTTTGCAGCTTTTTATGTATTCTTTGTGAGTGTTCAGCAGAGGTTCCAGATGATCAGTGATAGGTGAGATAATAAAAGATGGAACACAAGGCAGAAAGGATCCACCTGCTTTCTAAAACAAGATGTTAACAAGATGTATGAAATATGAAACAGAAAGCTTTGTGCTCTACAAAGTCAGTCCAGGATAGCCAGGCCTATTACATAGAGAAACCCTGTCTTGAAAAACAAAAACAAAAAAATTTAAAACAGTGTGATGCTTTTGTTCAGAATAATCCTCCCCCTCTGAAGGGGTTCTCGGTGCAGCCCTACCTGTCCTGGAACTCACTCTGTAGACTAGGCTGGCTTTGAACTCAGAGATCCGCCTGCCTAAGCCTCCCAAGTGCTAAGATTAAAGGGCTCTGAATAAAATATTTTTAAAAATTAACTTTTTCCCAAAAATCTGAAAGTGCCATTTCCTTTGAATCTCAGGTAAATATTTTGTTTTGTAAAAGTTGTTTTGCATAAGAATGTAGCTTACACATAATGCGTTCATTATTGTTAAGAGAAATGGCAGAATTTTTCAGTTTCTGACATGAAATTATCAATACTATAGTTTTGGGGGCCCTCAATTTAAGAAACTTAGACTTTTTTTTTTTTGGTTTTTAGAGACAGGATTTCTCTGTGTAATAGCCCTGGCTGTCCTGGACTGCTTTGTAGACCAGGCTGGCCTTGAACTCATAGAGATCCGCCTCTGCCTCCTGAGTGCTGGGATTAAAGGCATGTACCACCATGCCTGATGAATTTAGAAGTTTTAAGAGTGTTGAGTGCTATAGGTCCTGAGTGTGTTTGGTTCTAGTTTCTGACCCATGGCTTGTACAACTTTTAGGACTTGGAGTGATGGATAGCTGTTCATACTCAGCCCCTGAGATCACATAGGAGTTTGTATTAATGGGATGATTTAGGATGAGGCTGGTCTCCATAAAGAGATTGGCGTGGTTGGTCTTGGCTCCACTGACTTCTGGGAAGCAGTTGATAAACTGGAGATGAGTCTAATCTACTAAAGATCAGTAAAACAAGACCAGACAAAACAAAACAAACAAACAAAAAACCAAATCTACCAATGATTCGAGCCTTGCTTTGTGTAGGAATGTCATAGAGCTTTGGGAAAGTGGTCGGCTCAGAGCCACTACTTCTGCTTCCTGTCCCTTGCCATATTCATTTTTTGGTCTATTTTCTTTTATGAAACCAACAAATACTAAGTAATGTGTTTCTCTGAGTTCTGTAAGCCTTTTAAAGCAGGTTGTTAAACCTGAGAAAGGGTATAATGGGACCCTGATTTATGGTCGAATGGTCAGAAGTACCTGAGGCCTGAGGTGAGGGTGGTGTTGTGGGATGGAACGCTTAACTGTTGGGATCTGATACTAACTTCAAGTAGAATTGCCTTAAAATCTGACACACTAGATGGTGTTGGGAGAACTGGAGGTCATGCTTGGTATGGAAACCTCTCAAATATTTAGGTGAGAAGAAAGGTAAACTGAATTTGACAATTGCTGTTCTAAAACTTGGAACCTCATGAAAGTGTAGACTTTATTCATTGACTTCATTTTATATTCCCAGAGTAAGGGAGACATGACCTGGTTGAGAATTAAGTCAGTGACCATCTGAGCAAATGAATTAATGAGGGGATGAGACCCTAGAAAGTAGCAGAAGCCTGGTGAATCTGCAAAAGATGCAAACCTTTTCTACGTAATGTTCTTCAAAGATGTATTTGATAGAAAACAGTGCTTTGTCAAAAAGCATTATCTGTATTTTTGGTAAGATTTAAAGTCTTTTATGATAGGGCATTAAAAGGCCCCTTTATAGCCCCCTTTTTTTGAGACAAGGTGTTATGGAGTCCAGCATTACTGATTGCTAGTTTAATAACTTACTTGGCTATTTTGGATTGCTGTTTATATTTCCCCCTTTAGAAAGTTTAAAAATTTTTGTTTGTTTGTTTGTTTTTGTACAGGGTCTGGCTTTGTTGTTCTGGCTGCCCTGGAACTCTCTGTGTAGACCAGCCTGACTTTGAATTTACAAAGATTTACCTGCCTCTGCTTTCCAAGTTCTGGGATTAAAGGAGTGCACCACCACTGCCCAGCTTGTTTTAAACTTTTATCAAAAAATTTTTTTTTTGTGGGCTGGAGAGATGACTTAGCAGTTAAGAGCACTGGCTGCTCTTCCAGAGGTCCTGAGTTCAATTCCCAGCAACCACTTGGTGACTCACAACCATCAACAATGTGATCTGATGTAATTAATTTTGATCATTTCCCCTCTCCTAATCCCCAGATCTTTGCCACCTCCCTACCCACCTAACTTTTTCTTTCTCTTTAAAAGAAAACAAAACCAAGAAACAAACAAATAAAAAAGCAAACTCCAAAACAAACAGACAAAAAAATGGAACTCAGAATAAATAAGCAAAAGACCATAAGTCAGAAAAAGAGAAAATAAAGCAAAATGAGGCATGAAGTCTATGAGAATACCATGAGTTTGTTTTCAGTACTCCTGAGAACAGGGTCCGCACTGACATGTGGTCATTGTACCCAGTGAGACTGACTTCACATGGGCGTCAGGCCTGCTGTGGCTGGAAGACACTGTTTCCTTGGAGTCACCCGCCACCTCTGCCTCTTAGAATAATCTTTCTACTTCCTCTTCCTCATAGATCCCTGAGCTCTGAGGGCCCCTTAAACTTTTGATAATACTGCTGTCTTAAGTTTAATAATTTGTTGCTTTTAGACTTTGAATCAAAGATGGGTTGTGTTTATTTGTTTTTCCTTTTTTTTAATGCTTATTTATTACTTCAGGTTACATCTCCATCACAGTGCGCTCTTCCCACCCCTCCCAGTCCCACCCTCTCACCTTCTACCCCCTCTCCCAACTGTCCTACTTCTCCAGAGTGGAGTGTCCCTGTATATCAGTCCTCTGCCGCAGTTCAGCAGTCATACAAAGGCTAAGAGTTTCTTCATATTCTGCCCGCCTACATGGCAGCAACACTAGGGCAAATGTCTCATTAACAGGTAACAAAGTCTATGTTCCTGTTCCTTTTGGTGCATTAGTTGTAGTATAGTTATCCTGTACTATATGGCTAAAATCTAGTTATAAGTGAATAGATGCCTTGTGCATTCTTCTGAGTTGTTTTTCCTTTTTAAAGCCAGGCAGCATGTTAAACATTAGTCTTATATTTCGTGGAGATTAGGTAATAGCCTGTTTTGCAATTCCACAAGTGCATTAATGATCTAGAAAAAATGTTCCTTTTAGGGTTGTTGAACAGACATGGAGTCCATTAGTATCTTGCTAGTAGGATTCTTTGCCATAAATGGTGTTATGGAAACCTCAGAAATCTCCAAAATGGTTCTAGAGAAAGACAACTCACTACTCAGAGAACAAGGCCTAGGTGCTTAGTGGGCAGTGCAAATTGGTAGGTTAAACACTCAGATCCAGAGTGCGATGATATTTCAGAGTATAGAAGATTGTTGTGCATTGTTTTCTCCAGTTGGCTTCTGACCTGGGGCAGAGTTTAGCAGAATGCTAAACTCCTACACTCTTTCATAGAATTGTAGTCAGCACTAGATCTTGAGTCAGGTCATAAGAGCCCCGAGACTTACTGGACTAGAGAAAACTTATGTGCTTCCTAGAATCTGTCTTTTTCTGTACTGTAATGATCTTCCAAGGAGAGCTGAGCTTCTTTATTAGGGGTGATACTTTTGCTTTTATAATTAAAATACTCACATTTGATCTGATTCTCACTGCATGTTTTAAAAACAATGAGAAATCCGAGAAGAAAGTTCATGGCATTGCAATCTTTTAAGGAGTTAAACCAAGAAAATAAAGACAGAGAAAAGCTGGATCATGGGCATTAAAAGTTAAAATAGGACTGGACAGATGGTGTAGTTGTTAAGAGCACTTAAATGCTCTTGCAGAGGACTCAAGTTCAGTTCCCAGCACCCATGTCAGGTTACTCCCAACCACTTCTAATTCCAGCTCTAGCAGATCCAGTGGTGACTTCTGGCTTTCACAGGCTCTTCATACTGTGGTCAGATACTTACACATAGACACATACACCTGCATGTAATTTAAATAGTGATTAAAATAAATCAAAATTTCAAATATTAGAGTCAAGTAGTGTGTTATAGTCACCTGGAGAATCTAAACACAAAATTCCCCCCAAAGAATACACATCTAGCTCAGATCAGTTAATGAATTCAGAGAGTAGGATTGGGCACAAATATATTTTAGGGCTCACTAGATGGCTTTTAATATGTACCTGGTGTGGGGCCCTTTATGTGTTCTGAAAACGTCTGTTAGATCATTTTGTTAGGCTGAGAACAAGTGATGTAGGTCTCTGCAGTGTGTGAGGTCATCTGTGACACACTAAAATTATATTATATTACGGGAGTATGTTTTTGTTTTGGAACCTTTCATGTGTCAGCTTTTGAAAGTAGGAACAGGAAGCCTGATATCTGTAAGCAGTATTAATTAAATATATCAGAACTTTTATAGAAAGAAATGTGGGTGGTTGGAGGGAAAGAAAGTGTTCAGGTGGCCTGGCTGGAAATAGGATTATTGTGGGAGGACATTTGCAACTTGCAGCTCATGAGACTGATGTGTGTGTACAAAACTGCCTTGCATTTTGGAACAGCGGGACGCTTGTTGGCTTTCAGCGACCAGGGCACAAAATGATCATCATCACCATTTCTTCACAGACTTCTGTTTCCTGACCTTGTAAGCTTGTCCTACATTCGTGGACCCCTTAGTGTGTAACCATAGATACAGGGACATCACTTAGAGATGCTGACATTGCATCATAACTGTCTAACCTTTGTTGTAAACATGTTTAGCACACCTATATTTTCTCAGTTATTGTGAAGGAACTTAAAGTGTCAAGGCTTTCCTGAATATAATCATTTCATGTCAGCCTACCTGTTTCCTACAGAAGATAGGAAAGTAGTGTAATTGATTTTATAAAAAAAGCTGTAAGGATTAAATTAAGTCACTGATTGCATGTATGACATTGAGCAGAGGGTTCAGTTTATCATGAATTGCTGATAATGTTTATTATCCACTTCTTGAGAAAACTCCATTTGGAGTATCTTTCTTTTTTTATTATAATGTTTATTTGTTACATCTCCATTATAGTGTCCTCTTTCCACCCCTCCAGGTTCCACCCTCCCACCCTCCCCTCCCTCTCTGATGTGGAGTGTTCCTAGAAATTAGCCCCTCTCAGGAGTATCTTTCATGTTCCAGTGGCTGTGTTAGCTATTGAAGATGTAAGCTGAGTAGAGCAGCCTTTCATTTGTGTGAGCCTTTAAGAGAGAACGCAACAAGCAGAATGTTGATACCTCCAGATTCCACACATCTATAAAAGTTTTAGACATGTGTATATGATAGATTTTTGGTTAATTATGTAGAATTATAAAAGTGTGTGTGCCAGTTTGTTTTAGGCAGGAATTTCTTTTTTCTTTGTTTTGTTCATTTAATTGTTTTTTTTTAATTCTTTCAAATAAATAATTTACAGGAACTGGAGAGATGGTTCAGCAGTTAAAAGGGCATATTGCTCTTGCAAAGGACCCAGGTTCTGTTTCCAGTACCTACAAGGTGGCTCACAACTACTCCCGAACTCCAGTTGCAGGGGATCTAATGCTCTCTACTGTCTCTGTGGGCTCCTGCACATACATGATACACATAAAGACCCAGACATACAGACACACACACAATAATAAATATTAAAATATAATTTACAGACAAGACAGTAAGGAAATTGGGATGAAGTATACAGGACAAAAGTACATATTCAAGGGATGAGTATAGGTTTCTCAAGAAAGAAGTACTTTTTCTTTTATTTTCATCACTCTTTTTCCTTTTGTTTTCAGTTTGTGAAGGATTTCCACTGTATTACTTGAGTAAAAAACTTGCTAGATTAATATAATACTCTTTTGGTGTAGGTATGAATTCTCTTTCCAAAAGCTTTTGTGTTGAAAACTGAAGTGCTGCACAGTGAGACTTTGGGAAGTGATTGGGTCATGAGGATTCTGACTTAAACAGTTAATCCTCTGTTGGATTCATAGTTTGATGGTGGTGTTGAGAAGTGGGAACTTCTGTGGTGGGGATTGGCTGGAGGAAATAATATCTGGGATCCTGCTTTGAGGGCTCTAGTTGTCTCTGATCCTTTCTTGTCTCTCTCCGTTTACCACCATGGAGACACTAGCTCAGGTAACTCCACTATGCTGTGTGCATGGTGCTCCGCCCCACTCCCCAAAACATGGGCTGGAACCCCTGAAGCTGTGAGCTGAAGTCATTGGTCCTCCTTCAGAGCCCTTAGGCAGGCAGCTTGCCACAGTAACACAAAGCTAAGATTGTGCACAGCTGTGTTACTCTGCATTGCTATGACAAACAGCAGAGAACAACAACTTAAAGGAAGACGTTTTAGTTTGGTTCCTGGTTTCGGATGGTTCAGTTCCTGATTGCATGGCCCCATGTGTTTAAGTAGAGCACCATCATGGTGGCACCAGTGGATGATGTAGGAGATTTTTCACCTCATGAAGATAGAGAAACACTGCAAGGAAGGGATTGGGGACCAGGTATAAATTTCAAAACCATGTCCCCAGGGAACCTGTATCCTTTTGTTAGGTCAAATCTTCTAGGATGTCCAGAACTTCTAGATAGATATACTGCTTAGGGGTCTAGAGACCATTCATATTCATGCCACAGCAGTAGGAAAGCGGAAAGACCATATAGTTTCAAATGGTGAATGAAACAGCTCAGGTTTGATAAGTTTTTGAATGCTTTATTTCATGAGATTGAAATGGCAAGATTTATTACTTTAGTGATGGAGTCTTTCTTGTTGACTTTTTATTTTGGCCAGTTCTTGAATGCTGTAGATAAATTATTCTTAAATTTGAAATGTTCCTTATTGAAATGAACACTAGTGATTCCCAGGTTGATTGTTCCCTGTAAGAGTAATGCTCTACTACCTGGTAATCCTTTGCTGTGTGACAAGTACTCTTATGTGCTTTTCCAGGAACACGAATTTATTGAACTCAATTAGTCCTCATCACAGTTTTTTTTTTCTTTCATTCATTTATTTATTTATCTCATCACAGTTTTAAGCTTTCTTTCCTATAATTACCCTTACCTAGTCATTTATCTATCTGCTGTATTTATTTAGCAGATACTCAGACCACTGTGCATTTCCCGTCTCATTTGGGTACACTTAATGGGCAAGTGCTCTTGGTCTTTAAAGAAATAAGTGGGGTGGTTTGGAACGATGGAGAGAATATGAAGTAGTCTTTCTATGCTTCACCTGCTGCTGCTTGTTTACATGCTTTAATAGCCTTCTTCAGCCTTGTCTTTATGAAAGGATATAAGTTTATTCTAATCTGGCTTCTTGGTGAAAAATATACTGGATTCTAGGCACTAACACCCCCATTTTGCATATGTAGGTACTAGCTTTTAAGGAATCCGTTGTACTTTTCCTGTGAAAATCTCCATTATTCTCAGATGTCTTCTGATATCTGCCTACTTTGTTTTCACAAAAGTTTAGTGATCTCATTAGTACGGTTGAGTTTCCAAAACCCTCATATGAGCCTCATTACTTACGTAAGGTTAAAGGAGATGGTTTCCAGCGCAAAATTTGTTGAGTCCTAAGATGTAGTTTTGTGGTTGTGTAAACTTACTGGTGGTGTTTTGTTTTTTGTTTAGAAATAAGTAAAACAAACTAGTATGGCTTTTAAGTTGTATTTTGCATTTTCTTTTAGGTAGTATTAAAGATAATCAAACATTATCAAGAAGAAGGACAAGGAACTGAGGTTGTTCAAGGAGTACTCCTGGGTCTGGTGGTCGAAGACCGACTGGAAATCACCAACTGCTTCCCATTCCCCCAGCACACGGAGGACGACGCTGACTTTGATGAAGGTAAGTGTGTGGACCGCTGTCAAGTATGTCTTTGCAGTATATACAAATAATGCTAACTCATTTTCTAGTGTGACCTTTATGTGTTTTTTTGAGTCTTATTCTTATTGGGTAGCCTAAATTACTTGTTTTTGAGTTTCTTGGAAAAATTACATGTCTGTGCAGTGAGAATTTGTATAATAAAGTTTATTATTTTGTCGTTTTGGCCTCCATTTTCTTCTGCTGTAAAGTCTTTAAGAAGAAATAAGTATTACTGGCAGACTTAGGAAGATCATCCTTGTAGCTAAAAGATTACACCAGACACAAACTTAATATCCTTAAACATTACTCTTTTAAAATCTAGTTGAAAATAATTTTTGACTTTTTTGAGCTATTTGTTTGTGTGTTTGTTTTTCAAGACAGGGTTTCTCTGTGTAACAGAGCCCTGGCTTTCCTAGAACTGTCTTTGTAGACCAGGCTGGCCTTGAACTCACAGAGATCCTTCTGCCTCTGCCTCCCAAGTGCTGGGATTAAAGGTGTGCACCACCACATCCAGCAACTTGTTTGAACTCTTAGGGCACAATTTATGTGTAATTAAAAAAAATTGTTGTGTAAAGCATATGACAAAATTTATTATCATAACCTTTTTAAAAATGTACCACAAGCATGTGAATTAATATGCATGTCAGTAGATATCTAGGAATATTTTTGTAAGAGTGAAACTACCTCTATCTGTAGAGACATTTCTATCTCTACAGTCACTGTTTTGTATTGCTTTCTGTTTGACTGGCTTTTAGGCAACTGATAAGTTGAATCATGCAGACTTTGAGATATTGTCTTAAAGTTTCATCCATTTTGTAGCATATGATGAGATTTCTTCTCTTAATACTCTTTATTTAAAAATGTTTTATGTGTATATGTGTGTTTGTATGTACATGTGGGTGTGTTGGATCCCCTGGAGCTGGAGTAATAGGTGATTGAGCCACTTGATGTGGGTTTGGAAACCGAACTCCAGGCTGGAGCCATCTCTTAAACCAACCAGGAATATCTTTTCTTTATTCCTTGACACTCCCCGACTCCTTCCATCACCTGCCACATCACCCTCCTACCCTCACCTTCATGGCTATCTGTGTTAATTATTTTATTTGTTTACTTTTTTGGGGTGTTATCCACTGTATCCAATTAATACTACCTCCTGAAAAGTTGTCTGATCTTGTTGCCTTGATCTTGTTCGGGTAGCCACAGCTGCAGTGAGTTCATAAATGCAGTGGCAATAGCATGTCAAGAAGACAGCGTTTTTGGGGCTAGAGAAATAGCTCAGTGGTTAAGAGCACTATCTGCTCTTCCAGAGGATCTGGGTTCAATTCCCAGCACCCATATAGCAGCTCACAACTGTCTGTAACTTCTGTTCAAGAGGATCTGACATCGTCACACAGACATACATGCAGTCAAAACACCAATGCTCATGAAATATGAATAAATTATTTTGAAAAAGAAGATAGCATTTTCACAGCACTCCTATTCATCCTCCAGTGCTTAGATCCTTTCTGCCTCCTCTTATATGATGTTCTCTTAACCTTGTGTGTGTGTGTGTGTGTGTGTGTGTGTGTTCGTTCTCTCAACCTTGTGTGTTTATGTGGGGGTGTTTATTTAGATGTCCCATTTATGGCTGAGCAGCACGTTACCTTTTCATAGCACCTTACCAGTTATAAGCCTCTATATCATTGTCCACTGTAGAACAAGGCTTCTCTAGTCAAGGGTGAGAGCAACACTGATCTATGGGTGTAGACATAAATGTTTAGAAGACAGTTTGACAACATGTTCCTTTAGCAGTTAATAGTTATAGAATCCCACCTGGGTCTGTGACCTTCAGAGAGAGCCTTGGTCTTTGACCAGGTTTCTAGGGCTAGCCATGAATTTCCTTCTGTGGAGCAGGCCTCAGATCCTGTCATAAAGTTGTTGTTTCTCCCATGGCCTTCATGCCACCAGCAGGCATATCTTGCCTGGCAGGTAGTATTGTAGAGTTTGCAGCTCAGCCCTGGGTAATATGTTTTCTCTCAATGTCCTGCATGGCGCCTCTTGATGAACATGGAAGTTGAACCACCTTTTGTATCTAACTGTGCCTTGTTTCCTATTAGAGATTGGTTGTAGGATGCCTCCTTAAATATAACATTTTTTTAAAATGCCAGACGATATAGTATTTATGTATTACCTATGAACATTCTTCTCTCTACTTGAAACAATCACTTCACTCATTGTCTAATGTATGAATAGTTGTTAATACTATGTCACTGATAGAATAATGAAGAGAAAAAGTCTATAGTGTTCAAACCAGACACAATTCTTTTCCACATACTTTTGATCTGAGATTGGTTGAATTCCTAGTTGTGGGTCCTGTGCATATGGAGGGCCTAGTCTACTTGATGGTTTGAATAACTTTGGAGAAAAGATCATTTAAGCCCCTTTCCCATTGTAAAATTGATTTTTTTTTAATACTTTATTTTTTTTTCTTCAAGTTACATCTCAGTCACAAACCCCTCCCTATTCCCCCTTCCTATCCCACCCTTCCACCCTCTTCCCCCCCAGAAGTTTCCCCTTTCAGTCCAACAGATGGTTCCTTCTCTTATAACAGTAAATACTATACAAAACAACAGATATAAATATGCCACATTTATGAGAGTTAAATGGCCCAGTATACCTTCCCAATGTCCAGTTTATACATATTTGGCCCCTGACTTTAACATTCTACTATCTAACCAACTCCATGAGTTTAAAGGTCTATATCTGACTCAATATTCATACTAACTTGCAACACACTTTTAAGAGTATCTTCTTAGAACTATAACACCCTCTTGATTCCTAAACAACTCAAAATTTAACTATGAGACTCTAGCTGTCTATTCTTCAAACACCTCAGAGACCTGAGAGGGATAAATATATCTGCTTATATAGGAAGTGCAGGGCCTGCAGCTTCCAAAACTAAGAAAGGACATACCAGTGACTGCCTAGACAGTTCCCATTTTCTCTCCATACATTCCTGCATCAGTCTTCAGCCTTTGGGTCCTGTTTCTCTGACAGACATTTGTTGTAGAGCAGGGATTATGAAGGACTTACCTACCCTGTCTTGGCAGAGTTAGGCTGTCGACTTCCCTGCTACCAAGTTTTGTCCCTTTTGGACAGCAGTCTGTCTGCAGTTGGAGCAAGGGGTGTTTTCATGCCAAGAGATAGGCTTGCCACTAATTCAACCATCTCACACTGGAGATTCTTCGATGCTTGTCTTCTACTTGGAGTAGAATAGGGGGTGCTGTCAGGAGCTGATATGTCTCGAGTGTACTAACATTTTTAACCATTTTTTCCATTTGGGTTCGGGCCCCAAACAGGTCTACTACAATCCAAATCAGCAGGAAGTCACTTTAAGAGAGCGGCGTCCCATGCCCAGAGGGTGGGGAAGGTGTTTCTCCGCCCTTCTTTTTGGTTATTTGAAGGATAACTGAAAACTCTGATATTTAGGGGAAGAGATTACAAGCTGATAAATGGTCCTGTTTAATGGGTTTTGGAGGTTAGCCCCAGGGACTTCCTACTTTTCCTTTTCTGTATCCTTCTTCCTCTCCTATGTAGGAGTGCATAGGCTTGAGAAAAATGAGACATAGACATAGCACAGGAAGGTCCAAGAAGAAGGGGCAAATTATTGAATATGCCCTTATACCTTTGTATATTGATACAAAATTAGTAGTATATTTGGCTAAAGTGGTATTGACCATTGTTTATTGTGCAAAAATAAGATTGTATTGGATTACATCGGTATTGATCTTTGTATATTGATACAAAATTAAGATTATAGTTGGCCACAATGGTATTGACCCTTGTATATGTACTTAATATTAAGATTGTATTGGGCTACATAGGCATTGATCTTTGTATATTGATACATAATTAAGAGTATATTTAACCACAATTGAATAGATCTTTGTATATTGATACAAAATTAAAGGTAACGCTTCCTAATGGTATCATACCTAGAGATACTTAAAAATAAAATGTGAAGCTCTGGCCTCTTGATACCAACCGTCTAAAATGGTCTAGGATAGTTAAGTAAAACAAACTCCTAGTCATGCAAACATGTCGCTTTGTTAGCTGCTATGACAGTCTATCACAGATATTCTCTAAACTACCCAGTAATCAAGTTGCTAAGAGACAAGCAACATTTGCTTATCTAAATACAAGAGATGGATAGGGCATCTTCAAAAACCCCAAGAGATCTGCAGAATATGGCATTAAAGATGTTATCTTAAATTAAGATTTTCTTTGTTTTTGTAAAATTGATTTTTAAAAAAAATAAATTTGCAATTCTCTGTGGTCAATAATGACTCACTGGATAAATGTTTCTAAAATATATTTTGTTCTGTAAAATTCCTTTTCGTTCTGTGGGTTTTTTCCCCATTTGCTCTGATGTTGTAAAGTTTGATGTAATTTTATTTGTTTCACTTTTGCTGTCTGTGCATTTAGTTATATTGAAGAAGTATTGACAAATTTAAAATGAAACTTTAAGAAGAAGAAACCTGTTTTCTTCTAGTAGTTTTATGATTTAAATGCTAAATTGAGGTATTTATATGATTTAGAGTTAACTTTTGTTTGTATGTAAAGTAAGGATGCAGATTTCTTAGCTTTGGAGAAGAGACTCACCCTTTCCCCTTGAGTGTCCTGGTGTTGTCGTTGATTGTTTGACTGTATATAATGCTAGGGGCTGACTTCCAGACTTTCTTTTCTGTTGTTCTGGTTCAGATGTCTGTTCTCATACTGTTAATCCTACCAAATTCAAGTAAAGACTGTTACCCAAATTCTTTGTCAAATTATATGCAAGCTTTATTTTCTGTCAGACAGGGCAATCTCCTTAAAGCTGGGTTTGAGAAAATTGCATTGAACATAGGAGACAGTGTGGTTTTTATAGCCTAAAAACCTGCAAGACTAGGCAGCTTTAGAAGGTTATTGGGGTTACAAAGGTATTTTGATTACATAGAAACTTGGCTGAACCTTTCAGAATTGTTTGGCAGAGCATCTTTATTAGGGTGGAGGTCAGGGTGTAGGATGTGGAACAGTCAAATTCCAGAAAATGGGTCAAGACCTGGTCAAATCCCAGTTGTTGCAGGAAACAGGAGTGAACTTATTTTGATCTTGTAACAAGATGACTTTTAATCTTAAAATGGAGTCAAGCTGGTCCATCAATACAAGAAAACTCTGTGCGTCACTTAGCTTTGTTTTGTTTTGTTTGTTTTTTGAGACAAGGTTTCTTTGCCTTGGGTGTCCTAGAACTTGGTAGACTTTAAACTCAAAAAAATCCACCTGCCTCTGCCTACTGAGTGCTGGGATTAAAGGCGTGTGCCATTACCACTGCCTAAAATAGAAGAATTTTCATAGGGATTACATCGATTATGTAGGTCACTCAGTAGTGATGACAAGGCTTTTATCTCTTTGGCTAAGTTTATTTCTAAATATTGTATTTATGATGATGTGAATTGGGGAGTTTTCTTAAGTTTCCTCCTCATGGCTTTATTTATTTATTCATTTACTTTTTTGTTTTTTTCAAGACAGGGTTTTTCTGTGTAGCCCTGGCTGTCCTGGACTCACTGTGTAGATCAGGATGGCCTTGAACTCACAGATACCTGCCTGCTTCTGCCTCCTGCCTGAGTGCTGGGATTAAAGACAACGTGCGCCACCATGCTTGGCTAATGTTGGGATTTGTATGTAGTCTTTTAATAGCGCTATTGGAGAGATCAAATTTTCTATCAGCATATCTGGAGATTCTTAATTGTAATTTAATATTCATTGTTTCAGGACTAGGAACAGGTGGTGTTTGTTTTCTCTTACAAATGAAGAGCTTTAAAGGTTTATTGGAGCAGTGTGCTTGGTAAGAGTTGAAACTATCTCAGAATGTATAATGATGTTATCTGGTTTTTCTGCCTGTTTGTTATTTTTTAAATAAAATTCTTTAGAGTACAAAGAAATGATGTTTAGTACAATTATGCTGCGTAGTGTTATATTAATTTTTGAATTTGGTCACTGGATGGTAACCTCTTACGAGTTTGAAATAACTAGCTAGTGAACATGGTCTTTTTTCTTTTTTGGTTTTTTGAGACAGGGTTTCTCTGTGTAGGCCTGGCTGTCCTGGAACTCACAGAGATCCACCTGCCTCTGCCACCCGAGTACTGGGATTAAAGTCATGTGCCACCACTGTGAACTTTAAGAAGCTTGTTTAAGGTTTTAATAGGTTCAAGATAGGAAGAAACTATTTAGCATTCAGTAATACTAGTAATTTTAAAATTCTGGGCATTATATCCTGTTCTGCTCAGTTTAAGAGTTTTATCAGCCCTATTTTCCACATTTGGAAACTGAAGCATGTGTCATAGACTAAAACACATTTAATAAAAACAGCATAATTCCATGTATGAAATCTATTTTTGTAAAACAAGTTTAAATCTCTTGGTTAACCTTTAAGAGCTAATGAGGGACTGGGAAGGTGGCTTAATCCATTAAGCTCCTGCCACCACACAAGCATTGAGAACCCAAGTTTAGATCCCTAGCGCTCATACAAAAGCTTGGCTCTGTGGTGCGTGTCCATAACACAAGGCGTGGAGTGGAGGAGGATTCCTGTACTTCATTGGCCAGCCAGGAAAGCTGAATTGATGAGCTTGAGGCTCAGTGAGAGACTCCTCAAAATATAAATGTTGGTGAAGACACCTGCATTGACCTCCGGTCTCTGCATGTGTGCAGCACACACAGATACACATGCAAACGTGCATACAGCACACACAGAAAGCTAACGAGATTCGTCACTTACATTATACATGTGAAAGTGAAACGTAATACTCTTTGTTTCTTCATAGCCTTTGGTGATAAGCTTGAATTTCAGGTTCAGTTACCTAAACCCATTCTTCTTAGTAATCATCAGAATGTGGTCACTGTTAGACTTTTTTTGTCAAACATAAATTAAAATGAAATTTCCTACTATTTTTGGGTATCTTAGAATAGGGCTACATGTGGATTATTTTCTGTTGTGGTAAAGGCTGTTTGTCTTATTTATTTTCCATTATTCAGTGCCCTCTCAAATCAATATTTATTAAGGGAAAGGTGTTTGGCCACCCACTTTATGAAACTAAAATATCAAGTATTTCATAGATAAAGTAATTATCTAACTTGGGCTTCTTAAGAGTTTTTTTTTTTTGGGGGGATATGGACTTTATTTTTGTTTTGGTGCCTCCTGTAAAGTGAGGA
Organism: Lophiomys imhausi; assembly: GCA_907164525.1. NCBI lineage: Eukaryota > Metazoa > Chordata > Mammalia > Rodentia > Muridae > Lophiomys > Lophiomys imhausi. The sequence continues at coordinate 1,899,746 of CAJQZJ010034450.1, forward strand.
ATTTTAATCTGTGCTACCAATGAAATGTCAGTAAACGCTTAAACTGGGTTAACCAACTGATCGCTGTAGCTGCTGTTGTACATAAAGTTTTATTGGGAGGCTGTCATATTTGTTTATGTATTAATGGCTATAGTCCTGCTATAGTAGTTGTTACAGTAATTATATTGGTCTCTAGCCTAAAAACTATCTTACTCCTTGTTCTTTTCATCTTGTTTGGATAAAGAATAAGGTGGTAGTTTCTCTTTTTATTTTAAATATATATTTGGTTGTTGTTCAATGCCTATTTCTTCTGTATGTTTGCACTTATAGAAGTTCAGAATGTATTGTTAATACTAAAAGGAAAACTTTAATACTATTGGATTTATTTCCCTTGCAACTCTGAGAAGTATCATAGTAGGTAACTTTTGCTTTAATTTTAGTGCCTTTTCCTTTAAGGAGAATAGCACACACTGAGTTGTTGATGTTTAGGGGAACTAAATGTAGATAATGTGGTGGATCGGTATGATTCATAGGTGTCAACTTGTGACTGCACTGTGAAAGGCTCATTCTGGAGTCCCTGTGACAATAAGTAACATATGAGCCAGTTTCTATCAGATTCTGTATATAATGTCTTTCATTTAGCAGTTGCTAGTTGTTCATTCAGTGAGTAGGAGAAACGTGCTGAAAACAGTTTCCTTGGGGTAAAACTGTGCCTAGTATGTTTTTGCATAACGTGTTATATGATAATGTAAAACCTAACAATGTATCTTCTTTGTTTCTCTTATTGTCAGGGTTTTGTTTTATTTTTAAATTCAACATAGGAAACTTTTTGAATGGTCCAATTTTGCTAAACTTGTATTAAAATTTGCTTTTCAGTGAAAGTGAGGTAACGTTCTCATTAGAGAATATATGCCTTTTAAAAATTTCAGTAAGAAAATCTCAAGCTACAATTCCCATTAGGGGGGCACTATTATCAAGCTTAGGAGAACTGGAGACTAATTTGTTTTCTCAGACATACAACCTGAGGCTTGCTAACAGCGAAAAATATTTTCATCTGATAAGACTCAGATCCTGTTTTATACAACTGAATTCCTTAAATATGTTATAAAGTGCACTGAATTAAACACAGATTCAATAACTCACTGTCTTGTTTTTCAGCAGACTAAATCAATTTAATATTGCAGGTGTTATAAAAAGCTTACCTTTCTGCATCAGAGCCAGATTCATAATTTTTATATTTGGAACAGGCAGATAGTTAATTTTGCTTGCCTCAGGTTAGTCACAGAGAGTGGTCATTGGCCTACAACATCTGTCTCCTGAAAAGAATTGGGGTGCAGGTGGGAAGTGACTTAGACTGTCCTACTGTGTGTAGTCTGCAACTACTGCAAGGAAGCAATCCATTCGATGCATGAGACCCTGAGCTTTTTGGTTGATTTTTCTTGTGACAAAATTGCTTACATTTGTCAAAAGTTTAGTGTTAATTTAAGAAATACTAGTACAGACTGTTCTACAGAATTATCTCAAAACAAAAGTTCAAACAGAAAGTGTTGCTGGGACTCTTGAACGGACTTTCCCAAAAAAAGAAAGAAAGAAAAAGTTTAATGAGCTAAGGCTTTCAGAGTAGCTTTTCCCAGCCCAGGCGCTGCTTGCCGCACTGGGCTGAGAGCTTGAAAACTGTGTGTGATGTGCAGTGTAAGGCAGTCTTAACTACTTGCTGCCTGATCGGTCGGTCGCCTTCCTCCCTATTCCTTAGGTTGTCTGAAGCCCAGACCTGAGCCAGAACTGCTGTGAACCCACCCGAGGGCTCCTCTTCAGCTTTGTGTTTGTTACCTCAGATTCAGAGCGTGGTCAGGACAGAGAACATGGTTCATAATTTTTAGACATGGAGACATTTTGTGCAAAGGTGTGATGTGTGTTTATTATTTTGTTTCTGTAGTTAATCTCTATGATCTCTTCAAGGCATTCATTCTAAAAATATGTTTATTTTGTTACACTTTTTAAAAACAACCTTTTTTGGTAGAAATACTAGGCAATTCTTTTCTTGGTAGAAATATTAGACCCTTTGAGGGGTATCCTTGAAGTTTGTTGGGAATATAGAGGCATTTTTACTTAGTGACCTCAAATTTTAAAGTGGAAGTATGAAAATGCTTCATATATTTCAGAGAGAAAAAGATTACCTAGAGTAATTTATTTCAGCATTTATGCAGAAACGACATTGTGCAGATAATGAAAAAAGATAGAAAGGTAGCAAAGCCTGGTTATAGCCGTGAAAGGTTTTAAGTAGGAGAGACAAGTGTGTAAATAAGAAAATTTGAATTGTACTTGATACATCTCGAATGAGGTGGGGAGAATGGTAGGACAGATCAGATGTCAGTGTGGTTTCTTGTTCTGTTTGACCTCACAGAAGTGATGTTTGATTTTTGTAGGTAGATATCAGTTGCAACTTTAAGTAATTGTTAAGGCTATATATTCATTGTATATTCTAATTATCCACATTTGTGGGACATAGTAAGTAGGGTAGGCATCTCAAGAAATAAGAGCAAAATGATGTGATTCTTTGGCCTGGCAGTTATTCAGAAAGTTACATTCCTTGACGGTGTTTGTGATGTGGTGGCTCCTGCAGAGTGTAGGACTCAAAGCTTGTGAGAGGTGTGCTCGTGATGAGCAGATCTGACCGTCTAGTGTCAGGCTTGTGGAGATTTTAGTCCATAGAACAAAAATAGTCAATACATTTTAAATATTTAGTAACTAGTTCATTTCACACATTGTCTAGGCAGCACACCATGAGACTGTGTACTAACATATATTCTCTTAAATTCTTTGTTTTGTTGTTACTCATGATAGTGTTTGAAATGTTAAACATTTGGTGATTTTCTGTTCAGAGCAATGAGCTAATTTAGATTAGTCTCACCAGATTTTTGATTTGGATCACTCAGAAAGACTGTGAGTTAGACTTTAAAATGATATGTTTTGTTTTTGGTTTGTTAAGGTGATTAGAAACTGAGAAATAAAATCTAAATGGGAAACTGAAATCTCGGTATATTTAGGTCTTTTTGTTGCTCTTGAGTTTTTTTCAGGAAAAACTGTAAAAGTGTGGGCAAAATCTGGCTTCATTTTAAAACTTTCAAAAGTGTCATTGTGCTTACTTCGTGTTTTAAATTTTACTTTTTAAAAATCAGATGAGAAACACCATTGCATGGAAAATGCACTGTTGAAAATTTCGTCCATGTGAAGTTTTTCTGCTTAAAGAAACGAAAGCGCTTTACCCTGTCCTCTCCTGCGGTCCCCATGTGTAAGTGCTATGGTTTGGAAAGAAGCCAAGGAAAACCTGTTTGAATTTTGTGCAGACTTAAAGTAATACTTTAAGATTTGAAAATTACAGGTGGATATAGTACTTAAATAGTATTTAAAATTCCTAAGTTTCCCAAGTCTAAAATGTAATCCTTAAATTACCATTCCCAGTAGTTTAAATTTTAATTAAATAAAAGCTGTCTTACTTTTGACCCACAAACAATTCTAGGTAAGATATTTGAATTATTACTAATCTTCAAGCTGATAACCATTAAGAATGAACTATTTAACACTAATTAAAATATCAAAAGCCACAATTAGAGTATGTAAGCAAAGGTCCTTGTTATTTCTGTTTTTCTGTAAACCATTTCCTAAGAAGCACGTTTCAGCGCGCTTCCTATTTTGTCCAGAAGTGTGGCTGTCTTCCAATTAAATATATTACCTAATTTATCAAGTGTGTGTGTATATATATATTGATGTGTTTAATGCTGATGTTGGATTTTACAAAGAGATATCTCAAAGACATGAAGTCTGTTGTAAATTATTTCTCTACTGAAATTTCTGTACTCAGAATTTTCAGAACTTCATACTCCTGTCTGATTGCTCCACGTAAGCTTTTCATACGTTACCACTTGGCAACATGAATATTATTTAATACCTTTGTAAAAATCAGTAACTGTGACTTGGTAAATTTTATCTATTTTCTGATGTAGTGAAACACAAAAGCAATGTTTATTTTGACCTAATATCATAGTATATGTTTAGTACACCCTGAATCACTCCTTAGCCATATCCTTCTGTGCGTTTACTTTTGTTTTCTTTAACATTTAACCTTCAGACATCGTTTAATATGTGGACAGCCTCTACTTGAATAGGGAGAGGACTTTATGTTTGTTTCAGCACTCTTTGCAGAAATGCGTCCGCAGTATTTCTGTTTGTCAGAACTAGATAGTTGGTGTTACTGTATAGGCTTGTTTGGTAGCAGGAACTAAACTTAAGAGTCCACAACTAAGGCAGTAGGAGTCTGACTGCCGAGCCTAGTTGGGACTCTTGAGATTTGTAGCCTGCCATTAGCCTGAGCGGGCTGCAAGGATGACAGCCGAAGTATCAGCTGGACCTCTGCCAGTTGTCAATAGGCTTGATAGCATCCACACTCCATTTATACTCTCATCCCTCCCTGCATCTCTCATTGAATTGATTGATATTTGAATGAAAACTATATGCCTGGCATTTTTGGTGACCGTAGCTTACCACATCTCTACTATAGGTTTTGGGGGGGAAGGGAGGGACTGACAGGGTCTATTATTTAAGGAACTTAGCTGTTCTGAGCAGCACTTTGGCTTGAAGCATGGGGAAGCCTAATAGATGACATTAATAAATCAGAGAATTACAATGTGAAAATTGTTTATTTATTTTATCTGTCTGTTCATCCATCTACCTACCTTTTCTAATATCTATCTATGAAAATGCCACATATCTGCAAAGCTCTACATCATCAATTCTGTGATTTAATGTGATTTAAAATTATTCTATCTATAACAAAATGATTCTTGAAAATCTAAAAATTGGATCACCGTTGCATCGTATTATAAGACATGTATTTTATTTATTCTTTCACCTCATTTGGTAACAACTCCCAAAGCTTTAAATGTACTAGTGGATTATGTTGTTGCTTGGTTTTTGAGGTAGGGTCTGATGTAGCCTGGGCTAGTCTGGAAACCTTAGTGTAATCAAGAATCTCCTCAAACTCATTACCTCCTGTCTCTACTTCCTGGGTGCTAGGGTTGCAAATGGGAGAGGTAACGTCAGCTGTACTTATATATTTCCAGGTGTATTACTGAAATTCCTGGTGTTGTGAATTATTTCTCCTTAAAATTTTATATTTTGTTTTATCTTATTTTTATCACCAGCTCCAATCTACCTCCCAAATTCTGCTAAAACATAACATTAGGAAGGCTCAGTACTAGAAAGCATTGAAGGATTATAGGTACTAGCCTTTCCCTCTGGTGATGAACTAGGGAGAGGGATAGATAGTACAGATAGGGCCTGCGTGGTCAGACCTTCATGTGTACCCAGGTGCTGCCTGCTGCTTAGCAGATGCTGGCAGCCGGTGGCACTGAGACTGGTAGTGTTTCCTCAAGTCTACCTTTGTGTTTCTGTTCAGACTGTCTCCTGCAGGGTAAAATTAGAAAAAATACTAGTAGCTAATTATGGGAACTGCGCACATATACTGTTATAGTTCTCAACTTGAGAAACTTCTAAAAGTCAGATATTTCCATTGCCAGAGTCTGAGAGGCAGGAGAGGAAGTCCAGACTGAACTTCTCAGCCACAGTTCTAGGTTTGCCACCAACTGTCATCTTTTCCCCAGCTAGTTTTCAAATTTGTAGTATGGATCCTAATGAGGACTTTTTTGAATCTTTAACAAGTAGGAAATTGAGGAAACAGAAGCACAAGATTAAATTAGGATGGATGGAGAGAGGGAAGCTTCAGCTCGCATGCATGTGCAACGAGATCCAGTTTAGGAGAGCTTCGTGATCCTGCTGGTTTGTCAGAATCACTGTCGGTGAGTGGTGCAGACCCTGAAATCAGCTTACAGGCATGATGTGTTCACTTACTGCAGTGCTTGGTGTTATCAAGTCAAACGGTTGTTTAACATAGATTTCAGAAAATGTAGTCAGTTTGTATATGTGTGCCATAGACATTAAAGGTCCACGGAGCTCTAAGCTTTACGTGAAGCAGGAATTAGTGGGGCTTGAATCAAGTCAGCTGAGGCTTTCTAAATAAAGTTGCTGAAAGTCAGCGTAGCCTTTAGTATTTGATACACGGAATGGAGAAACTGATTGAACTGAGTAAGTTCTTATTAAATGCCATGGACTGCATTTGCAAATAGCTCAAATAGATGGTTTTATTTAACTTAAGAAGCCAGCGCCTGACTGATGGCACAGGCTCTCTAGAATACATTGCTTTGACTTAAACAGACAGTACTGATAAAGCCTGCCATGTGAATTTCCTTCTTTACTGAGCACACAGTATGGTTAAGTGGTATGTTGTGCAATGCTTCCAATCTGCTGCTTCTGCCATCTGGGCAAACAGGATGAAAGAAAAGAAAGCATGGGAAGTAAGCAGATCCCTCAGCTGTAAGGAGTCTGTGTGAACACTGGGTGCCACTCGTGGCACACTGAGCTGTGGCAACTATCTCTGTAACCAGTTTAAGTAGCTGTGTGTAAAATGGAGGCCTGTAACTTGAACAGCTCTCAGTACCTTTTGGATGTCCCCAAGCCTGTGGTTGAGACAGACCAGTCCGACAACAAAAACATTCACATTCCATCAGCTCATGACGTCGCTGGTCCAGCGGTCCTTCCCCTGTCTAGTGCTGCGTCTTCCCAATGGCTTGCCTTTACCACTGTTTTAGGAGGTGAAAGAAGGCAGATAAATACATAGAGACAGTTTTCACAGTCCAGTGCTGTCCAGTGTTTATTTAGCACAAATGTTGCAGTAGATGTAATAACCGCTTGCCCTTTAACTTCCCCTTAGTGAAATCTTTTTGGAACCAAATTATGCTCTGAAGCAATTTCCCCAAGACATTTAATCCTGTTTTTAAAAGGCAGCAGTACCTACAGATGGGAAAATTGCTGCGAACCTTACAAGTTGTACCGATGGGGAACTTCTGAATGATGAAGGTGCATTGGAGTACGTGTACACGTCTGTCAGTGGAGACATCTCTGATTTGAATCTTTAGGATTATAAAGTAGGTTTTTGTGCTTGTGTTTGCTTTTTATGCTGCTGCTTTTTGTTATTATCATAAAATTTGTGAGCCCTTACTAAACTGTGCTAACCATGGTCATCTGGTACCTCCTTAGGAATTAGCATAGCCTTGACTAGATGGGTGATTGTACAAAGCCACTGTGGTTTCCGAGGCTGCAGCCATGGCTCCAGTTCTGAAGTATTCTAATGAGCCCCACTCTTTCTTCCTACTTTTTTTTTTTTTTTTGAAAAAGAGTTGTCTTATCAGAAAACTTGGTAACTTAAGCAGATCCATAACTGGGAGGAATTAATAACAGAAAGTGGTTGTTGACACCAGGAAGTAGGTTAAATAGAGCAGTGTGGTAATAAGGACCATATATGATAAGGCCAAGCCACCTGGGTTTTATTATTCTGTTTGATACTTTGATCACAATATTATTTCAAGGCTTGTCTATTTAAATTGCTAAGGTTTCTTGTCATCATCAGGATGCAGACCACAATTTCTTTCATTGCAAAGAGATTTTCTTAAAGTAAGATTCTGGCCAATCCAAACTTTGGAGGAGGTGCAAGTTCAACAGCCGGAAGAGCCCAAGAACAAGAAAACCATTACAGAGGCTTGAAAGCCCTGGACCAGGCTCATCTGACCTCTCTGTAGTGTTTGCTTAGATCATAATTACACTTCATATGGTAGGGAATGCTCTAAGGACGACTGGTGTAATTCAATTAATTGTTGTTTGATATATAAATACACACATTTGAAACATGTATTTCATGTTTTGAGATGGTACTGCCGCTCTCAGCTTTCCCACCCAACTGCTAAGTGGTTTTGATGAACATCTTCAATTACTTATGGAATGATTTCTAACTGCTTCAGCCATAATGACTGAATTATACTAATCACAGAACTTAATTTGCTTGATAAATTGTCCTGCTTTGCCTTTGAACCTGAAATCTTCAAACTTCAGTTAGCTTAATGTCAGTAAATGAAATTTTTATTCATCAAAACCATCAGAATTTCCTTCCACAAATTTTCTTTATCATAGAAATAGTCTTTCCCTAATATTTAATGGTTTCTTTGTTATGTGTTAAAGTAAATGCTTTAGCTTGGAAAACATTTATTTCAAGAAGTGAATGGAGGACAGGGAAGATTTAGTAATTTAAGATACTGTTATTAGTGTAGTAGTAATGATAGACACTCAGCAATGGTTAACATTTATATGTAATACTCTTTGTACACTTACTCACATTCCCACTAATTATCATTGTTTTGATGTCTGAGTACCATGTTATAGCTGCATTAATTTTACCTCAGTGTTTCCATTTCTCCATGTAACTTAAACCTGGTTGAAAGCATTTAAGAATTTAAGTCTTCTTTGATTTGCCCTTGGTAGTAAAAGGAATATGTGGAATTGATATCCAGTATCATTTTTATTTTCCCTGATCATAAAAAAGGAAAAAAAAAGTAAGGAACTTGAGTATTGATTGGAAAGCTTGCCTACCAAGAGCTATGATACTGCTGCTTTGAAAGCAGGGCTGTATTTTAACGTGTCACTTACAACTCGTTGAGTCAGGAAAGGTGAACTTGAACAAAAGATGGAGGTATAGATTGGGGACATACATGTGATACACACATGGAGTGAGAAGGTCTGCCAGAGGAAGCAGAGCTTACCTAACTGGCTGAAAAGATAGTAGGTAGAGTCAGATTCTGGAAGACTTGAAAATGAAGTATAGTCTTGAAGTTGTCAGTCTGTATCCTCTAGCATGGGTATGACAGTGTGAAACCAGCTTTTTGTGGCTTAGTGAGGGACATCAGAAGGAAAAGGAGAGCTTGGATGAAATCACTAATGACAGTAGGTGAATACTAGAGATATGGGAGAACGGGAAAGGTGGAGCTCAAGGCTTATTACCAAATAACTCTAGTTCCCTGTGTGTTCCAGAAGAATTAAGCTTTTGTTCATTATCCCCTCCTTTTAAAATATTTCATAAAAAATACCTGTTCAGTGATAATGGTATTTGTGGATGGATGCAATAAATGTAAGCTACTGGTGACACGCCAGGAGGGTCATATATTTAGGAGTAACTGTCATCCTTACTGAAATGAACTATTTTAAATTCAGTAATTGTAGAGAGTTGTTTAGGTCATTTAAAATATAGAGTGAGTGTGGTGTAGTCAGTGTGTGCAGATGTGAGCTGGCGCTTTTAAGTCTGACCTCTAGGAAGATGATTCTTAAACTTCGAACAGAGCTCAGACCTACTGCAAATAGAAAGAGGATGTTATTCCTCAGTTATGCCACCTCAGATGCAGTTTTAGCAGCTTGTGAACCTGATTGGTTTGTTAGTGGGTATTTACTAGTGCCACCTATCTCTGGATGTGTGCGATGTTGAGGGATTCCACAGTCAAGTGGAAGGGGAAACATTGGACAATGTAGAACAACCACATTGTGCTAAGTGGAAGAAATAAACAAATCTATTTGCACACAGTAACCCCCTGTGAAAGTTACAGTCAGCTGACAACCAAGCTTAAAAAAATAACTCAGCCAGCAGTGGTGGCTGCTGCCTGTAATTTCAGCATTTGAGTGACTGAGGCAGGAGGATCACTGTAAACGCAAAGTTAGGAATACCAGGGCAGCTTGGACTACAGAGTCAGATTCTATGTGAACAGGCAGAAAGACAGACAGACAAAGCTACCTGAGTGCAGAACCAAAAGGAGATGAAGAACACATGCGGAGACCCTGAGTTGCGCTGACGTTGCTTGATGAACCCTTTTGGCTGGGAAGCAAGGGGCTATTACTCTAGAGCCCCGAGGATTACTTTATCGAAGACCTGCCTTTCTGGTCTTGCCAGCTGACATTTGAAATGTTTATGGAAACCCAGCTACGTAATTAGTGATGACATTTATTCTAGGAACATTTAATGCCTACTAGATAGCCTCTACAAGCCAGAATATCTAGAGTCTTTTCTACATAATCTTAAATATACTTCAATAATCTTACGTTAAACTCCAGGTACACATGCAAATTTCACATGTTTTTGCCAATATCCTTTGTCTTTCCAGAATCCAAATGTAGGGTACACGTTATATTTACTTGTCATGTTCTTTTTTTGTTTTTTGTTTGTTCTGTTTTTGTTTTTGTTTTTTTTTTTTGAGACAGGGTTTCTCTATGTAAAGCGTTGCCTATCCTGGAACTCACTCTGTAGACCAGGCTGGCCTTGAAGTCACAGAGATCCGCTTGCATCTGCCTCCCAAGTGCTGGGATTCAAGGTGTCCGCCACCAAGCCTAGCCATTGCAGGCAGTTTCGAACTGCCATGTGGGTGTTGGGATTTGAACCCTGGTCCTTTGGAAGAGCAGCCAATGTTCTTAACTGCTGAGCCATCAGTTCTTTTTGGTTTCTTACTGGCTCTATATTTTCTCTTTAATGATCTGGGAAGCTTTGGGGAATATGATTAAGTATTTTACTCTTATTGTCTCATTTGATGTCTCTAATTTTTAATTTTTAAATACTCATAATCATATTAGAATTATAGTCTTTTTTTTGAAATGGATTCTCACCATGTTGTCTTGGTTGGTCTGGAACTCTGTGTAGCCTAAGCTGGGCTCAAAGTGTAGAGGTCGACCTGACACCTACTTCTCCAGTGCTGAGCTTAAAAGCCTTTGCCACCACAGCCATGGAACAATACCCATCTGTTCATTCGGGAAGGAGCATCACACCTACATAGTCACTGAGGATGCTAGCTCACCTTGTTCCTCGTGGTTTAAGGTCTCATCTGATGTCTGAGTCACACAGTGTCTTAGAAATCTTTATAACATAGGGGAACATTGGGAGATGAGTACTTCAGTCAAGAAAACAAGAGTTCATTTCTTTTGCATGAAATATCTCAAATAGCTTTTCTTGCATTGCTAATTAGCTCCTGCATCTATTTCTGGACTCAGTTTAGATATTATCCTAGACCCCACACACATAGCTGCAGGCAATTTCTGGCTGCCTGTTCTCATAGATCATACACTGCTTACCAGATTACATATATTGAAAGCCTATATTCTGAAATTGGATTTACAGAGGTTACAAAGATAGTACACAAGTACACTCCTGGCATACCCTTTAGTTGGCCTTTATTAACTGTTTGTATCTTTTTTTTTTTTCCACATGGAGAAGTTCTTTATTTCTGACTACCCTGGTTTGGGGGTGGGAGTGTTGGAGATAGCCTCTCACTGTATACTATAGGCTGGTCTTGAACTTGCTATTCCTGTCTGAATCTCTAAGAGTGCTAGAGTTGTAGGTGGAAATGACTCCACAGTAAAGGTTACACATAGGCATCTATAGTGGGTCACACTCCTGTAATGATCCATTTATCATTGGGCCCCAGACGTGGTCAGCAAATTAGCAGCTCATGTGTCCACTCAACCACAAAATGGTTGGTATATTACCAGAACTAAGCTATAGTTTGTATTTAGATTTCTTCAGGTTTTCTCCCTCAAGTTTTCTCTGTCCTTTATCTGTTACAGGGTTAAGCCTAGGATACTGTATTGCATTTTGTCATTTTGTCTCTTGTGTCCTCTAGTCTGTATTTGTTCCTTTCCCTGAACTTGACACATTTTGAGGAGTACTTGTCAGCTATTTGCATGTTTGTGAGTTTGAGTTTGTCTGCTTTATCATGGTTATGCTGGGATTTGGATTGGTGGAGAACGTGCTGAAGTGCTCTTCCTCATTGCTCACATCCCAGGCAGTGCTGCTTAGCACACGTTGACAGTCCTCATAATGTTTATTAATTATCTACAGGTCTTTGATATCCTCCCACAGACATGAAATTTCAACTGAGTCCTGCGTGCGGGCTGCATTTAGATAAGTACAGCAAAAGAAAAGCACTAACTGTTCAGTGGAGAAACCTAACAGTCACGGCCAAAATCACGTGACCAAGTGGTGAGGACTGTCAGATCCTATCTTTTCAGTTATTACTCACTTTTGCTAGACGGGGCTCTCATTGAATTCAGGGGCTGACGCTTACTTATTGTTTTCTCTGTGTAGAACAGTAGAATGAACTAAATGCTAAATAAATATCAGTGGAGTGGAAAGGAGTTGTAAATTATATACATGCGAAGGTAGTGGAACGTGGCATACAGCTGGGCAATAGGTTGGTGTTGCTGATCTTACATGTATGTATGTATTCCAACAGTTTCCTTTGTTTTATATTTATTTGAAATTAAGGAGTTTTTCTTTAAAGATTTACTTGTTTGGTTATTTTATGTGCATGGATGTTTTGCCTGTATGTGTGTCTATGTGTGGGTGTCAGAACTGTTACAGACAGTTGTAAGTGCTGAGAATTGAACCTGGGTCCTCTGGAAGAGCAGCCAGTGCTTCTAACCAGTGAGTCATCTCTGCAGCCCCCATACATCTTTTGTTTTTCTTTTTTCTTTTTCCAAGACAGGGGTTCTCTGTATAACGTTGGCTATCCTGGGCCCTGCTTTGTAGACCAGGCTGGCCTTAAACTCATTGAGATCCACCTGTCTCTGGTTCCCAAGTGCCAGGATTAAAGTTGTGTACCATCATGCCCAGTTAAAGCAGTTTTTAAAATTCTCTCTCTCTTTCCCTCCTTTTTGGTTTTTCAAGACAGAGTCTATCTGTGTAGTGGTTGTCCTGGAACTTGCTCTGTAGACCAGGCTGGTCTCAAACTCAAAGATCCGCCTGCTTCTGCCTTCCTAATGTGTAGGGGTTAGATAAATTAGATTTAGAAAATATATAGGAGTTTCTGATACTGTCTCTTAATTCGGGGCCTGAAGAGCATTATCAGCATGAAGTCAGGAAAAACAGGAAAGACTTAATAGACTGAAAAACAAGGTTGAAGTCAGGAAAAACAGGAAAGACTCAATAGACTGAAAAACAAGTTTGAAGTCAGGAAAACAGGAAAGACTTAATGGACTTGAAGAAACAAAGTATCTGGCCTGACATTGTTCTCAGCTGCTAAGTGGGCGGAGCCCAAATTAAGCTGAAACAGAGTTCCTCCTATTTAAGGACAGTGCATGGAGCCCAGAAGGAAAGAGGCCCCTGATGCTAGAGAGCTCCAAGAGTCCTGCTGAATAAAGTGCTGGCCATCATTTGATGGCCAGATTTCCCTGAAGCAGAAAGAAGCTGGTGAGCAAAGAAAGCCTGAGCAAGACACCAAAAGGCCAAGGACTAACCCCTGTGGCTCAGCTTTTGCCTAGAGGGGTTTGATCTGTCCGAACAGTGGCCTAAAGGAAATTGTGCCTGGCTTTAAGGACTGAGGCAGAGCAGCTGAGTTCCTGATTCAAAACAAGTAAATTGGCCTGCAGACGGCTGGGGTCTCCCACAGAGAAGAAAGCATGAAGCCTTATTTAAGGTGAGACTGCAATAACCAACTTACCCTGACGAACCTGCATCTGAGAGATCCAGAAAAAGGACTGCTAAGTGCGTTAAAGAATCTACAACAAAGACTGTGTTCCTGATGACTGAGGACCTGCCCCAGAGACTGTATCATTCTAAAAGGTTATGAAAGTAGTTGTTATGATTATCAATAGGTTTAGTGGATAGGTTAAAGGGGTTGTAGGAATTTATAGGATTAATAGTTAAGAAATTGTTGGTGTTTGTTATAAGTGAATTTAGTAATAAATAAATAAGTGTTAAATAATAATTTAAAAGTTCGGTTACAGTAGTGCTGGGAGTAAAGGTGTGTGCCACCTCCTGCCCATTCTCTAATTTTACCATAATATTTTTTCTTCTTGGTTTTGAAGGACAACTGTTTAAAGCTTTTTGATGATGTAAGTAGGCTACAAGTCTTATGATTAAACATGGTTGAGTGTTTTGAGTATACCGTTCATTTTAGAAGGGTGGATTTATCTTAGGAAAGTTTATACTTTCCTTTTTTTATGTTTATTTATTACTTCAGGTTACATCTCCATCACAGTGCCCTCTTTCTACCCCTCCCAATCCTACCCTCCCACCCTCTACCCCCTGTCCCTTCTATCACAGTCCCCCACCCCAGTTCAGCAGTAATATGAGGGCCAAGAGTCTCATCATACACTGGGGGCCTACAAGGCAGCACCACTAGGGCAAAGTGTCTCATTGATAGGAAACAAAGTCTATGTTCATGTTCCCTTTGGTGCATTGGCTGTAGTATAGAAATTCAACTCAAGATGACTCTGAGATTCCATCTCACACCTGTTAGAATGGCTAAGATCAAAAACTCAAGTGACAGCACATGCTGGCAAGGGTGTGGAGAAAGGGGAACACTCTTCCATTGCTGGTGGGAGGGCAAGCTTGTACAACCACTATGGAAATCAGTCTGGCGATATCTTAGAAAACTTGGAATAGCCCTACCTCAAGACCTAGCCATACCACTTCTGGGTATACATCTAAAAGATTCCTCACCAAACCAAACAAGGACGTTTCCTCATCTATGTTCATAGCAGCCTCATTTGTAATAGCTAGAAACTGGAAACAACCCAGATGTCCCTCAACCGAAGAATAGATTGAAAAACTGTGGTACATCTACACAATGGAATACTACTCAGCCATCAGAAACAAGGAAATCATGGAATTTGCAGCCAAATGGATGGAACTAGAGAAGTTCATCCTGAGTGAGCTAACCCAGACTCAGAAGGATGCACATGGCATCTATTCACTTATAATCAGATTTTAGCCATATAGTACCGGGTGACTATACTACAAGTTTATACTTTCTAAGTAATTAGCAGTGATAGAAAAATTTCTCCCCTCCTCTAAAAAAAAAAAAAAAAGGTGTTTAAGAGTACCAGTGCTGTGTTTAACCTTGCTTTCACAATATAAATGAATATAAATGACTCCCTGAACCTCAGGCACACTAAGTTTAACTTCTATAGTAGATGCCAACTTTTCTTGCAGATACTATCTGGCTTTTTCAAGCTGCACATATCTTTGTGGTTTTCTTTTTTTTTAAGTTATATAAAGGCAGGTTTATTGGATAGCCTTTATGTAATTTAAAATCCCTATATTTTAAGTTATATAAAGGCTATAGGGATAGGGAAAGAAACAGCATGCACATGAAGAGAGAAAGAGAGAGAAGAGAGGGACAGAGACAGAGCGGAGCAGAGAGAAGAGGAGAGCAAGGGAAAGAGCCAGAGGGGAAAAGGAGGAGAGAGCTCTTTTTGGCTTTCTTTCTTCTTCTTTTGGAAAAGCCTGTTGGTTGACCCACTAGTATCAAAAACAATAAGCCATACTTACATGTAACATCTTTCCTTCCTTCCTTCCTTCCTTCCTTCCTTCCTTCCTTCCTTCCTTCCCTCCC